>WHYT01015329.1:105725-124296 GCA_009806455.1 Tetrax tetrax | reverse complement strand
AAAAAAAAAAAAAAAAAATGCTTCTACAAGATTAAATATTGAGTAGCTTTTTTTTTTTTTCGGCAACAGGCATCTGCAAGTGTTGTACATTATCCCTATCCAAACATGTGGCATCTTTAAAAGGTTATATGTAAACAAGATGAAACACAGTAGATGGAGACAGGCAAAATCTTCATCAGGTATCTAGAGCGCAACTTGAATCCTCCTACCCTGAACTGGAACATATCTCTGGACTCATACGTATTTTAGGCTTAAAAACTTGAAGTATTCATTTTAAAAATCAAACACATCTTTATAAATAGCTTCCTGAACCAGATGCAGGGGGTACAATTATGTTCTCTCCATCTCCAGCTTTACAGCAGCTTCCATCCTTTACCATAAACTCCCAACACCTCGAGATGTTCCTTCCTCCTTTTTCACACCACAACCTTCAAAACATTACTGCATTTTACATATCAAATTAAACCCAACTGCAATCTCATTTTTATTTTTCCATCTGAACAAATCCCAGCATCTGCAAGGAGCAATATTTTCTGCTAATCAAAGGTCGGCAGGTCTCTGAAAAACCAGGACCATGCCCCTTAACGCTTCCCACCACAACATTTGCAGAGTCAGCTGTGGGAGGACTGCAACAGGACTTAACTGCCTCAAAGTTTGATTGCTCCAAGAGAGGGGCAATTGTTTGAAGAGAAGGGGTATACAAAAAGTCCAGCTCCTTATAGATGGCAAAAGATCACAGGCATGTACCTTGTGACAAGTTCAGTGAGAGCCCGCATGGCTAGCAGATGGATCCAAGAGCCACCTGTCTCCTGGCTGCAGACTCCAGGGAGATGAGCACCGGCACTACAACTCTGTTGCTGTTTCTCCAGGAAACTGTTTGGGTTAGGTGGACTCCTTGAGAAGGTGACAGCACAGGCACTTTTTACATTACCACACGCCTGGTTCAATAGACCACCAACCTTGGCAAGAAGTCGAGCCCTCGGTCTCAGGGCAGCACAAAGGATATGCAGTGCAGTTTCAAGCGTTGTGCTTCAAAGCAAACATGACTATGCTTTAAATGCAACAGGTACCGTAGAAAGAATAATAGCTCATATCATTTATTCCAGAGGGGTGATTCACTTCAGTAGCACGAGGGGTAATGGGTTTACATTAGAAGGAGGTAGGTTTAGATTAGATATTAGAAAAAAATTTTTTTACAATGAGAGTTGTAGAGCACTGGAACAGGTTGCCCAGAGAGGTGGTGGATGCCCCATCCCTGGAAACGTTCAAGGCCAGGTTGGATGAGGCTCTGAGCAACCTGATCTAGTCAGGGATGTCCCTGCTTCTGGCAGGGGGGTTGGACTAGATGACCTTTGAAGGTCCCTTCCAACTCTAGCCATTCTATGATTCTATGATTCTATACTTTCAGTAATTTTCATTTTCATTAACTCCAGCAGAGGCCATTACTGGTAAGAGCGCAGTACATCCAACCATGAAGTCTGAAGAGGTAAGGTCAGAATCTCACATACTGTAAATCAGCATGACCCCTTTTAGCTTGCTAAAGCACAACAATTTACAGAAGCCAAGATTCTTTCACTTCAAGTCAATACACCAGATTATAAATGAGACCATGTAATATTTATCTTGTTTTTATCAAGATGAAAGAATGACTTAGGGGTAAATCACACCCTCAAAAACATCCCCAGGCTTCCCGTAAAGTTTAGTGATGAGACAAGATGTCTATCAGTACCAGTAGCACCATAAATATTTCTCTTAAACAGATACAATTATTACAAATCTTTGTTCTGCACGTCACCAATTTATAAAAGGCATCAACAATCCAGAACAAGAGGGAGTATCTGAATTTGTCTATGCTACATCAAGCCCTTAATTGCAACCCATTCTGCAATCAGAGGCACTTCCTCTCCCTGAAGTCAGAGCTATCCTTCAGAATACGAATGTTCCTTGGAATTACAAAAAGTTCTCCTACCCTAGACATCAAGCCTGACAAGAATACAAATTCACCAATTAATAGAAAAGTCTTAGTTTTTATCATACCAAATGACTGTGGGAATTCAGAGGTCTCACATGCTTTTTTCCTGAGAAGACACCTTCCAGGCAGGAAGAGAAGAGGACATTCCTGAGCCCAAACGATGAGGAAAGCATTGGGATTTCCATCCTTTTCTTCTCAGATGTGCAAGCCAGAACTCATTCCAAGCAGAAAGATAGAAGAGTGGTAACAATTCTGCTCAGCTGACGTCAAACACTCCCACATTATAGTTCAGACAGTGTGTTACTTCTGTGCCACATATCTACACTGTCAAAATAATTTTTACAAAAATATTTAGTATTTCAGTCATGAATCTCGGTATGTCCCAGAGGTAACTCTAATGAAAGCACATAAGTAACACATTAATTTTTACAGAAAACTGGGCAGCAAGTGACCTCAAGAGCTCAGCTAGTCTGTGCTTCTGTGTTCCTGACAAGAGTCAGACAACACCCACTTCAAAAACCCATCCAGGAGAGACAACCCACAGCCTCCCCGCACAGCCAACTCTATGTCCTCCAAAGTCTTTACACTCAGGAGCCTGGTACTTGATGTCCAAACCAAACCTTCCTTATTACAACTTACATCCAGCATTTCTTTCCCTGTGTATTACAGACATGAAGAACTGTTTATTTTCCTTTTTGTTTGCAACTATTTCTGCAGTTAGGCTCCTCACTGCGGCAAGATGCTGGTTATTTTAAAAAGTCAAAGAGGCTTATTTTGGGTACTTACTGACAGCAGAACAGAAAAGAGAGCAAAAAAACACAGAAAGTGGCAAATCTTACCTAGTCTTTCAAGCGGTTATTCTCACCTCTCCCCTCACAAAAAGAAAAAAAAAAAAAAGAAAAAAAGATAGTGAAAAAACAGCTCTTTCTTTAAAGAGCACTCCCAATCATTGCTAGTATATGAGAAAACAAGGTGTTCTCTTACTACCCCTCTTATTAAGGAAGGGGATGCAAACATTTTTTCAGACCAGCTACTTTCCCCAGGGTTACCCTGAAACACAGCAGGGCCGTCTGCCTTCTGGTGGGTCAGCAAAATAGAGCAGTTTATGCTTTGGTACAGGATCTGGAAAGGCTTTCAAAATTCCCATTTTGTTTGCCAGCATTCATAGAGACGTCTTAGCTTCCACCTCAAGTTCTGCCAGGGCTTGCAGCCATGAAACAGCAGCACTGGTTTATGAAGAGCCTGTGGAGGGAAGACAGGTACAGAAGCGCTGAACATGGAAGAATCAGCTTGCTCAAAGTATTTCAATAAAAGCACACCCACGTACACAATGGTGAGGATGCCCAGAGCAGTAGGCGCAGCTACTGCAGGGCACTTAAAAGACGGAAGGAGGAAGGACAACAGCCTATAGACGGACAGGGCAAAACAAATGAGAAATCTAGCAAAGCCAGGGAGTAAACCAAAGCTTCAAAGCTGTTATGCAAGACAACAATAACAGTCTTTACTTTCCAAACAATGAATCAGTGGGACTGACAGGGCATATCAGCACCAAGACAATTCAGGCTAAGTCAGTCTAACGCTATCAAAACAAAGATTTATTTTGGTCAAAACTGAGTAGGTTATTTCCTTCTCCCTTCCTGCTCTTCCACAGCATGGGCCTGACATGACAGAAGCCATAACACTGACTTAATCTTACAGTGTCTCTACCATTTAGGGGCTTTTTCGCTCCCTTCTGAAGTTGTCCTCTGTCCTGCAAGTGGGCTGTTTTGCTCAGCAGGACCACCTTTCTGTTCACTGAAGGGATTCATTGATAATTAGAAAACAATGGCTTTGAGGAAATGCCCACAGGCTAAGTAGTCATAGACTGGAGAAAAAAAAATTATTTATTTTTAAAAATCTCAATGTTTTTAAATTATTATATAAAACACACTGTTATCAGACTGCTTATGCAGACAGGACCATTCAAGCTGATGAAGGAGATGCTATTTTCATGAGTAACTTAAAAGCAACACTCTTGTTTCACTGGAAGTTTGTGGGACTTAACTTTTACATTTGTTACACAGCTTTGAGCTCCTTTTCCGTTGTAGCAGCTTGCCAACACAGACACATTTAGCTTTTTTGTTCAGGACCATGACCACAGGCCAGTCTGAATACTGTGACTATTCACTGAAAGGAATGCTGGATGCAGTACATGGACCTTGCCAGCTTATTTCCCAATTCAGCAGAAACATGGGAAGACCTGTATGCAATATTGATGTGCTCTCTCGGATGAAAACACAACTTGGTTAAGTTTAGAAGCCTGTTGTGCAATGTTTGCTAAATGTCACCAGAAAAGCTGTCACTAGAAGCTTTGGTCTTCCCAGAACATTTCAAACAATGGCAAGACAGGAATGGAAAAATCTCTGAAAGCTTTAACAAGTCAGGGATTAAAAATATCCTCCTCGCTCACTGTGGTGGGAAACCTTGGGCCCTTGCTTCTCTTACACTTCACTGAGACCACACTGTAGATCCTCTTCCTCTGAAAATCCACAAAAAAATGAGAAACCTATTAAGGTTTTCCAAATATTTACTGAGCATCCTTATAGATTACTTGTACTTTCCAGGTCCTTTCTCTCCCCAGGACTCGCCAGTCTCACCAACTAACCAGACGTACCTGCTTTTGCTTTAAATGGAAATACCAGAATATACTCTGCCTGATAAAAATCCCCCCCTGCACAATGTGAATTGCATTGTGCTTTATAGTTCCAGAACTGTCTGTGTGAGAGCAAGCTCTATTTATAGGTATAGATATCCAAAAGAAATGTTTTTGTAACATCTGAGCTCAGTAATTTCAAGGAAGCACATTTGAATTCCTATTTATTTGTACTTCAGATATGCTGTTAGGAAATAACATGGCAACAAGTCAAGTAAAAACAAGACAAGCTACTGAAACAGTCAAATGAGTTCAATGATATACTTGAGCCATCAATCATAAAAGCACCAGTTCAGTAACAGGTTTGCTTGAACAGTGGTAGCCTTACAAAGCCCCTAGGCTACCCTAAGGACCTCTCGCTCTCTCATCAGTAAGGCTGTAAAAATCCTGAAGTCTAACAACAAACACTATCTTGCTTCTCCATCTTCCCTGGTACAGTAAGTCCAGTACTGACAAATGAACTAAGAGGACCTCACCTGTCAGAAAAGCACCCCATGAGGGGGTTGGACTGGATGGCCTTTAAAGGTCGCTTCCAACCCAAACCATTCTGTGATTCTATTCTATGAAATTGTATGAGAAAGGAAAGTTCTGCACAGACTTTACTTTCTCCCTCTTGAAAGACAGCTGTATCGGACTTCCCACCTGAGAAATGAAGGTGCGCACAGAATTTCAAAGGTGTGCAATTTCAGCACAGAACAGGTCCTCAACATTAAGAGCTTTTTCTTCTTCAGACAGATGGAAGATGTCTACTGCAAACTCACATTCAGATCCAGAAAATACCAACACCTTCTCTTTTCCTGAGGATTAGGCCAAACATGGGACAGTGTCCTGGGAAAAGGTACTGGTTCACCAATGGAAAACCAGAAATCTCCAAGAGGTCTACAACATCAGGAGAGAGCTCAGCAACTCATCTTCTGACCCCTCCCCAGAAAGGATCCTCCAGAGGAAGAGGCATCCCACTCACAACACGGAGTTGCACAGGGAGCCTGGAGAGAGACTGTTTTTGCCTTTTTGTCCACTGAATTAGTCTGTCCACTGCATGGTTCTAGCATGGTAATGCACTATGGGGAAGTCGCACCCACTATGCAACAGCCACAGACCACTGAGATGGTTGTGACTCTCCTTCCAGCAAGGAGGAATCACAAGCTTTCAATGTTAAGGGGCTAGCAGTGGTACTCAGTGATGGAGACAGGGATCCTGAAAAGCAACCGCCTCTGAACCACAAATCTATCTGCCTGAGGGCAAACAGATCCCTTAGCTCTCCTCTCAGGCTAGAGGATGAAGGTTGCCCATACAAACCAGATATCAGCTCATGTAACACAGTCGTGTTTTTTTTTGCCAGGTCTTCCAGACTGCAGCCTTTACACAGCTAGAAAAGTGTCAAGCCAGCTTTACGTCTAATGTAAATAATCCTCACCACCCTCACTGCACCCGCAGTGAGAGATTATAGCCCCTAACACCCCTGAAGAGAGAAGAGATGTCTTTCCAATGACACTCAACTCAAAATCTCAGCAAGATGCCAAGGAGTAAGACAAAAACCAAGTACCAGATACCACTACAGGCAAGCCTCTTGAATACCACTTAAACTTTGCTCCTTCCCCTTGGCTCTGCGTTAAGCTGGAGCCTCTCATGTCTTCTGCTGCAGATTACCCAGGCAATCAACTGAACCATAGATAAAAAACAGCGGCTAGAGCAGAGAGATGTCAGCTCTGCAGCATCTGTAAATGAAACAGGGCAGCAGGGGCAGAGAAACGTGTAATGGTTAAAACCAGGAGAGTGACAAGAAGGCCCAGCCGGAGGACAGGACCACCTACCATGGGATATGCACTCCACTGTCATGAATGCTAAAGACATGGTACTCAACTCACTGCAGCTGTTGTCTGCAACAGCTTCTCCAATTCACTGCTTTCTCTGTGATCCTTTACAAAGAGAAACTTTTGTCAATTGTTTATCAGCACTTTCCAGCTGACTCATAGCTACTGGTCAAAACAAAGAGCTATAGCTGACAGTATTCAGAACAGAATAACACAACAAAAACCACAAGGCAGTCTGATCCAGCTCTCAATTTTAAGGAAAATTCAGTAAAACAATTGGACATTTATGGTGAGGCTCTTTATAACTAAAACTTCATCACACTACGATGACTTAAACCTTGCAGGTTTCCAGCTCTCGTGTATGCAGCCTCCTACATCACTCTCCCCAGTTGCCCGGTATAGGACATATAACTTCATACACCACAATGTCAATGTCAATTGACATAGTTTCTGAAAAGCCAGGCAGACAACACAGATGTCTCCTACAAAAAAATCAGTCCTGCTGTCCTACAATTTTCATAGAATCAGAAAACTGTTAGGATTAGAAGGGACCTTCAAAGCCCATCCAGTCCAACTCACCTGCAAGGAGCAGGGACATCTCCAACCAGATCAGGTTGCTCAGAGCGCCAGCCAACCTGGCCCTGAATGTTTCCAGGGATGGGGCATCCACCACCTCTCTGGGCAACCTGGGCCAGTGTTCCACCACCCTCACTGTAAAAAACTTTTTCCTGATATCTAATATAAATCTACCTCCCTCTATTTTGAACCCATTACACCTCGTCCTGTCACAACAGGCCCTATGAAGAATTTCTCCCCATCTTTCCTGTAGGCCCCTTTAGGTACTGGAAGACCGCTATCAGGTCTCCCCAGAGCCTTCTCTTCTCCGGGCTGAACAGCCCCAACTCTCTCAGCCTGTCCTCACAGTAGAGGTGCTCCAGCCCTCTGATCATCTTTGTGGCCTCCTCTGGACTCATGCCAACAGGTCCACATCCATCTTACATTGGGGGCTCCAAAACTTTATATATATTCAAGCCAAAACGCTTCTCCAATTATAAAAGGGAAATAACAGTAGCACATCTTCAGCTTTGCAAAATAAGAATTTGAGTTACACTTAAATAAACAGGGTGGATCACAGCAGAATTTAATGCACAGTAGGAGTTCATGAGCCATGACGGCATTTTGGCAGAAAATTGTGATGGTGACACAGTTGCCTGGAATCCTTCAAAACACTCAAAGATTTGGAGACATCTTCAACACATTTGGACACATTCTCTGCATTCAGAGCAGCCATAATGTGGTCCTGTACCTACGGGGCATATCACCTGGGGCACACAACGTAGACCACACATGCATCCTGCACACATGGAGTCTCAGTAAGTTTGCTCAGTGCTCTAGGGGCAGGGGGAAACCCAAGAATTCCCTCCAAAACATATGTAAGCCTTTGAATGGACCAAGGAAGGAGAGATAGGCAGCGTTTTACATAAAACCAGCCTCCTCCGCTCAGAGATATAACCAGTAAGCAGGAGGGCTGCAATCCTAGGAGACACACTTCCTTTTGGCTTGCCTCGGAACATAAAAGCGTCATAAAAAAATCCTGAAGAGGCTAGAACAAAAACCACTGCTAATCTTAGCTTAAATAGCACCTACCTCCACAGCACAGTCATAATTTCAAAAGAAATGCTAAGTACAATTAAAATGTAGGCCAAATTATTAATATATGTAAGCCCAAGATAAGTGTTCTTCCTCTTTAAAGTTGGGAAGTCTCAGTATTATTCAGGGCATCTCAACACTTCCTATCACCACAAAACAAAACAAGTGAATTAAAAAAAAACACAAGAAAAACACCCCAGCTGCCATGGTAACCTCTACCTCTCATTCCTACAGGGCTTAATTTCCAAGCTGTATCACAGACAGGAGTGTACAAAACTGCAAGATTTGAGTGAAAAACAGAGATGGAAAGGAGGAGGGGGTTGAGGGAGGAAGAAAAAAAAAAAAAAAAAGAGCAAAGAAACAGGGTCCTGTGCCAGCTGGGCAAGTACATTCAGTATTTTCTTCAACGTGGTTGTTACAAGGGTGTTGACATGGTCAGGAAACTAAAGGCAAATGATTCATACAGTGGTGAATCAGAGGAAAAGAAAACACAAGGCACTATTTCCAGAAAGGTTAGCAAACTGAAGGTGTTAATCTCCAAGCTACATTTTTTTGAATCATCATTCTTAACTTTATTATGAATTTCATGCATCTTTAAAAGATTCCTGTTAAGAAAGAGTGACGATTTCGATTCCTGCACTTAGGCTTGAGTCACTAATGAGATTCAGGACTACACTTATCTTGAATTTAGGGAACAGTCGCTTTCACATGAGTAGGATCATATATAATTCATAGAAGCTGAGCGTTTACATCTATCTGGAGAACAGAAGCCTGCAGTGTCACGTTATATACACAACTCACAAGTACAGCAGAACTTCCAAGGTGCAATAACTCTATTCACAAAACTGCAAAATTCAAAATCTACGCCCGAGAAACCATACATCATTCCTAAAGAGGGACCAAATGATCTCAAGGTTTTGTTATTTTTGGTCTGTTGTTGTTTAGCATGTTTTTTTTTTTTAGTTCATTAGACTGGCAGGGCAAGTTCTTGTAGCACTTGCTCTTAATTTATTATGTAACATAATCAGCTATTAATTTATACACACGAATTACCAGTGTATGCTGAAAGGTTCTTAAGATTTCCCATGAGATCATAGTTATAAAGAAGTTACACTGAGCAGAAGTAGTGAATATGCATAATATATCTTCATTATTTTTCCAGACTAGGGAAAAGAAAGGAGAGAAGGATTTATTTTTTAAATAATCTATCTGCTCTTCCTGAAGAAAAAGCACTTGAATGAAAAATACGGTAGCTTCAAGAAATCTCCAAGCACTTGCCAGACAGGAGCTATTCTGAAGCAAAGAAAAGATAAGAGGAACAGAATAAGAGAGGTCAAAACTCAAACGGACACAACAATATTTAGCTGTTTTGAAGGGTATTTTTAACATCACAGTATTTTTACCTCCTATTTCGGCCTATTTCTGAAAAGGATTCATCTGGATAGGCCTGAAAGTCCCAAGTGCTGTTGGGAATATGCAGCACTGGTTAACATTTCTTCTTCACAAGAGAAACTACAGGCATATAAGCCGGTGGCACAGAAACCAAAATAGGAATCTTTTAACCTGTTTTTGTTTTTAAGGTTATGTCTTTGCTTTCACACCTCCTCCTTTTGGGTCACTAGCTCAATTTCTCACTCAGCATCTTCACAGCTCACATCACACCTGCCAGGCACAACTGTCCCAGTGCAGTACTATGCCACCAGTATATCCAATGGCATCCGTGGCCACCCATAACATGTGCATCAACTTGCAGAAGTGTCTTGAGACTTTTAAATTTTCTAAATATTTGTGAATATCCAAGAAGTCTGAAACCAGCTTTTCCAGACCTCTGAATCCATAGTGTTTTGAGAAGAGGTTTAACGTTAAAAAGCCGTTTTTCCTAGGTCATGCTACTCAGCCTATACCTTTGTTTCAAGTCTAAAGGGTTCTTTCTAAGTAGATACATTCCAGAATCACTAGTCCCAATCAGTTTCCCATGCAAGTTTGTATGTGCGATGACTTACACTCACTCTGGTATCCTAACTAGATTCTGAAGAAAATCTTTCATCTCACAAAAGGCATTTTTCATTCTGAAATAGAGTATCCGCAGTCTCAAACATGACTAGCCTTTCACTTTATGTTCAGATCCTTCCCTCATATCTTCTTCGTGCTTAGAGGAATCTTAGCAATTTCCTTATATTCTTCTGCTTTCTTTTGAAGCTCCTAACCATGCAACGATTTCAGCACTGAGGAAGTGTTTTTGAAGCGCTGAAGGAACTGGTTAGTGGAGTACTCCTACGGTTGCTGGTTAACAAGGTGTACCACCTCTTATGTCCACACACTGCAGAGAAAGTACTGCAGAAAAGGACAGACTCATTTCCTGAATTGCATCACAACAAACCAGAGCACTAAAATGTGACACATTATACCAAGGAGAAAGAAATGCAATGAGGAACAGAGATTTTTTTGCTACATATTCTTGCACTTAAACTGGAAGTCCTAGTTCCTAGCCACTGTAATCTAACACTACCCTGGAGAACCAGACACTGCTGTTATTTCAACACCTTAAGTTCAAATCACTCAGTTTCTCCCAAGTACATTGTGTTCAGCAAAGTATTCAGAATGTCTCTAGCAGTCTTCTGTATGTAAAACTTAAACTGTGGTCAAACATAGTAATTTTTACTCTCACTTTTAGTTGCTTTAGATCTTAAACAACATTATTTTTACATAGCAAGTGGCATGGCATTTATATCACACAAGTGCTATTTAAAAAGAAGGCAGGCAAGTGAGCAATGTCAGCATGTTTCATTCATAATCCTAAACATACTTCCAAGTAAATAACTCATATTCAATTTTAAACAGGGAAAAAGCAACATATGTAAAAATACAAATACATGTGTCTTTCACACATATATATATATATATATATGTGAATATGTATGTATGAATACACACACACACATACACACATTCTTCCAGAGCCAAGCAAACAAAAAATATTTAAATAAAATTAAGGAAGTTAAATTAGGAGTTAACTGTACTCTGCCAAATAACAGACTTCCAGAAGTGAGACAATAGTAGGCAACAATATGGTTTAAAAGCAAGAATACTGTGGTGGCACAATTAGAAAAAAGAGAAGTATGCTTCCACTTAGTTCCTTATGACACGGTAATATACAAATGTCAGGTTCTGCTCTTTGCTTGGGAGTGTCTCCTAACAGCATTCTCTCAAAACTGAAAGGTGCTACTGAGCAGAAAAGCTGAGGAAAAGAAAAGAAAAAAAAAAGAAAAAGAACAGGAGGTGATCAGCATGAAGAAAAAGAAAAGAACAGGAGGTGATCAGCACATATTATTTTATCACTTAGAAACGTCTATATGCTATACACACATCCTGCTCTTTCCCCACTGGAGCTGAGTCAAATTAAATAGAGAATGGAACTTAGTCTGCTGTTTTCAATAGGTGTTGCAAAAGCAGTTTTGCTGAGGGGATTTTCCTGCCACAGCTCAGGATGGTCCTAATGAGCAACAAGTAGTCCAGAAGGAAGACAGTTTGAGCTGATGAAATGGAGTCTTAAAAACAACTCTGGAAGAAACTGGTGACATAACCAAAAAGTAAAGGTCACGCGGGGACAGCCTGATTCAAAGAGAATCAAAGCTACCCCCTCAGAAAAGAGCTCCAAAATCAGGAAGAGAAGTGGGGTTCTGTGGAATAGCAAGGAAAAAGGTAACGTTGTGGATGAGTTATAAAGACCACGTAATCAAAGAAAAGGAAACAGACAAGCAACAGGGACTCTGCCTAAAGGGAACCCACGGGAAACAATGCAGCAAAATTCCTTATCCCCGGACTTGGAATTCAGAACAAGAGGGAGGGGGAAAAGAAAAAAAAGAATCAACAGAAACAGCTATTACAAACTGCCAAGGGGAGAACAAAAACTAAAAACCTGGCATGTCACCCTCCAAGGCACTTGTGCTGATTTTGGCTGGGGCAGAGTTACTTTTCTCCAGAGTTACTTTTCTCCATAGTACCTACTATGGGGCTACATTTTGATGTGTGCTGGAAACAGTGCTGATAACACAGGGATGTTTCAGTTACTGCTGAGCAGTGCTTGCACAGAGTCAAGGACTTTACTGCCTCTTCTCACACCATCCCTTCAGTGAGAGTGGGGTGGGGGCACGCAAGAATTTGGGAGGGGACACAGCTGGGACAGCTGACCCCAACTGACCAAAGGGATCTTCCATACCCTATGATGTCGTGCTCTGCATATAAACCTCGGGGAAGGAGGGGGACACTCAGAGTGATGGTGTTTATCTTCCCAAGTAACAATTACGTGTGATGGAGCCCCGCTTTCCTGGAGATGGCTGAACACCTGCCTGCCGATAGGAAGGAGTGAATGAATTCCTTGTTTTGATTTGCTACTGTGTGTGGCTTTTGCTTTACTTATTAAACTGTCTTCATCTCAATCCACAAGTTTTCTCACTTTTACTTTTTTGATTCTTTCCCCTGTCCCACTGGCAGGGAGTGACAGCTGTGTGGAGCCTAGTTACTGGCTGGGGTCAAACACAACAGCACCATGGCAAGAGACCCCACCTCAAGATCAGCATCTACACTGGGGTAATGAATGCCCATTGCACATAGCACTATAAAGCAATTATCAATGCAAAGTAATTGCTTAATGGAATTTTTTTTCACATGGAAAACCCCAGGATACTGTCTAATGGTATCAGGTATTTTATAGAACTGAAAGTAACACCACTACAAAAAAAAAAAAAATTGCTGATGACTAAAACTGAAGTAGGAGAAAGTAATCGCACAGAGTTGTGTGCTGCTGAGTAAGATGCGCTATATTCCATTTTAATATGAACTTCTACATCTATAAAGAAGGAATGTACACCACCTCTAGAGAAAGGGGAGGTCCTACCAAAGTTTACTGGTTTAAAAAAAAAAAAAAAAAAAAGCCAAACCTGAATCAGGGGGAAACACACAGCTCATACTCACAAATATCAAGGAAAATAGGAACAGGCAAGTGCTTCTGCACCCATGAAGTACCAAGGTCATTCCTGACTGAAACTGTACCCAAGTTTTTAAGAAAGACTGTTAAATGGCTCAGTACAGTGCTTAGAAAACATTTTATGGTGAAAGTCTTAGAGTTCAATGTCCTTTGTTTATCAGAAATAAATAACTAGGCAGGCATTTATCTCCCACATAACTGCAAGAAAGAATAAAAGGCTTTTTAGCCTTGTGCCTGCACAGCACTCTAACAACTATGGTCCGTGGGAAACTTACCAGAGGAAGACTAAAAAATCTTGTTGCGAGATGGAAAGAAACAGAGGGTATTAGCCTAGAAGAAGATGGTTAAGGAAGACCTGAGTGCATTAAGTCTAAGCAATGTTAGATGAAAGATCATCTAGAAAGGAAACGTGCAGAGAGCAAGCCATAGCCGCTGCAGACCATGATGGACTGATCAGCACCTTCTTCATTGCTTTTGTCATTTATCACCAATGAGATCTGAAACTGCTGTGCAAAGCCTGGTATTAGATTACTGGCTTTAGCACCTTCTGCGGTAAGTTATTTCCTACATAATTGAGTTTCTGGACTGAAATCTTGGATAACACTAATAATACAAAAGATAGCTTCCAGCTACCAAAGCTGCGTGCATCCTTGCAAAGCTCCCTGTCCTTTCCTCTGCATCACTGATGGTGACAATGATGTTTTCCCCCAAAGCGCTGTCAGAGAGAGGCAGGGAAAAGGAAAGTACATATTCTCCAGTACAAAATGGATTATCCCTCAAATCCAAAC
This sequence comes from Tetrax tetrax, assembly GCA_009806455.1. Lineage (NCBI taxonomy): Eukaryota > Metazoa > Chordata > Aves > Otidiformes > Otididae > Tetrax > Tetrax tetrax. Next base: position 110,393 of record WHYT01015329.1, on the reverse strand, counting down.
CAGTAAGTAAATTGCATCTTTCAGTGTGTCAATCAATACTCAAAATATTTTTCCCAACATATGTTCCAGCTTGGCCAGAATTGATAAGTTTTTATGTCAGTTTTTTTTGGGGAATGGTTTTTGGTGGATTTTTTTTCTTTTTGGACAACCTTCATGTTTGCTCCCAAGGTGGATTCTGAGTTACACAGTTCAATCTAAGTTTTAAATGCAGCAAAGTCACATCCACTCAACAACATATCAACCACAAACCCACATTGCATCTCAACACCAAACATCTTATTGTTGCACCCCATCACTGACAAGGAACCCACAAAAGAATAAAGCAAGCAAGTCTTGAAAATTCAAACTGACTGTGGGATAGAAGCAAGATTTTATTGCGGTTTTACCTTCTTGCAGCTTTCGTTTTTAGTTCAAAGTGCACCAAGAGCAAATCAAGCTCACCAGAAGCAGGAAGAATTTGTTTTCCTTTTGAACTGCAAGCACTAAGACTTTCTGGGGAATCTCATACATCATTCACTTCCTTCAAAACTGAGCTGAACGGAACCAGCAGGGTCAAGGATGCTCCAGCTGCCTGTCCCAACAACAGAACTAACCAGAAAGGACGAGAGTTCAAGGGAATTGCTCCTCATCCCTTTATCCTGCTACTTCCACAATCCTACAGACACAAACTCACTGTTAGTCTAACTCTCAGCTTCAAACTAAACCACACCCTCTCTATCTGACATCAACACTTAAAACAGTCTTTAAACAGAGTAAATTGCACTCAAACCATGTCCAGAATGTGTATCCCCAGACCACTGCAGAGATGCTGTCTGAAAATCTACAGGTTCTCCTATACTGACAAGGCACAACATGTTCATGTTACAATCCAGACATCACTTACTCTTTCACACACACACTTATCAAAGGAAGTGATGGCTACAAAGAGTAAAGCGGCAAGACAAACAGTTATTTACAAAGGGTTTACAGAAAACATATTTGCAGGGTGAAAAAAAAAAAAAAAAGAAAGAAAAAATAAACCACAGCTGCAAGCCTGGTTGACTGAGATTACAATAAATATGTGCACGAAAGTTTAATACAGTGACTTCTTCAGACCTATCTGGACATCTAATCCACACAAGAAGACTGGCCTTCCCTGTTAAATTTCACTTACAAAAATACTTTGCCAATCTAGCAAGAGAGCTGCAGTTCTCCCCAGGAGTTCCTCCCGTCCTGTACAAAGTGCTGGCAACAGCTGTACTGGCCCTGAACTGGAGAGGAAAGTAGTTAACCACTTTAAAATAGGGGGATTAAATCCAGGACACTTTGTGCCTTGTATGGACAGCACCACAGCATCTCTTGTATGAATTTTTCAGAGCTCGCAAGAAGAAAAGGGAAGGACCACTTATCTCGGTTGGAACTACCAGAAATGTGTTAAGAATTCATTACAATTCCTTGCATTTTTGCTACACAGCCATGTAAGGCACATGGGCTTGGGCCAGCCTTCTGAGTCGTTCATAAGTTTACTGAAAAACTCTATTGACCTGATCACTCACGCACAGAAGATGCCACTTTCCAAGGGTCAAAAGTGTGATCACAATTAAAACTCAAATCCAGGCCTTTTAGGCCACATAACTACTCAAAATAATGACAGGAAGGAGCTTTTTTTCCCCTTTTCTCCTTTTTTTTTAACGGATGGGAGTCTTACCAGCATGCTCAGTTCCCTTCAAAATTTGGCAACTTTCTGTTTCAATCAAGATCAGCTTCAGGGAACATGAACACAAACAGCAACAGGAGAGACTGAACACCTTGAATACGCAGATTTGGAACAGAAAGCACTGCAAATTCACCTAGAAAAAGGGCCCTCAATGGCTCGCTTTTGAAGCCTGTAGGTGGTTTACCAAAAGCAGTCCAAACAGAGACAACATCGGGTCAGCTGCAACTACACCTGCAATCCTAGTCTCTCTAGGGAGAAGAAAGAGGAGAGAACAATTAGCTACCAAGTTTTTCCAGTCTACTGAAAACATTTCCTTCACTAAAAGCTGGGTGTGTTATTTTTTTTTTATTTTTAATCAGCCTGGCACTCCTAGAGATCACCCTTTTATTACTTTCTAAAGAACAGTGATCAAACTCCATTACTTAAAGCAAACGTGGCAAGGAGGTAATTATGAAATGGAATTTACTTAAAATACCATTCAAGAAATCATATTAGCATTTATTAAATAACTCAGAAAGAACGAGCCGCCAAGCCATTCAACAAAGTACAAGGGTGTACGTGTGTCAGCAAATGTCCAAATGGGTACTTTTGAAATTTGTTGTTGAGCAGTATGTTGTTGGAAAAGACAAAAATGACACTGAGCACAGTTGGCTGAAAATAGATCAAAATGAACAAAAAAAATCAGTTCTTCACCCAAAGGAGGCACTGTGTGCCAGGTGACATTACAGGGTTTTCTCCCACGGGCTGAACAGTGAACGGTACAGCTAATGAAGACTGTTTTTCTCTCTCTCTTTTCCCCTCACACACACAACTTGTTTGGAGTGGAGGTTTCAGATACAGGTTTAGAAGAGTTATCTTAACAGTGCAGCTTGGAGGTGCCTCATTAGCACACAGTCATTAGGTGGTGGTGCTAATGATCCTTACCCAAAATTCATCCCTGAAAAGCCAAAGGGGAAAATCAATTCCAGACCACAAACTGTCAGCGCAGTTTTCACATCAGGAGAAGACTCTAAATTCAAGTTACAACTATGGACTACCTTTATGCACACAACATGTGAACGGAAAGAAGAGTGAGACATCCTGGATGAAAGCCTTTCACGTTGTCTTACCTGTTAACATAGCAAAGCTGCTAGTTCTTCATGTAAGAAAACTCTCACCTGAATGCCCACTTTTGTGACTCCAGTAATTTGCCTTTTTTAAAGTGGTGATACAAGAGACTCTAAAAGACTAATTTTGTGCATTTTCACAACTTAAGAAATTTTCACTGGAGTTTGGTGCTTTTTTTTGCTGTTAGGGTCGGCAGCGACCTTCTGCTATGCAGACAGAACAACACATCTCTCAGCAAAGTTTTAAGCAAATACAAAACTGTTCTTGCATGACTTTTTTTTGCACCACACAGGAACATAACTTCCACCCAACTTAATCCCACAACCTCTTCACGCACGATGACAAAAGGCAAGGGCTATCTCACGCACTGCAGGGTACTTGCTCTACCCTAAGGTCTTGTCCACTATCACGTGAACAACGCGGCTCTTGTACAACCCAGCTCCTCCAGACGTGGTCCTGGAGATGCAACCCAAGCTGTCTGGGCTGGATACACTGAAGAAGACATCAAGGTGTTCTTTTGAGTTTGCTGGATTTTATTTTTAAGAAGCAGGACATGGAGAACCTCTCCTTTCCCTGTGACACCGTTTGGTTTTGCTGCATCAGAACAAGGCATCGTTTTGTCACCCCAGCTACCGTGAGAGCCAGCAAGGGGACCTAGCAATTCCTCCTTGCCTCCCTGGCATCAGCCCAGCTTTAACAGGTCCAAACTCCACGCAGACCGGGGCTCCTCCACGCCATCAGGCATTTCAGCAGATAAGGGCACCCCCGGGACGGCTCTGCAACGAGCCACAGACCACGCCGGTGGGCACTGGCAGGGTGGCCGGTGGCCCACAGTGAATTCATCCTGGGACGCGCAGGGGCAGCGTGGGGTGATGGCAAACACCGTGTCACCACACGGGAGCGGGCCGTGCCGCACTTCTGCTTTTTTATTAATATTGTTAGAACTTTTATTATCATTAACAGGGTTTTTTTCATTATTACTGTTATAATGTATTATTATTACAACTTATTATTAGAACTATTATTGTTAGAATTGCTGCTAATATTATTTGATTCATTATTAATAATATTAGAATATTTAGTATTCCTAGTTTTAGAATTTATTATGTGAATTTGTTAATACTAGTAGAATTTTTAGTATTATTGTTGGTTTTAGACTTTGGCATTTTCAGAATTTACCATTACTGCTAGAATTTTTAGCATTATTGTTGTCACTAGACATTATTTTTTAAATTTGTTATTAGTAGTAGAATTTTTAGTATTCTTGTTGTCGTTAGACTTTTGCACTTTCAGAAATTATTATTACTAGAATTTTTAGCATTATCATTGTCCTTAGACTTTACTGGAATTTATTATTATTACCAGAATTTTTATTATTACTGTTGGTTTTAGACTTCTGTATTTTCAGAATTTATTATTATCACTAGAATTTTTTGTGTTATTTTTCCCATTACACTTGTTAATTAGAATTTATTAGTATTACCAGAATTTTTGGTGTTATTGTTGTCTTTAGACTTTACTATTATAATTTATTATTACTAGAATTTTTATGATTACTACTGACAGATTTTTTCCTCAGTCGAACGTATTAATTATTAGGGTTGTAAATTATTCTTATCACTGCATGGTCGTTGTTACCAGAACTTTTATTCGCAGTTCTCAGACCTCTCTTCCTCCCTCTCCCCCCCCGCCCCATATGGCCCAGGACGCGGCGGTGGCTGCCAGCCGCTCCCAGCGCGCCGGTGCCGGTACCGGTGGCGGTGCCGGGCCCGGTCCCCCGGTCCCCCCGGCCCGCTGCCCTCCCGCCGGCCGTCCCCCGCCCCCTTACCCTCGCACTGGTAGCCCGCCAGCCCCCAGATGAAGTC
>WHYT01015329.1:85785-105705 GCA_009806455.1 Tetrax tetrax | reverse complement strand
CGGCGGGGCCTGGCCGGGCGGCGCCGCGCTGCCGCCTGCCGGCCGCGCAGCCCGGGCCGAGGGGCCGCCGCGGCCTCCCGCACCGGTTCCATTGGCGCCCGCGGCCCTGCCTCGGGCCTGCCGCCGTTCTGCCCCTTTCCGCGCCTTTCTGGTCAGGCCTCGGCTTGTGCTGAGGGGTCCCGGCTCCTGTTGGGAGCATGGGTTGGGGCGAGCGGTGGAGAGGGGTGTTGGAGAAGCGAGCCCCTGCGCGGCGGTGAAGGCAGAGAACGCGCATCGGAGAGGTGGGCACGGCTCATGTCCCGCCGCTGCTGCTGGTGCGTTGGACCCCACGACAGAGGCGCAGGAAGAAGCACTGGGGCAGGGAAGGAGGACCTGCGTGAGAGAAGGTCTCGCCAGGAACAGGCAGCGAGTTCACTTTGCACCTCAAGGCTACGAAGCTCCAAAAGACATCCGGTTTCTTACCGTGACATCAAACTGGATAATTTCGCTACCCCAGTCTCGTGCCATTTTGGAGTGCACGGAGCTCCACCTCAGGAAGTTTTCTGATGATGCGTTGGGAGAAGGGCGTTTGCCATAGATTTTGCCTTTTACTCTCAACACATCTGCCTTTGTGAGGAAAGATAAATGGTTCTACCTAGCAGTCTCTCTCCACTATAACATGATTTTTTTTTTTGTCCTCTATGTTCACATCACCTTCTTGCGCTAGTTTTGAACGCATTTACATACTGGCATGTTTCCATGTTGCTAGTCTCCTCCAGTGCCCCTGACATGCCTCTTTTTCTTTGGCTGTTATTACATTAGACATCGTGGCTGGAGTAGGCTGGGACTAGAAAGAAGGCTGTGCCTTTGGATTTTGTGTATATTGATGTATGCTGTCCATATCTCCACTTCTCTGATTGGGTCACAGAAACATAGAATCACAGAAAGGTTTGGGTTGGAAGGGACCTTCAAAGGTCATCTAGTCCAACCCCCCTGCAAGGAGCAGGGACATCTCCAACCAGATCAGGTTGCTCAGAGCCTCATCCAGCCTGGCCTGGAATATTTCCAGGGATGGGGCATCCACCGCCTCTCTGGGCAACCTGTGCCAGTGTTCCACCACTCTCACTGTAAAAAACTTCTTCCTTGTATCAAGTCTGAAATCCTAGATCTCAGTTTCATATCAAGTGAGAATCTCCACTGAGCCAAATGTCCCAGTGCCTTCATGAAGCCATGACAGATAAGAAAAGAGTCACTTAGATTTTAATCCCTGACTGACTTATTTGTATAGACCAACGCTGAAGTCCTCCTAAAATTTCTTAGCATCTTCTAGTTTCTACTAATCTTACTTTACACCTGCCTTCCGTGTTGTTAATATGAACATATGTAGAATTAGAAGCAAGAAGGATTTCACCAGTTCAGAAAGAAAAAGTAAAAATAACTTAGAGATTAAAGAAAGCACGGTGTATCTCTTTATGGTTGGAGACTGAGCAGTTAAATACAAAAGCTTTGAAATATTTGTAATTGCTCCTACAAACATGATTTAGAAAACATACCTGAGATGCTATAGAGCTTTACAGAGCCCAAATATACAAGAGATGAAGAAGAGGGACACAGTGTGAAACCCCTGAATACAATGAACGAGCCAAAGCCCATAATGACAGATCCTAGCTTCTGCAGACTCAGCATCACTTTCATCTTTATGAAGATCATAGAGCAACGCCTCTCGGAACACATTTCTGGGCAGATGGCAACAACCGGAGTAAACAGCATCCTGGGCTGTTGAGGAGCACAGCCAGTTCACTGAGAAGGCATCATCCCTGTCTCCTCAACGCTCGTTAGAGTATTGCATCCAGTTTTGGCCCCTAGTACAGGAAGCGCATTGAGAAACTGGAGCAAGTTCAGTGGAGGGCCACCAGGATGGCCAGGGGTTGGAGCACTTATTCTGTGAGGAGAGGTTGAGGAAGCAGGACGTACTCAGCCTGAAGAAGAGACAGCCACAGGAGGACCTCATAGCAGCCCCCTAGTACCAACACAGAGGTTTTCAAGAAGATGCAGCAAGGCTCTTTACAGTGGTGTCTGCTGGGAGGACAAGAGACAAAGAGCAGAACTTCAAACAAGGGATTTGGGCTGGATATAAGGAGAAACCTTTTCACCCTAAAGGCAGCCAAGCAGAGGAACAGGTTACCTGGAGAGCTTATGCCATCTCCATCCTTGGAAGTTTTCAAGACATGACTGGATAAGCTATGACCAACCTGGTTTGACTTCATGGGTGACCCAGCTTTGACCTGTAAAATTAGACTAGGTGACCTCCCGAGGTCCCTTCCAACCTGAATAATCCCATGATCCTGTGATTCAGAATGTTATGTTCAGCCATTTCAAGTGTGAATGGACCTCAAGACACATGCTACCTCATTTAGAGATCTGGCTATGTTGTCAGTTGGTATGAGCTGACATCGTTCCTTGAGTTTTATCTCTGTGTGCAGCAGCTGAGAGTGCAGATGTTCACAGAGGACACCTGAATTCAGAGGGACTACAGATACATTTAAATTCCTGTTGAACATGAAGAAAGGGAAACTGAGACTAACAAAAGCAGCCTGTGTGCCATGCTGTCTGCTTGCCTCAACTCCCATGTAGTCTATTTCAGTGCTTTCAAACAAGGTGAGTTTGACTGTTTCAGGACAAAATGAGCTTAGAAGTGCCAGCGGTTTTTTAGATGGAGTTCAGTGCTGTTTGCCAGATTTGTTCTTTGGGACATTCCTCTTTGTTTAGGAGACTTTCTTTTCCACGTAGACTGTCCTCTTGAACTGCCTTTCTTTTGTGTGGGTCTGAGAGACCCTCCCCTCTCATGAGACAGAGGCCCAACAGTTGGAAAGCTGAAGCTCATGTGAGCAAATCTTTCCTGTGATCAGGGAAATACAGGGAACTACCTTAGAAGGGCGTCAGAATTCAGCCTTGTTTCAAAAGCCTGAGGAAGTAATCAATACATCCTTTTAAAGAAAAGTTAAAATGTATTCAATTAACAAGTAATCCAGATACATTACTGCATCATCTGCCAGCATAGGTTAATCACAGCGTTTCCTTCCCAGAAGTTACCTGTGGAATGGTAGTTTTTATTGTTAAGGTGTAAATGAACATGTGAGATTTTGGCTATTTTTTTAATATCTGACTCCTCAGATACATATTTATATGCTGTAACACATAGGCAAGCGTGACCGATACCTGTTGTGCTTTAACTTCCTTTCTTTTCTCTGAGCAACCAGTCTAAGCAGACAAAACAATCTAAACCATCTGATGATTGTCTTCAGCCGAGTCTGCCGCCACCTCTGCTGCCAGCAGCCATGGAATATGGCAGCAGTTGAAGGCTAGCCATCCTTTCCATTTCATGTGTGCAGCAGGGATGTGGCCCTAGACAGTGCAAGCAAGTGAGGTGAAGAATTATTATCAGAGCTGTCACATTCATAAATGTGACAGCTCACTAGAGGGATTTGATACCAGTTCCTGACTCAGAGCTGGTCTTCTTAACCGCAAGGTTTCTACTGCCTTTATGTCTTCACTCATGATACTCATCCAAAAACCAGAAAAATTATAAGATAGCTGGAAGCAATTCCAGATTTTGGAAGCAATTCCTGCTTGTTTGATATTTTGCTTTTTTATGGTTTTGGGTTTTTTTGGGGTTTTTTTTTTTTTTACCTATCAAGATGTTCTTTATAAGCAGAGCATATACTGATCTTTGTAAAAACGTGCAGAAGAAACTGTAGTTTGTGTGAGCCAGAGAGGATGGAGTTACATGCAACTCGTGTAACTGTCTGCACTCTCACAATGGCAGGAACCTGTGCAGCTAAAAAGCGTAAAAGAATAAAGACAGTTGCCTGTTTTAGAAGTGTCAAATCAGAAAACCAGCCGGACTAAAGAAACAGCGTGAGGTGGCTGGATCATAGCAAAGCATGCAAAAGGGCTGCTGCTGGTCGGTTATAGTCACAGGCCTAGTGATGTGAAGCTGGAACATATTTATGTCAAGTCAGGCAAGTACTGTTTGTCTCCATCAGTTCTGCTGTGACAGAATTGCCAACCGTTTCAAGCAGCAGCATGTTGTTGGCTGGCAGCTTACTGTGGTAAAGCTGTGCTAGGTTGTCTGGGTCAGGCTGTGTGAGGGGGGTCATCCTCCAGAAACTGTAGTCAGTGGTCAACTTTATATTCAGATCTGCTTTGGAACTTGTTTCGGGTAAGCAGTGTCATCAACAGTCAAAGCACATTATGGGGAAATGCTATGGTTAATGCTAAAAAATCCTATATTCGCATGGATAAATACCCTGAAGCATTTCTAGTTTAGAAGATTTTGTGGAATTCCAGCAAGACTTTGATTCAGAACCAACATTCCCACATACTCTAGCATAGACTACAGATACCCATGAATAGGTGAAGAAGTAATTTCTACCTTTATGTTTTAATCATAAAATCTAGAGCTGACATAGATCAAAGGATTGCCTTAGTTAAATATTGTTCAGTGGCTCCTCCAATCTTCATATACATATATATGTATGTATAAGTACATATAAAATTATGAGATATCCATCATGTCTCAATGGACTCTTTCAAAACATCTGCATAAACCTCCAAGCCGCAGGAAATATGAGGGGTTTTTTGTTCATGAAGTGTTGCTCTGCAGACCGGTAACTGAAAAATGGAACAAAAAGGAACAACTACCACTTCTTAGGTACTTTTTTTTTTTTAAAATAAAGAATTGCCACATAGATGAAAACAGGGAGAGTTCTAAAAGCATCCATTTTGTATGTTTTGGCAAGATTTGCAAAAAGGGTCAGAATGTAATGTCTCTGAAAAGATAATTTACTTAGTTTTATACCCAGATAAACAATTTTCAGTACTTGATGTGCTATAACCTCATTAAACTCAAGTAATACAACTCTAGGGCAGGCAGTACAGTAAAATCCTCAATTTCAAAAGTTTCCTGGCTTGGTGGTGGTGTATTCTGTAAACTGAGCACGCTTTACACCTTGGATCTTCTGAACCTTTTGTAATCTTCTTGTACTCTGTGTATCTAGGGAGGGAACATACTGTGATAGATAGAAAGCCTTTGATACAACTGAAAAGTACAAGTTCTGGTACATTACCCCCAGTTTACGTACAAGATTAAATTAGTTTTATGTCCTGTCATATTTTTATCCTTTAATTAATACAGTAAGTTGTATCATTTCTTTCTTGACACTCAGTACGATGAAATCCAGTTACTCAAGTCTTTTATAAAGCAATTTATTTGTAAGCAAGCTGCAAAAAACTGACATAAACAATCAAGTCAGATCCAGGCACAGGAAGGATTTTATAAGGGTATAAATATGGGAGTAGAGGGTGGAAAGCAGATGGAGTCATGCTGTTCTCAGTGGTGCCTAGTGAAAAGATGAGGGGCAATGGGCAAAAACTGAAAGAGAAAGAATTCCATCTACATCTAAGAAAAAGCTTTTTTTTTTTTTTTTAAATTGTAAGCATGGTCCAACACTGGAACAGGCTGTCCAGAGAGGTTGTGGACTCTCCATCCTTGAAGATACTCAAAACCCAACTGGACACAGCCCTGCGTCACCTGCTGTAGGTGACCCTGCTTTGAGCGGTGAGTGGAAGAGGTGACCCCACAGATGCCTGCCAGCCTCTGCAGCTCTGTGGTCCTGTGAGGCAGGTTTCACAGTGAAGAGAGTGGAGACTGGCAGTCTCTTTGACAGAAGCTTTTACTGATGCAGTGGGACCAAATATTGCAGCCTAAAACAGGTAGAAGGAGCTTCTTGAAAAAATGGACTCTCCTAGCCTTCCAGTTTCCTGATTTCTTGGAGAATTCCAAAGACCTTCCTCCATTCACAGCAGAGGGGTGGGAGCCATTAGCTTCCCAAATACCAGATCAGCTTGCTAAATTTCTGTTCCTATATAAAGTTTTCTTTGCATGTTGGTGAGGTGTGAAATCCAATGTTGTGCCACCTCACAGCTGAATTGTGAGCAAAAGCCCTTCTGAGTTTATCTGGATCTTCTATATTGGTGACTTCTGTTTTCTGAATTTCTTTCCCTACCACTAGGCATTGAAAGAGAGGTGTGACATGAAGTGTATGTGGAAGTAGAAAAGGAAAATTTAAAATAAACTATGGCTTCTAAGAATCAAACACAAGGAGGGCTTTCTGTGTCCTACTGTTGGCAGCCAGTAGGAAGTAAGAGCTATGGGGAGCTGGGTTGGGCTGGGGTTGGTTTAAACAAGCACATCAGTATTTGGAAATTGAGGGATAACCTGGTAGAAATGGCTGATGAAGTATCAGCTTCCTAGGCAACAGAAGGTTCAGATTCATAGCTTTTTCATCTCTCCATAATTTACGTTGGTGATATCTGAACCAAAAGCAAATCCTGATGTTCACTTAAATGGGAAATATTTTTTTTTTTTGCAAAAATCTCACAACTGAAGAGAAAAGGAAAATACTAGATCACTTTTGTGCACTCTGTGATCTGCAACGGAGAGCAAAAGACAAATGCAACTTCCCATAAGTACACTACAAAAAAAAAGTATTAGTAAGTAGCTAGCATTTCATTAGTTTTCTTTTTGCTTCATAGTAGCTCTACAGCTTACTGAAAAAAAAAAAAAGTCTTTAAAACCGTTGTTCTATCACACTAGAAATAAATCAAGGGTGGACTTGTTAATTAAAAGTACCAACAACTCCCTCTCAGTAAGAAGCAAAAGTTCAGATATGGAAAGCCAACACAAAGTTCTGGCTCAGTTTCAAGTTATACAGTAAGATAGCTGGTATGTATCTCAATATTTGATTTGATTCTTTATATAGCCAGATTAAAAGATTATGCTTTTTCAAATAAAGGTTATAATAAAGAACACTAGACTAGACAAGCTTTAAAAAAGAGAGAAATTAAAATGTCTATCCTATGAAATTCCAGAAAATTAATTATATATTATATTATATATTTATATATAAAATATACCACTCCAAACATGAGTACAGAGACTTAGATCAGAAGAAAGTGCTTCAGTTGAAATACATCCGTCTCCTGTGGGGAAAAAACCTACAGAGATAACATCAATTAATACAGCTTTATTTTAACAAAATCATTATAGTCAGCACTAGTAAGTCCTTAACAAAAAGGTAGAGACACTTATCACGGGCAGACGTAACTCCAGAACTCATTCCATATTTTAGCATTTACACTTCTTGCTATCTAGGGAACTTCTCTGGTTCCACTACCAAAACTGAGACTTGTAAATAATAAGCCATATCAGGGTTGAAAGAAAACAAACTGTCTAAGAACATAGCAAGGTCAAGAGGCTGAAGCTTTTGTGTCCAGTCAGCTAGCAAATATGATGATATGACAGGCAAGCCATTTGGGCTCCAAATACACTGAATTTTAACATGTGATAGCTTATTTCCAGCTCTTAGATTTTAGCACAAATAAGTTCCTGACAAAGAACATAAGGGATTTGCTCAGAGTTAAGGAATCATTTCTCTGGGGAAAAAAACCAAACCAAACCAAACCAAAACCATAAACCAACTAGGGTTTGATTTATTTATTATAAAGGATTGTTAGTTTAATTTATTTAATCATGTTTGGTTTCTGGACCTAGGGAACACATAAGCAATTCTTATGAATGGAGTAGCTAACGCAGTGTATTCTGAACCGCAAAATATACAGAAACATCCACATATGGCACAACATATTGCTGTTCAGGTTTGGTAAGAGTTGTGCACATTGAAAAAAAAAATTCCATGTAACTTACGTCTGAAGTTGTTAAAACCGCATTGCAGCTTCTGTTTCTATACTCTAATCATGTATCAAAAACTCAGTATATAAAACACCATTTAATAAAGCCTTATTTGTCTTTACATCTGATTGAACTTGTTGGCCCACAGGATGCATCCACTCCTTCACCAGTAAGAACATATGGAAACACCACCTGTGCTCCCATGCCCTCCATCCTAGACTCCAGAATGATGTGGTCATGCATGAGACGCTCCTTTGGCAGTGTCACTGGTGCCCACGATGGATGACAGGGGGTGATGTTCCAAGGGCTGGACAAAAGCGTTGCAGATCTAAGTCCCTGGCAAGCAGCAAACATCCTGAGGCAGTAAGTCTGGTCAGCAAAAGCAGAGTCTCCGGCCACCCTCACTCACTCTGTCCTCATGAGGAGATATGTGTTTCAGGCTCAGATGCTTTTCCTGGCTGAGCTTGTTCCTGCTTACCTGTTTTCAGGGTCTAGCACCTGAGTGCCCTCAGTTCACATCTTCACAAGCAGGAGGAGTCATTTGCCTGCTGCCAGGAGTCACAACCTCCCAGCCTTCCCACCTTGGGAATCCCAACCTACTACAAAGTCGAGCATAACCTTCAGTCGTCCCACCTCTTACACAGCTGTCACAGATGAATTATTAAGAGAAAAACATTATTAAGAGAACAATAACATTGTTGTGTAGTTAACTAAAAGGGTTTTATTGATGATTAAGTGACGATCAAATTATAATTAGTCAATGATTGAATTATAAATAGTAATCAAATGGTGATCAAGCAATAATTGGTAATTAAACAGTGGTTTGATGATGATTTGACAATGATTTAAATGATGATTTAAATGGTAATTAGACAGCAGTCGAACAATCTACTACTTACTATGCTTCTAATACTTAAGCTATAGCTGGATGTATATAAATGGCGCTAGCATACAACATCCTTCAGGGCCTAATGTAAAATATTGCCTTGTTATGATACCAGATGCCAGGTAAAGGGTCTTGAAGGACCTTGAGGGGCGTCCCTGCTCAAGGGGAGATCATGTTGTGCAGCCCGCTGCCGTACAGGAGAACTCGGTGGGCTCGAGGCGGCTCCCGATACCTGGAGCATAAAGGGATTGACTCCCGGTCAAACCCCCGTGGTGTAAGGAGCGCAGCCGCAGCAGTTGCATTTTTCTCTAGTCCCAGCTCAGGCTGGTACTCTTCGCTTCTGGTAAGACGTGGCCTAGACTCCTTGGTTCCTGAGATGTGGCCTGACAAAATACCCAGGGTTTGCACAGCAGGGCTGGTTTCAGTGAGGCCTGCTTGTCAGTGGTGCCTGAACCAACGTGCTGTTCATCCAGTCCGAGCGGGTGCATCCATCACAGCAGCACAGGGCTCCAGCCCTTGCCTCTGCACAAGCATCTCCTTGGAAGGATCCTGTTGCTTCTGCTCATCCTCCCTGATGACACATGGTGTGCTGGCCTTCACCCATAGCTTCTGCACCAGGCAGCCCTGCACCTCAGCCGAACTCTGACCTCTCATGGATGAGGCCAGTGTCCCCTCGCCTGGGGAGAGGTACCAGACACGCCTTATAACCCCACACCTAGAAGGCCCCCTTGTCTTCCTCCTGGAGCAGCATTTGACCTGGCACTAAGGGGTGTGCTGTCCTGCTGGCTCCAGCTGTCCCGCACAGTCCGCAGCAGTATTTTTGTGTCTCCTGTTATGCCTCTGCTGTGCTAAAGGCCAGCCGCCTCCTCACCAGCCTGATCACTGCTCTCCTGGTCCAGCTGAACAGGAGCAAACGCTCCCTGACCCAGAAACCACCAACTCAGTGTGCTCCATGAGGAAAACACAAGCAGGAGCATGAAGCCTATGAGCAACAAAATCTGGTCTGTTAAGTGCAAAGGCCCTGTTTGCTGTCCCTGGTTACCATTGCATTTCCGTCTTGTACTTTGCAACAGTCTGTAACTAAAACGGGCTCTGCTCAGTCCGGGGTTGATTCATGGAGAGAGACGTACTGTGAATGCTGCTGCAAGCACAGGTTTTGTAGGTGTTTATTTCATTGAATAATGCAGGATAGGAGGGGTCTCTGGCACTCGGACCAGGGCAACCTCAAAGTGAGATCCCAGTTCGGTATTAAAGCAGTTCCCCGCTTTCTCCCAGCAGGACTGCTGACCTGCTCTATCACCTTGCTATGCGGATAAAACTTTACAAGGTGTAAATCAGTTCAAGATTTTGGGAAGAGTGTGAATTTTCCAATTCATGCTGCAAGTAAAACAATTTAAAACCTGCTTCTGTGCTCTGTGGCATAACTGGACAGGACTAGCAGGCGGCCATGGATGTAAAATAGATGTAAAATAGAAACTTCCAAGGTATGCAAGAGAGCCAATGGCTCAGGCAACAACGTGACATCCCGGAGGGTCAGGCAAGGAAGGTAATGTGGCAGTGCTACTTACCCCTGCAGAGGAAGATGTCCTTAAATTCCCCCTGGGCCAGAGGAAATGAACATCCAACATCAAAATGCGGTCCTCAGCTAGGTTAACAGGGATCCTGCAGCTGTGCATCACAGCACAAGGACAGGCCAGAGCACCTCCAGCACCAAAGCCACAACGGGCCTGGAAGCAACGCCCGGGTGAGAAGCCAAGAGCTCGTCTGCACAGCCTCAATCCAGGGATCTGTCTGCAGGTGTCCATCAGCATGGGTCAGAAAAGCCAAGAACCCCACAGTTTCCCACCGTGGGAAGTCTAAGCACTGGAGTCCAGCCCGACTTTCCCTCAGAGACCACCAAAATAGAGCCATTGCGTTTCAGCCCAGGAATTTCATTACGAATCACTGTGTTGATGCTCTGGCTATGGTGGACTCACAGGCTTCATGTCAGTCTCATCCTGTTCCATGAGAACTGCTCAGCTGATGAGAGAATCAGTTCAGTTTGAGTATTTTTGTAAGTTGGTCTCAACCTCAATAATATTTCAGTCCCCAGGCAATGCCATTGCAAGTGCTTGGCATTTGTGGAGAGTCAGGACCTACTAACATCAGTAACTGTTAGGTTGCTCTGTATGCTTAGTCACTTTAACCTAAATAAAGGATATCTACAGAGAGGTATAACTTACATACAAGAGTAAAATCTTTCTCTTGAAAATTAAGTCCTCTTGTTTTTTTTCTAACCATTTTTAAATAATCACATTCCAAAGCACTCATGCTACACTCCATTCTTCATGAAACAAATACAATAACTGCCATATTTTTTTTTCTTTTTTTTTTTCTTTTTTAAATAAAGCAGCATATTACATCTCCCTGGGAGGCTCCTGTGCTTCCAGATGCCCACTCAGAACACTGGAATATGAAGTCATTTATTCTTGCTTCTGAAAGCTCAAGAGGTTCAATTTACCAACAAATACTTGAATGCATCGTCAGAATTATTCATTAATAAGGGTTTCAAAGATACATAGTTGCTGAGGTTTGGCCATTTAATCCTAAATGAGTTTTATATGGAAAAAACCAGCCTTCAACACTTCCTTCTGGTATGTTAGCATTATCTTCAGGTTAAGAAGGCAGACTACAGGGTGGGACTTTAGAATGGCTTGCCATTTGGCTAGGGGTGTAGCCAGAGGAAAGAGACTGTGAAACAACAGAGTGTAATGTTAAAAGCACAGCAGATACTATGACATCAACTTTCATCTGAATGCTTACTCCAGAACTCGGGTTCTGTAGCCTAAGTAAGTTTTCTTTGCAAATGGACTAAACTAAGTACGACAGTGTAATTTTTAGTATGAAACAAGATCATTCAGATGGGACTGTAGTGTCATTTGAGTCATTGACCACCAGATAACACATTTACAAGATCTCCTAAAAGGCAAAATTACAACAAGAGCTGCATCAGGCCAATACTAAATGCTTCTAGGAGGTGGACATTTAAAAAGAAGCTTTGTCTTAGTATATGTTGAAAGCAGTACAGAAATAAATCTGGCTGTTCAAGAGCTGCATGCATAGGGAACATGACCAAAATATCTCATCAGTGTTTAATAAATAGATTTTCAGTGGTTGTGGTCAGTTAAGATACTGCATTAAAAAAAACAAGGCGAATGGGCTTTCACTGATGTAAATGAGCACTGAGAGCCTGGCAGCATTCAAATTAACATTTCATAGTAAATCCCATTGGGTTTTACTATTTTACTATACTACCATTGGGTAGATTGCTCTTGGCACAACCACAGCTTTTGATTAAGGTTTGTGGTGAATGAGGCAGCCTGTTCACTGAAAGAGAGATCAACAATGGAGGTACTATTGGCACACAGAGCAGTAGTAGAGGATTAGTCACTCTTGTGGCATCTAAATGTTTTGCTAAGAAACATGATAAAAAGAAACACCAGCCTCTATCTTCACTGTGTTATCCTCAGCTGCTACGTTCAGTGGGTGTCCTGTTGGTTAGTGCAACCACTGAAGTAGATCTTAATGAAGGCTTAGTTGAGTGAAAGGATTTGGACTACTTGCAAAGACAACTTTTTAAACAGAAATAATATTGCGGTGCCTGGTGTGAGATGTGATTTCACTCCATGCTCTCACTTTTGCTAGGGGTCATGATGCGTTATTCTCTGCCCTCAGAGGCAGGAAAATATGTCAGAGAAACATCCATCCTGACTGTGCCGTATCATAAGTTATCCAGTCTGATCGGGAAGCCTTGGAAGAAACTAAGTGGAAGATTCTTGAATCGTGACTGCTGTTTTTATTCAGAATATTAACTTTCTGCTGGAAAACTGAGAAATCAAAAAGCAAAGTACCAGTACAAATATTTTTAGGAAAAATAGGCAATATCTAACTTTTCACTGAAAAGTAGTTAAGAACAGATATGTTCTGGCATAAAGATGAGTGAAATGTTATGGACAAACATAGCCTACCATTAGGGTGCAGCAAAGGATTTTCTACTGCTTTTCTGTGCATCTTTAAAAAGAAAAACAAGCATGTACAAGCAGTATAAAATACAGACCTCTTTTCAAGAAGCACATTCTCTGTTGCTTTTTATAATGTGCCAGCTGTTCTTTACAGCTATGATTGTTTGCTTTTGATACAGTTAATGTCAAAGTGACAGAATAATGTTCCCATTTTCACACTTAAGATAAATTATTAGACCTTACATCAGAAGTTCTTCTGACATGAATATGGAAATGGGTAATAACAGGAGAGAAAAAAGGCTGGAAAATGATTTTTCTATCACTCTTTATACTTTAGAGAGATTAGTGAGATTTCTTTCCAGATGTTTCCTTGCTCTCCTCCTCCGCCATCTCCATTTAAGTAGGAAGCACAAAGGAATAATGAGCCTCAGCTATTAGCTTTTATAGTGAACCTAGCTCGGCTTTCCTCTTAGTTCTGGAAGAAAATGTTTGGCACAGCCTTCTACTATGACTGAATTAGTTGTCCAAGGGTTAAAAAATGGTATTTTGCAAATAAGGCCTATATAAGCACTGAAATTAATGTCAGCAGATGGATCAAATATGCAGATAGATGAATGACACCTAAGGGAAGTGAAATATTCCTTGCTGCTGTTGTTGTATTTTTCATTGGTAATGTAGCAGCTTTTATTTGTTATTAGAGCAAGACTTTAAGTACAATTATTATCCACAGGGACTCCAGAGGACATATGTTAATGCTGACCCTTCACTAAGGTAATAAGACATGTCCAGATGATTTTCCTCTTAGAAATTAGGAACCAGGGATACAGGAAGAAGAATGCTGTTGTTTCTACTTACCAAAGTCTTATGCTGTTTGACTACTGCTAGTGTGCAGTAGGAAAGACAGCTCTTTGTCTTCTGATTGAGAGCCCAGGCGCTGTCCTCTTCCCAACGGCTTACAGTAAATTTTGCACATTATTTTGCACATTAAGTCCCTCACTGAAGGGCTAAAGTGATGTCTGAGCAGTCTATATAAGTGAAAAGTGACAGTATGCCTCAGTTGGTGTAAGTCATAACAGCTCCACTGAAAGCTGAGCAGCTACAGCAGCGTGGATCTGATCAAGTCAAGTCAAACTCCAGACTTCGAGTTTTTAGCCAGTGCAAAAATAGTTCAATACTTGCTGATCAAATTACTCTGACCCTTTTCCATCATTTATGGCTAGTGTATTAACCTTTGCAGAATCTATCCAGAAGTTAACCCATATCTTTACAATAATAGTACTGTTTACTTATGAATGGTTTCCAACTTATTTTACTAACAGTGCCTGTCTTAAATTTCAACATGTTTTCTTTTTGGCCTAGTTTCTCCTTTTTCTAACCTACTTTTATTCTCAAAGCATCCCTTGTGACTTGTTCTCACACTCTTCATTTGGAGGATCATTATAATTTACTTCAAAATTACCTTAACTTGACTGCAAGTAACCACAACAGCCTTGTGCTCTATGTAACATACTTTACGTCATACTTTATGTCATACTTTACGTCAAACTGTTTTTATGTAATTTCTACCAGTGACATCTTTAAAACTCTGTTGATTCAAAACACTCTACAGTGGTATTTAATGCATTCAACAAATTTAGATTTTATATTAATGCCTCTCTGCAAAGCAGAAATTATTCTGAAATTTGAAGTTTGGCTATCACCTCTGTAAAAATTACGTCAGTTACGCTCAAGTCAGCATAACAATGACAATCTGCTCCACATATTAACTCACAAAATGCTTCCTGGAACTCAGAGTGGCAGAATCAGCAATTGTTTTCCTCTATCTGGAGCTGCAGAAAGACACATTTAATGAAACACCTAGGCTTCCACCAACCTGGGTTAATACAGCGTTTAAGACTAGAGACTGATTGCAGCTGCATTGCAAAAGGTACGTCACAAAGGTTCCCTCTTCCCCCTGACTTTGGGAGGATGCTTGAAAACCACTGTTCCTTAAGAAGAAAAGGCACAGGATTTTTCAAGTTAATATGCTTTTATTCACTTGTGGAAACAGCACATCACTTTGACTAAATCCACACAATTATGCAGCTCTTGTAAGCTATTCTTAAATACCAGTTAGTCCTAACCCAGAATTTGCTTGCATGTACACATCCTTACCAAGTCCAGAATTTTGAACGTGAAGTTGTTTCCACATTGCAGCAAAAATGTAAATTAAAGCCAAAACAATAATGTTTCTCCTTGCTATTCTTGAAAGAAATCTCCCTGCTATTTAAGTGGAGTAACTCCTGAATTGTGAGCTATGAAAAAGAAATTCACTGCAATAGGCCCCGCGGAAAGTAGGTAAACCGAGTTCTGGATGTCAGGGCAACTACAAATAATTACTAGCCAGTACAGGGAATAAAAGACAGTGCTGTGGGCTATATATTTACCAGCAAGCATGTAGTAGAAAATGGATGCCTCTCAGGTAGGGGCTGGTGACTGCATGCAAGTTTTTTAGGCTGGTACAGCTGCGGTGAAAACTAACTTAGACTGGGTTCCAGAGTTTGTTTCTTCTAACAACTTTCTGCATTAGTTTACTCTCCCCTTTTAGCTGTGTCAGATGAATAACTCAGTCAGAGTTGTCAGCTCAGGAGCAAGTAAGGGAGCGTTAGTGCAACTGTGATACAAACTATGAACAGCACAGATCCATCCTAACTGTGTGCAAGGGTAATGTACACTGCGTATACACCATCAGTTTAAAATACATTTTGAATATGGGTTGTTTTAGACTGAGTATGCCCAATTCTAGTCCAGGCTAAAGTCCTCTACGCCATTCCACCTATGCAGGGAAAGAACACTGGTGGCCAACGAAGTCTTCTGCATTTACTGCAAGTCCTATCATCACTCACAATAGGGACAGGAACTGCCCTCCCACTTCTACGGCGCACACAGTTTTTCTTTCTGATGCTCAGAACAGCGACTGTAAATTGACCAGGGATTATCCACTTCTGAAGAAATTCTGCAAAAGTGTTATGTAGTCACGTGTTGAAGGCACAGTGCTGACTCTCAAGTGACAGCAGTTGTACTTCTTTCAGTCTCAATTTATGCTTTGATTTTTGGGCATATAATCCCATTCTCACCTCCCTTTTCTTCAGCTGATGTGGCAGAGTCAAACAAGTGCTTTTATTCTACAAGAGAACTGTATGGTTCCTTGTATGCCTGTGTGAATTTTGACTTGGGAGCAAAATCCGGATCTGAATTCCCAAGTCAATTCTCTCTTACTGGTAGTGAGTGACGCCAAGCCTCCTCTAAACCTTCTCTAACCAGAAGATGGCAGAACTCAAATCTTTGATAACTGAAGCTAAACTACGAGGTTCAATAAGCATTGCTGCAATTATATGAACTGAAGACTCTTTTAAAGAAAGGCATTTAAATAAATCAGTGCTAAGACCAGAAGCAAATTATAATATATTTATTAAAACATGCTGGCCACGGAATTTCCTTTAGAGGATGCACAATCATCTGATTAAAGACAGAGAAGCAGCAGGCCCTCACTTACTTAAATAACCAAAACCCACTTTGGTATTTCTAACTGGTCTTCTGAGAGACACTAGATTCTCTCTTTTCAGACTTGTACTACTGTTGCACAGTGACAATTCTAACAGCTTAAAACAGCTGGGTGTATATGACTGACAATGAAATCCAAGCATGATTGTGAGCTTTGTGAGCTGCTAAACAAAATTATTTTCCTGTACTCAGGACAAGCTGTAGGCCGTTACTTGCAAGCTGCCACCTCACCCGTTCCCAGACTTGTTCACAGATGGCTTCCTAGGGTGAAACACTTTTACTGAGTGCTGAATTAATTTGAAAATACTAATTCATCTCATGCTCTGCAGAGCATAGTATGTTCTATGATGTACCCTTAGGTGCTGCTTGTGGGGACACAGCACTCCAAAGCAAACCTTATCAGGCGATTTTGTTATACTGCTGATAGCCAGGAAGAGCAGAAGGACACATGCAGGTTGTGCTACTGAGGGACACTTCTTTGGGATGACTACTTCAAAAGGCAAACAGCTCTCGGTCCTTTAGGCTGACAGCTCTAGTTTATTGTCTCGCCCTCATCCCAGTCCTAGCCCAGTTTGAGACCGATTGCAGCAATCCTGTGATTGCTGCAACCTCAGTAATCAGCTGAGACTTCAAGGAGGATTACCACAACTCAGAAGTCTACTAACTGCTGTACGTTGAGGCTTTATGGGCTGTAATGAGCTAAAAGCTGTCCCTTGGGAATCTCAAGTACTTGTAACTTCTTGGTAGGATCAAAATTACTGAAATATGTTTAGAGGCCTGACAATTAAGTCAGTTAGGGACCAAACAGACATGATACACTCCGTGGGCTTCTAGGATACTGCTTGGTGAATAACCTCAAAGAACACTCTAGAAGGAATCTGCAGATAGGCCAAGCCTCTTGTAAATGGATTTCTCCACTAAGACAGAAAGGACAAAGGACTGACAGGCAGTTCCTCATCTGCCGTGAAATAATTTAATAAAAAAACCTAAAAAACAGGAAGTCACAAGCACTGAGATGCTCATGACTGCAACATGAAATGCATTGGTACTACTATTTTCGTTCATTTTTGGTGCAAGAACTGAAGGTCATTTCCTTTAACCCTGACTCAGCACAATGCATGATTGCCCAAGAAAACTATTGGACATCCTTGCCATCTGGTATTAAAACCAAGAACCCATTTCAGTAAACATTTTCCTTACAAACAATGGCTCTAATGCAGTACTCACCTCCTGCCAGTATTGGGAGAAAGACAAACCCACAAACTTCTAATCATCTGCTAAATAAGCCACGTGATTGTAAACACAGCCAGCTGAGAATGGCAGCCTCAAATACTCATGCGGCAAGCGCCAGCCTGTGATAACCTTCAGACAGCATTACCGTAAACCCTTGAATGAACAGCCAGTCTTCCAATCCCATCGTGCCCTCTGTGTCCTTACTTATAACCACCAGATCCTGCTGCCTCTTTCTGTGGTAAAAAATCTTCCCTCCCACCCACCAACCTCTAGGAACTCCTCAGCACACAGAACAGAAAATACAAACCCTGCAGATACTCAACAGGAGGAGTCGGAACTGACAAATGGAATTCCTATTTCTGTTGCTGACCTGCTATTGCAGTAGTCTTTGCTCTTTGCCTAAGAGGTCAGATTTTGCAGAGATTGCTTTGGTATCTACGTATGAAGGATGTTAATAATGATTCAAAACTCGGTGACACACGTGGGCCTTGGAAGTCTGTTCTGTTAGAAACAACAACAACAAAAAAACCACAATCTTTTTTTTTAAAGGAAGTGACCCAAGGATTTATTGCAAGACTTGGTCTCACCAAGAAAAGCATACTGATATGTTTTTATTACTGTTAACATAAACAAAAATAAAAACATATCAATTAATGAAACATCTAAAACTCTTAAGGAAAGCTCAAAAGGTTTTAGAAATTCTGCAGCTTCTCATACCACTAGAATCCCCTACTATATTGTGGTCTTCTCATGAAAACATGGTCCTTCTCCTTCCACAACCGAACTACAAATATGACTTTGTTCTGAAAAACTCACTCAGTCTTGTGAATCTCTCTGGCCAAAGGTTTGAAAATAATATTACAAATCAATGTCCAGTTTCATGTCCAAGTTAACCATCTGTTAAAGCAAATTATGTTTTAAAAACTAATACAATTCTAAAAATAGAACTTAGTGCACATTAATTACTCCACAAGATGTATATGCTGAACAGAAAACAGGCCAACCTGGAAAGGATTTTGAACGGTAACTCAAAAGTACTGTATTGTGTAGATGGCAGGACATTTAGAGGTATCAAGCCAGAGAACAGCAGATTTAACTACAGAGGGTTGCTAGAAACCTTAACAGTACCAGTAAAATCAGTAGCAGGAGTGCCAAAGCCAGGATTTTAGCATTTACTTTAAAAAAAAAAACCCTACAAAACATACGTTGTTTACTAGACACCGAGAGCCTACCATTAACTTTCCCTGGGCTGCAAGTTCCAGCTAGACAGTGTTTAGGTAGGAGGATTTGCCAGCACAGGTCAGTGTGCAGGAATCCAACCCACAAACAACCTGGAGAGACATCTTGGGCATTTTCTAGGTTTCGTCCTTCTTTCTGAGCAGAGCAAAGCACTCCAGTTTTCACTTCTTGCATCACCTTGCTCACCTGAGACCTGCTCCTCTACAGCAAAGCCAACAAGTAGCCCTGTTTGCTCTTAGCATGAGCTTTCCTCAGGGTAAAAACCAAAACATTACTGGACTTCTCTTCCTCCACCTTTGAGTCTTAGTGGTTAGCAAGTTTCCTAGCCCCTCTCCAGGTCTCCAAGACCTTCTCCAAATTTGTTCTTTCCACACAACTCCCATGTGTCTTTAACTCCCCCTGTCCTATTTATCTAATGATTTTCCTAGAATTGCATGCTTTTTAGTTTACTTTATTCAGGCTCAAACCTCACACTGTGCTACTGTGGGCACACTGGACCCTAAAAAATACCCCATAGCACTCGGCTGTGGGGGTGATGTTAATTAGACCCTCTATGACACCCTGTACTCTTGACGTTGTTCTCCAATTCTGGCATCAGGATATTGATCTCGATCCGTTTATAAGTAACAGGCTGGTTTTGTCAACAGCCAGGCTGGTGACAGGCTGGCCTCTCCCTGCGAGGCAACCTGAGGTCCCTCTCCTATGGCGCTGTGAAGCATTCCTCTGCGGTGTCCAAGCGGCATCCTGAGCCAGACCCGTTCATTTCCAGGTCTTGGCCTCAACGACGAGACTCTTGGACGCCCTTCGAAGCCCAAGCAAGCGTGCAGAGGACTGACGGCAGGTGCAGAGCACACGGTGCCCCGCTCTGTCACCGTGCCGCCCCTGCCGTGGCTGGGCCTGGCCTCACCCGGACTCGGCCGCCGTGCCACCACCCTGCCCACCCCGTCACCTCGGGGGCCACCCCGCCACGCAGAGCACAGCTCCCGCACCTCGCGTCCCCCCAGCCCCGCCGAGAGGCGCCGTCTCACACGGGCAGCGGCTCCGGGAAGGGGCAAACCCAGCCCAGGGCTGCGGGCAGGAGGGCGGAAGGCTGGCCCGCTCTGCCCGCGCTCCGCCCCACCTCCCAGCCGCCATGCTGCCGCGCCTGCCGCCCTCCAGGGCGGCGGGGCGGGGGCGGAGCCGGCCCGCTCCCACCCCTTCCCTCCTTGAGCCCGGCGGCCCTGACAGCCAGCAGCGGTCGGTTCCTCCAGGCTGCCCGGTGAGTGCGGGCCCTTGTGGGATGTGCC
>WHYT01015329.1:23668-80113 GCA_009806455.1 Tetrax tetrax | reverse complement strand
TGACGTTTATGGCATGGAATACTCTCTTTGGCCAGTTTGGATCAATTATTCTGTCTGTCTTTTTCCCAGCTTCCTGCATCTGCAAATTAGCAAGACTTGGAAAGCAGGACGGTGTCCTTGGTCTCATTCACAACAACTCCTATCATCAGGGTGTTTATCAACATTCTTCACACACGAAATCCAAAACATACCAGCTACTGAGAGGAAAAAATTAACTCCATCCCTGCCAAAACCAGGACAAGTGCTCAAATTAAACTGCTCCCTTTTCTGAGTGTGTGCTTCCGGTGGTGGCTGAGAATTTACCCACTCTGCAGGAAAAAGAGCTTTTACTACTTAATCTGCTTTAGTCAAGCTATTGGGTGTTCAGTTTTATGAATAGGTGCTTAAAATAAACTCTTCCTGTTAATAATGTAGGCACACTTGCATAATTTAAAGACAACAAGTAAGAAACCAAAGATGAAATACAAAAGGCAGTGCTGGAGACATGTTACCTTTCCCTGAGTGAGATTAGTATGTCTGTACTGAAATGCTGAATGACTGTGCCTGTTTTGTTCCTGCTTTATGGCCTGAAGCTTAGACAGAAGTTGTCTCATCCAGAGGCTTTTCTCTTTTTTTCCTTTCTGCAGGTCAAACAAAATACACCTGTGTCCTTGGTTTGTCCTGAAGTACTTCTGTAATAAATGTGATTATTACTAATCGGGAGTCTTTTGTCAACACTCATGTCATGTAGAGAAAGAGCATGATGTGCTATCAGCAGTATTTTGGCAGAAAAGTACTCCGTGTGCTGAGGTTTTCTCTTCTTCTGAATAGTGAGAGATGAATGGGCTCCCCTGAGATCCCTAAAAAAACCCAGACCAATATTGTTGCTAGTAGTGATCTGCTACAACAAATGAAGATAACAACAGTTATTTTTTAATATTTGGGGGTTTTTTAGTGGTGTGAATGTTGCTTTTAGCGTGACTAGCTGTATTCATTTTGACCTTCAGGCTCTCCTGCAGCTCTAAAGAGAGTAGAATAATATGTTAGTGATGTTTAGAACAGCTCTGATGTCTTTAAGGTTCTCTCATAGGTGTATTGGAAGGCTAAACAGCACACCTTTTCCCTCTCTATGGTATGCATGAGATGATTTCTGCAAGTGTAAA
Source organism: Tetrax tetrax (assembly GCA_009806455.1). Classification (NCBI taxonomy): domain Eukaryota; kingdom Metazoa; phylum Chordata; class Aves; order Otidiformes; family Otididae; genus Tetrax; species Tetrax tetrax. The sequence continues at coordinate 78,971 of WHYT01015329.1, read as the reverse complement.
ACTACAGGATGTATCAGGATGATTTTTCAGTTCTTCATTTTTGTAAAATTTCAACTCGTTGAAGTTGTTCCAGGTCACACTGCTGCTTCTAAAGGGGTCTGAAGTAGAGTCCAGGACCCACAGTCAATCATGAACACACTTAAAATAATATCTCAGTTACTGAACTTGAGTCCCTTGCCAATAGAAGGTTTTGTGATGTGACTAGTACTGTGTTTATGTTGGATTATCAGAAAAGTTACTTCAGCTTAGCATTTGAAATAAACCCACGCAACAAATATTTAAATTGCCTATGAATGTTCTTTTTTTAAAAAAAAAAAAAAAGTTATTTTAAGTTACATACTTAAATCCTTTTTATGGAAATCTGCATGAGACTTTAATATGTTTTGAGCGTATTTCATTTAATTTATTAACTTTTAAGAGAAGGCAAGGAGAGAGGATGGTAGAGGCACTATTTTTTTGTCTGTCCCCTTGGGCTTGCGCATACTTCCTATGTAATGGTCATTAAGCGGCGTGGTCCTCAGGCTGCTATAGAGATCCCCACACTCACCACTGGTAGTAAGCTTTTTTTGCACTGATCTTTTTTTGCCTGTGAATATCTGAGCTCCCATAGTAAAAGCTGAGTTTGCTGACCCACTCAGTATAGATGAAGTGAGGAATGCTGTTGTACTCAGATTTTGCTGGAGCAAATACTTTGTTAGAGTATCACAATGTAAAACTAGGGTTGCCAGAGAAATTTGAACCCTCCCGTGTCGTATCTAGAGATACAGACAGTATGGAACAACTGTTAAGCCAACGGTTCGTTCTCTGAAGGGCAAATGTTGCAGGCGCAAAAAACAGCTTCCTTTTTTTTATGTTTCAAAAGTTATGACCTCGTCCAAAAAAATTTCCATCTCCTGGTGTTCATGGTTAGAATCCTTCTGCACTTTTGCCTCTCTGGGAGAGAAAGAAGTGGAACTGGGAGAGAGAAAAGACAGAAATCAGACTTTCTGTGATGAATTGATGTGTATTCTGTGGGTGTATTTGAGGCAGACTGATAAGAGAGGGAGCTAGGTGACACAGTGCTAAGCAACTGACTGATGTAACAAGGTGAGTGGAAAACAGTATTGATAGTTAGTTAAAGATGATCAGTGTTAGTATGCGCCAGCTTATCAGTGTTCACAAAATTATATTAGTAGGCACAGGAAAGGCTAAAATAAAGCTATTATTTGTCTGGTGCACTTTATAGAAGTCATACAATCCTTTGAGAAGGTTCCAAAGGATGAGATTCAGCTTTTTTTTTTTTTTTTTTTTTCCCCCCTCCATAAACTCCCCAGTTGAACCATTTTCATATATTTAAGTCAGCTGAAACTCCTGGAGTCCTAGAGCTGTGTCCAGAATTGCACAAACCCTAAAGAACATATGTCTGGATAATTGGAGAGGGGGAATAGCTTGGGCTGGAGTTGCTGCTGTCTTGCAAGGCTGGGAGGAGGACCATTTTGTGTGGGTGCCTAGTGGCTGTTACCATTAAAAATCTCTTAATCTGTACTTCTCTCTTCCTGAAGGCTGCTCTGTGTAATCCCATTTCAGATGTGACCTCCATGCAAACAGTTTTGAGGTTGTTAGGCAGAAGATCAAGTGCTTTCTTTGGTACATGTGATCAGCTATTACTGTGGTCATGCGGCGCTGGCCATGGTCAACGCGTGTGACCCCGTGCGCTGCACCAATCCCAGGCAGACAGATGTCAGCTCCCCTGCGTGCTAGCCTGTTTGCCTATTTACATTTCAGTGCCTGCAAAACGTGAATAAATACTCTGTGCTGCAATCACAAGTTAATCTGTATCTATTGCAGTGATTACCTGAAATCTTTTGGTGGACTTGATCTACAGAGTGTTGCTCTCTTGCTTCTTTTTGGTGGATCACTAGCTTGGGTTCTGTACTGTGGCCACTTGGTTTATAATTTACTGTCTGGAAATAGTAGTTGGTGTGACTGAGGCTTCTCCTGCTCTGTGAAATTTGCTACAGCAGTGCTGCAAGTTAGTATTTTTTCTAGGTAGTTTAAGTCTTTGCGGTGATTTCTAAATGGCTTACAAGGTTGTAACAGAGTTGTTCATGTCAGTGTGACCAGGGAGGTGAAAAGAACCTGAGTTTAGGCCTTGATCATCCCACGGTTTGGCATAGTTGTGTAACTCACCGATGAAAGCAGGTTTGTACTGAAGTATCTCATACTGTGAACTAGAAAAGCTCTGTTCAGGGAAGAGGGTGATGACTGTCAAAGAAATAGTGACAAGTAGAGATAGTGTGTTACAATATCTTGAATTGCTGCTGTGGTTTGCAAAGACACTGATGTGCATGAGAAATGTTACAGCTGCAATTTACGCATAGATGAGAATATGTGAACTGAGTACAGGGGACTCGTTAAGGTCATACCAAAGTAATGATCTGCTTCATCTGACAGGGGACATCCTAGGGTTTTCTATCTTCAGCTGTACTTAAACTTTCCCATGAGAAGTGGATATGCATAAAATAAAGTTCTCGGTTTGGAAGACAGAAAATAAAACTCATCAGGAGCATAGCTGGCAAGGAGAGGAAGGAAGTAGTTTATTTTGATCATGCTCAATCGTAGAAGCACGGAGTTTGCTTAGAAGAGGAATAGCTGAGTAGTTCATGCTATTTAAAGAACGTGGCACCCAAAACTGGATGGCCTTTTGTGTGGGATGGGTATCTGCAAAGCTGGGAAGATGCATCTGAGAAAATAATTTGGAGATGGGAATGCGAGAGGTGACATGTTTGGTGGAGGGAGGGTGTTTGCAGTCTGTTCATTTGCCTACCTTTTTGCCTTCTCTGGGCGTTCAACTTTTTATCTAGAAAATGCCATTGTTTTGTTTGACAGAATTCTGGAATTTTTTTTTGGAATTTTTTTTTTTTACAGTATCTTGTTGCTTTACAGCCTGGACCTTCCTTTGTCACCATTTCTGTATCTATCTATCTATCTATCTATCTCAGTCTAACCTCTAACTTGATTGTCATCTTCCAAATGTGTGAAATGTGATTTGTGCTGGAACACTTTAAAAATCACCTGAAAGTATATTCCACGTAATAGTAGTCCCTGAACAGTCAATGAGGCTGACAGGTGAGATAAATTAATTCACACTTTGGTCTTGCATTAATTGCTTTTAATAAATACTGGACTTTATGCAGCCCTTTGCACCAAAGTCTCCAAGGCCTGTCGAAGGATGTGTATTTCATACCTTGTTGTTTGGGGTTTTTTTTTTGTTTGAAAAACTGAGGCAAAGGAAGATAACGTTACTTGAATGAAGACAGGAAGAGTGCTGTGGGAAAACAACAGATCTGGAAATCAAGCCTGTGATTATCTCTCTTCTAAAAAAAAATTTTAGTCGTGACTGGGAATGTTGCCAGGCACTGGAGAGAATTGTCCTTACTGTTAAATTCATAGCTTGCTCCTTGGCATGTGTTTGCCTAAGCCAGTGCTCCCAAAAGTGCCCTGAGCAGAGTTCAGGTCTGAAGAGTGTCCTTAGGAACTGTTCCATTAGGCGGTTTGCATGCAGTTAACCTTTTCTGGAGAATGAGAGATGTTTCTACAGTGAATTTAGGCCCCTCTATGCTAGTTGGCCTTGATTTTGGGAATATCTCAGGGTACTTCAACTTGTATAAGTGAATCCTAGAAGTCCTAGCTCCCAGTGGAATGTGCAATCCAGTAAACGGTTAGGGTAGCCACAAAAAAGAAAAGATCTCAAACTAAAATTATGTTAGTGTGAAGTCTACTTTAATTTTTGGTTTTGGTGGTGAGCCAAATGAATCTTTCTGAAATCGGGAGGGTTCCTTATGCCTCTGACAGTCAGGGTTTGTAATCTTAGGCTGTAACACTTTCTGGCACAAGTAAAACTATCGTGTTTTCTGTTTTAGTTGAATTGGTTTTAATTTTGAATGCAAGTGCCTGTCTGTTTAGCTTTAGACCAATGCCACATTGTTGTGGTGGTTCGTGGATCACAGAGGCACAAAAGGCTGTCTAGAAGCAGCATGAAGAAGAGAATAATGCAGACACTGAACTTCCTTTGGAAACCACGTGGTGTATCCATATTTTTCACAATGCTCTTATCTTCCTGCAGACCTTTAATCTCTCAGGACGTGTTACAAGTAGATTTGTAGGGGAAAGGGCAGGACTAACACAGACTGTGCAGTACCTTTTTGTCTGGTACAGGCCTTGTATGTGGGATTGTGGAACATGTACTTTGTGTGTGGGATAGATGTGAAAAAGGCTTTGATTTTTTTTTTTTTTTTTCCCTTTGTGTTTTAGGGACACTAAGGGTCTTGAATAACCATGAGCAACCCTTTTGTACGGATTGTGGAGCCACTGGACCCTAAACAGCCTCTGAAGAAGTTCTTCAATCTGAGCAAATTGGAAGATGTGAGATATGGTATGTTCATGACATAAGGAAAGCATTTCGTTAACATTGATGGACAGAACATGGAAAGATGTTGCAACATTGGACGATATTTGGTCTCTGGAGAGATCTATAAATTCAAAAGATGATTCTTGAAAACAATTTTTTAGCAAAATTTAATTCTGGAATTTTAGAACTACAGAAATACTGGCAAGATCACAGTATTACTTTTTCAACATACTGTGCACGCAGCAGTATTGATTTTGTTAAGTGAATGAGCAGGACTAGGCAAAACTAAGAGCACAAGGTTTCTCATATATGCTATGCTACTCTAAAAGGCTGGAAAGAACCTAACCCTGATAAGACTGAATCATCTAGAAAAATTGTTCAGCTTTGAAAAGAGTGGTGGCTAGAAAATAATTTCTGAGTGAGCTTTTTCTTTTTCTCTGACACTTCTTGAAAGTGAAAATCTTACAATCTGTGCCACTGACTTAGAAAGCGAGTATCTATAGCTTAGAGCTGTCTTTGTTGGGTATTTTTCCTCTTTCAAAAAGGAAACAGGTGGCTATGGAGAATTCAGGAAACAAGAGGAAGGAGGAACGTTTTCTCTGAACGTCAGCAGTGTGTATCCATTGCAGGCTCAGATAGTGTGTAAATGAGAAATCATGTCAGACTTGGTGTGTGAAATGCAGAGATGAGTCTTAAGAAATAGACAAGTACATGTATGGTATTACCAGTTGATCCATTCCAGGATGCCAAGAGTGATAAACTCCAGATTCTCTAAAGAAAATAAGATGCCATTCTCACTATCAAGCAGAAAAATAGAATAATGTAGCAACAGAAGAATTGGGGGGAGGGGGGGGGGAAGATTTTAAAAACCACACAGGAACAAAAAAGAACAACACCCCCCCCCCCAAATGACTCTGAATGACTGTGTCCTGAATAATAGATGGGATTTTTTTTCTAATAGCAGAAATGAGGTATCACTGTGATTAAGTGACTTCTGTGTATTTGGGGCCCGGTGTAGAAAGTTATGACAAACTTCTCAAGAGATTTTTGAATATAAATATTCTGAGAGGAAATCAAACAGGTATTATTACAGTGGACCAGGGGAGGAAGGACAGAGAACTATCAGGACTGCTCTAATGGTATTTCCTGTCATCTTCTGTAAGTATTTTTATCTTGAAATAAAAGAAGATTAGCAGATGTACAGTCTTTCTGCCATTCAATTTCATTTTCCATCTCTGGAGAAGAAGGGACTGCCTAGACCACTAAAGCTATGATTTCCAACACATCAGGTAGAAAATTATGTTTTTTTCTGGTGCATTTATATGACTGTGGTCAGTGGCAAGAGTGAGAGGAAACTCCAGAGAAACAAGGTGGGCACAGCATGTTTTCAGAGTAGTATTGCTGTGGAGGACGGAAGAGCTCTGGAAAAGAGTCCTTTCAGCAGAGGTGTCTGCTGTCTCACAGGGACCGAGACAATAAATCAGCTCAAAAAATTGCGTGGAACAGGTCAGTTAGCACTGACCTCCTGACAAAGGTGGAGGCTAAAATGGGGTATCTGGTAATTTGAGATGAAGCCTTGTGAGAATACAGGGACAGCACTTGTGAACCCATCTGCCCCAGACGTTGAACTCTGCACTTGCTGACATGTGCCGTAAGGTAAAAACTGAATTTCTTTCTTTTCTTTTACCCATGCAGCACGCCTGCCATTTTCTATTCGTGTCCTCTTGGAAGCAGCAGTCCGTAACTGTGATGAGTTCCTAGTGAAGAAGGGAGATGTTGAGAATATTCTCAACTGGAAAGTGGTGCAACACAAGAATGTTGAGGTGCCGTTTAAGCCTGCAAGAGTTATTCTGCAAGACTTCACGTAAGTCCAGTGCTCGCCAAAGCTAGGAAGAGGGGCTGTTGAAAGTGCAGCAATGTTCAACTTGGGCTGGAGGGGTGAGCTGAGGGAACGAATAGTGATCAAATGCTTGAGAAGACCTTTTCCAGTTTTCCTGGATGTCATGCTACAGACAGCAGTTGGAGAGGCAAACACTTGTGATAAAAGCTTTAAATAAACTACTTCTGGGATGGAGATAAAAATATGAAACTCTTCAAAAACAGAGGGGAAGACAATGGGACAGATAAATGTCATCTAAATGAGGGAATTCAGAGTTTAGAGGTTTTGTTGTTGGTTGGAGGGGAGGCGCTTGTCTTTTTGTCTCTTTTTTTTTTCTTTTTTTTCCCCCCTCCTTACAGAGGCTCTTGCTTTTAATTTTCTACCCTTGTCAATTCTTGTTTATAACCAATATAATTACTTTATCTTCTGAGCCAACATTATTCCACATATATTTTTAAGGACTTCTCTGCTATTGAAAAAATTAATATCTGCTTTTTCCCAGAAATGCAACCTGAAATTCCTACCTAATGGACTCTGAAAGCTGGGCCTCATTATTGCATTGTAGTTAGTCCCTAAGTGTCAGCATGTAATGGTAAATGTGGAAAGTCAGTTTTCTAGTGGAACAGTAGCTTCTAACTGTTTTCAATAGAGCATTTGGCTTGCAAGACCACTGTCCTTTGTACCTTTGTCCTCTGCCTTTATAAGAGAGTTTAGTTCATCTGTGGTAAACCCACTGCTGCTAAGCAGAGTTGATTTTATTTCTCAGAACAGTAAAGTGTCTTAACTGTCATACTTTCTGTTTTGCGTTTTCCCAAAATGGCCAAGTGCTAGAGACCCAGTACAGCTTCACTACTAAAAACATTGGGGAAAAACTGTCAAAGCCTCAGCTGAAAAAAAGTGCTGATTTCCTAGCTTTTTTTTTTTTTTACCCATTGTTCGTTATTAACATTTTAAGAAGCTGGAGCACAGAGGAAGCCAAACTTTCAAGCAAATGTTCCCTTTGTTACTGCACTTCTTTCTTGCCCCCCTACTCTCCTGCTGAGTTTTAAAAATTTGCCTGTAAGTCTGCAAAGCAGCTACATTCATGAAAAACGAGCTCTTCAACAGACTCCTGAGTGGGAGCTTTTGGAAAATGTAGCTTTGGGAGAAACCATAAAACAATTACATTCGCATGTCCTGGATTAGATTTAGTGAATTTTCTAGATCTGATCATTCTGTAATTATCCTGAGCTCTTCTGGGACTGTAGATGGATGTTGTGTCTGTTCCTGTTCAGTTGTATAATATTTATAAGCTGGCAAAATAACTCTTCCACTCCTTTCCTCCCACTGTTGCCCTCCTCCAAATCTGCCTAGGTGGCATAACATAGCATTGGCTGTTTTCCTTGGAATGTATGTACCCTGGGACAACAAACTGCTTCGAACTGCTGAACAACATCAGTTAATTGTGTCAGTGCTTTTTTTTTGTTTTTGTAAACACACAGGATTTTGTAAACACACAGGATTTTCAAGGAAAAATTATTTGGGAATTACAAAGCCTTTTCTTCTTGCATAGTTTCTGATACAAATTTTAAATCTTAATAGCTTCCCTATAATCAGAGTTTAAAACATAAACTCTCACTGCTTCAGGCTGCTCTTAGAGACGCATAGTGTTCTCAGTGGGTTGCTGAATGACGCCAGATCTTTATGAGCACATCACAGACAGCTCTTTTTGTCTCAGAAGTGAGCAAAATCAGATAGGATTTGCCAAACTCATTGGAAAATATCATCCTAGTATGTACTTCTGTAGAAGCTGAGAACGTATGTGCTGAGAAGCACCAGAAACTTTGTTAAAATAAATATAAAAACATGTATGATCCATTAGCTAAGGCAGGTGTTGAAGTGCCAGAACTTCTGGTCACTACTCCTTGTTTGCTTATGACTAAAGATGAGTTGGAAGTGGAGGATGGATGAAAGATTCTAATGTGTGTTACTTTGTCCCTCTGTATAGTTTACCTGCCTCACTTAGGAAGGAAGGCTTAATTTAAGGATTTAAAAATCATTTTGGATGAATGGGACATACAAATGTAGAGAAAAAGAAAGGCCCGTAAACTTTATGTGTCACTTGGAATTCAAGGGCTTGCAGGATTGTCACAAGATACGTGAGAAGGCAAAAATGTGGATGTTGGCCTGTAGCCTGAGAACGTGCTGTTTGAATGTTGTTTGTGGTATCAGGTCTTTTGTGAGTGGTAAGTACAAGAATTCATTAGTAAAGATGAATTATACACCTTATTTCTGCCTCTTATGTTTATCCAGTGATCTGCCAGGTCAGTTAAATCCACTTCTGAAAATACAGTTATTTTGCAAAGATGGTTTGCTGTCATGTTCTTTGTAATTTAAGAAATCTGATGCCCTACTCTGCCAGTTTCACTTGAAGTGTGGAAGGTACCAAACAGCCCTAATTATGGAGGAGATTTTCCTGTGCTTTGCAAAACTTGGAAGAGATTGCCTTAAAATCAACTAAATAAACATATCAGAGAATGAAAAAAAGGACATGTTCATTTTCCCCCTCCCCGTGTCTTCTTTAAACTCTGGGGACAAGAAAGAGGAACCGAGCAAAAGACGATAAACCAGTTCAAGGTCCCAAAGGAGCGCTGGCTTGGACTAAGTTTCCAGATTCCCAGCCAAGCATGTTAAACTGCTTCTGTTAGTTGATGAATTTTGCTTTTAGCTTTTCACACTTACAGTGCTCAGACTATATATGCTATTCTGTCCCTTCTACTCTTCTGACTTTGTTTTCCCAAGGGTTCTGTCTCTGCCATAATGATCCCAAGACTCAGAGTAAAGGCTATGGTTTGCTTTGTAAGGGGCAGTCTGTCCTGCATCTCAGTCTCGATTCTGTTTGTTTTGTTGGTTTTGGTTGTGTTTTTTTTTTTTTTTTTCTTTTCCAAATTGTTTCACCTTGCCTATTTCTCTTCTGTTTTAGTGGGGTACCTGCCGTGGTTGACTTTGCTGCAATGCGCGACGCTGTGAAGAAACTTGGTGGGGACCCTGAAAAAATCAATCCTATCTGTCCTGCTGATTTAGTGATAGATCACTCCATCCAGGTTGATTTTAGCAGGCGGTAAGGATACAAAATAACTCTTACTTTTTAATAGTAGTAAGCAAATTGGATCCAGCTGCTAATAATAAAGGTAGTTCCATTGGTGATATTCTTAGCATTTGTATTATTGTGTCCTGGACCCTAAGAAGTGTTTAAGTTAGACTGTTGTATCAGTTGCTCTGAATTAGATGGGGGAATTTTGTTTTTTCTGTGCTGTGTCTCTCAGCAGCACAAGCCTGGACTAAATATTAATAGAAACAGGCTCAGTCTGGACCTGTGGTGATCATAATTTTCCATAATAGTACTGCGTAATTATTAGTTGCTCAGAAATAACTTTTTGCCACATGCACTTTTTTGACCCCATTGGGCTTTTTGGAAAATACAAGCGAGAATGTCTCCTTTCTTCCATATTTATATAAGAATAGACCTTAGCAGCCTTAGCCCTGCTAGGAACTGTTTGCTAGCTCAGTGCCTTCACACAGAAAAGAGAAGACACTGATTAATATGGCCTCTATAAGTACAGGAGAGAACAGAATGTTATTCAATTCTCAGTATGCTACAGGCAATCATAAAATTGTTCAGGTTGGAAAAAACCTTTAAGATCATCAAGTCCAACCACAAACCTAATACTGCTAAGTCCAACACTAAACCACAGCCGTAAGCACCACATCTACACATCTTTTCAAGGCCTCTAGGCATGGTGACTCAACCGCTTCCCTGGGCACCCTGTTCCAGTTCTTGACAACCCTTTCAGTGAAGAAATTTTTCCTCATATCCAATCTAAACCTCCCGTGGCACGACTTGAGGCTGTTTCCTCTCATCCTATCCTGTCACTTTTCATTTGAGAAAAGAGACGTGCTCTGGCATGTCAATGTCTTTCTTGTAGAGAGTGGCCCAAAACTGCACACAGCATTCGAGGTGCAGCCTCACCAGTGCCCGGTACAGGGGAACAATCACTTCCCTACTCCTGCTGGTTGTACTGTTTCTGATACAATGAAATACAATTAAATTGTATGTCGATTACATTATTTGTGATAAAATAAAATACAAGACCACTGCATAGGAATCCTTCTAGCCTCCATGGTGTCTTAATATAAGCCTACTGAGCTAGTCTTCCAAACAAATCCTGCGTGGTTTCTTTCCATCTTCCAAATTCCTAAATTTTTTTTTGGTCTGCAGTTACCTTGCTGGCTAAAACAGTCTGTGCATTTATTGTCCTCTCTAGGAGATAGTTTTGAAGTAGACCACATAAGTTATAGCATTACAAAGAAGAAAATTCCTAGAATTTAGTTTCCTGGAAATTAAAGAACATAAAGAGCACTTTTTTAGTGCAAATATTTACAGGCTTCTTTAGAATAAAAATACTGAACTTCTAGGCAGAAGTGTATTGAAAAGCCTGCTCCATAGAAGAATGTTGCCACACAGTTTTTAAATGTAACTTTTTTTCTCCACTTTTCTCTCACTCATACATTTTCATAGTTGGCAGGAGAGAAAAAGGCCAAAAAATTGACTTACATAACTTACAAGTTACGTAAGTCAAATCAACTTTTACGTAAATTCTACGTAAGTAAAATCAACTCCCTTTAAGTTTTTTTCTAGAGATGCTGTATCTATTCTTAATCTTGACATTAAGGAGTTTAGAAACAGACACAAAATTAGAAATAGTCATCTAAAGACTAGTATCTGGGTAATGTATATTCTAGCACTAATCTATTCAACTAGAAACCTAAGCTTTTTTCTTTTTAATGTGCATCACATACTTTTTAAAGATCTTTGGGAAACAGTATTTCTTTGTGAACAAGATATTATTTCCATCTTTACCGTGGCACAAAAGCAACTATTATGATTCTTTTTCTGTATATTTTAATAACATTGATTTTATGTTATCAGGACTTCATTTAGATAGGTTTTTTTTGCTAATAATTATTTTTTGTCACAGCCTTATTTTATTTCTATTTGGCTCATGTATATATGGAGAACATTGGCCAGCGCTATGCTTTAGTTCTTTCAAACCCTTCACCCCCAAGTTAGGCAGCCAATTCAAGTGAAAAGTTTGTTAGCCCTGTCTGCTTTGAAACACAGGGGCATCAGGTGATAACCTCTTTTTAACTGAAGTTGCAGGGCAGTTGTTGTTCCCTTTACTGCTTTGCTAATTGCTTCTGAGTCAGGTGTTTGAAACTTCACATTGCTGTAGCCTGTAGTGTAGCTTTTCCCAACCTACAAGTTTTAGGCCTGCCACATGTGTTACATGCAGATTAACGCTCAAAGTTGAACCAGACTTCAGGTGTTATCTCTTAAATTTTCTTAAATATTTTTTTAATGATTGCCTGCATTTTATAGTTGCAGTGAGATTAAAAAGATGAGATTGGTCAGCAGTAGCATTAGCTAATAACTTTTATTTTCTTTCAACCTTTGGGTATATCTGACCAGGCATAGTTGTCAGGTGGGTACTTTTTGGTTCTGACAGCTGATTATTTTCACTTGCAGATCAGACAGCTTGCAAAAAAATCAGGACCTAGAATTTGAAAGGAACAAAGAAAGGTTTGAATTCTTAAAGGTACCGAAATAACTAATCCTATTTGCATGGATAAAAGTGCAGTAAATAAAAGTTCTTCCGGTGCTCATGCGCATTGAAAATTTTTGACACCAATTCCTTCTGTTTCAGTGGGGCTCTCAGGCTTTTAAAAACATGAGGATTATTCCACCAGGCTCTGGGATCATCCACCAAGTGAACTTGGAGTACCTGGCAAGAGTTGTGATGGATCAGGACGGCTACTACTATCCAGACAGTGTGGTGGGCACCGACTCGCACACCACCATGATAGATGGCTTGGGAGTGCTTGGCTGGGGTATGTGCAGTAGCATATCGTGAATAATCTGTTGGCTGACTAAGCTGCGTTTCAGAGTCTGGTGGTTTCACCCTGGCTGGCAGGTTAGCCTCCATCCAATTGGTCACTCACTCCTCCTGCCAGCAGGATGGGGGAAGAGAGTCAGAAGGGCAAATGCCAGAAGAAACTCATGGGTTGATGCAAAGACAGTTTAATAAGTGAAGGGGAAAAAAAAAAAACCAACCTGAACAAAAGCAAGTGATGCCAAGACAATCACTTCCCTAGTCCGGCTGGCCGCGTGATTTCTGATACAGGCCACGATGCTATTGGCCCTGTTGGCCACCTGGGCACACTGCTGTGTTCAGCAGGCTGCTGACCAACAGCAGGTCCTTTTCTGCTGGACAGCTTTCCAGACACTCTTCCACCAGCCTGTAGTGTTGAATGGGGTTGTTGTGACCCAACTGCATGACCTGGCAGTGAGCCTTGTTGAACCTCACACAATTGGTCTCGGCCCATTGATGCAGACTGTCTAGATCCTTCTGCAGAGCCTTCGCCTCATTTTTCTCCACAATTTGAAAAGCATGGCTGAGCATAGTCCATACCATGCGTGCTGAAAGCACGCTCTTGGATCCAGCATTTCTTGATAGTGGGTGGTAATGCTGAACTTGTGTCATACCTGTCTGTGGTAGCCTGTCAGTCAAGTTGACTAACTTGACTGTTTAAAAATTATTCAGCACCTGGTAAAAGGAGTCACACGATTGGATCTGTCACAGAATTACCTTTTAAATTAACATAGGTAAAACATTTTGCATAAAATAAATTGAAAATATTTTTCAGAACCATTATTCGATTAAGTGGGGAAAAAGGATAGGAATAGTGGTTTGGCCTACATAAGCAACTATTACAAGCAATTTGTTATAGCTCATTATTAATTAAGGTAAACAAAAGGTAGAAGAAGGTTTGAAAGTGGAAGATAAACATGAGAGGGACTTTCTAAATGGAAAAAGTGATAGAACTGCTGCCTAGTGTGAAATTGCTAGTAAACATCATGGGTTTTTTAGATTGCATGTGACTATGACATCTTGATACTTTCCTTCCTTCAAAATAATTTTTAAGAGGTTTGTTTTTTGACCAATACTTGTGGTCTGCATACATTTCATTCACAGCAACTGTGTTCAATGCCATGTCAGTTGTTCTTTTTTTATGCACTGCATGTTTAAGTCACTAAATAAGCCTTTTACGTCTCTTATTCTGAAAGCCAAGCATTCTCAGAGTAAGTTGCTTAGATTTGCCTGATAGCCTATCTAATGGCCGACAAACAAGGATGAAAGTGTGAAAATGAAAGAAATCAAAAAGCCCTACCTTGCAGGAAGTGAAGCAAGGTGAGGATCACCTCTTAGCAGAAGGTTAAGCCCTCTGCCTCTCTGCCTTCTCTCCCCTTTTAAACCTTGAATAATCATCAGTCAATTGTACTTTATGGGTTTATCTATCTTTGATGCTTTACTATCTCTCCGAATAGTTGGATTCTATACTTCTGTTGTGTACAGGTGTTGGTGGCATTGAAGCAGAAGCAGTGATGTTGGGCCAGCCGATCAGCATGGTGCTTCCTGAGGTGGTCGGCTATAAGCTGTTAGGAAACCCTCAGCCACTCGTAACATCCACTGACATTGTACTCACCATTACCAAGGTAATGAACATGGCTGCTGTTTTGCCATTGCTGCTGGAAGCTATGCATGTTCTGTCAGAGACACTATACGACATGCTTAGGAGCCCTGTGTGTGCTTCTGTGTAGTCATTTTGGACTTTTTTAAAGCTTTATTCTGTGTGGGTTGAAATCAGCTGCCCAAGAACAACTGAAAATTTGCTAGGAAATCTTTCCCAGAAGACAGACAAAATAGAACAGAGAGCTTATCTCTTATGGCTTGTTCAAATCCTTATGTGCAGACCTGTTTTGGGACAGCAGTGCTTGTAAAAGGATCTTTCTCTATTGTCTCAAAAAAAATATGATTACATTCTTTTTTGAATTAAAATAAAGCAATGTAAAACCTGAAAACAGACAGTAAGTGTGGCAGTCTGATTTCTTTGATCTGCAGGTGTTTGGCTCGCATGTCATATGTCCATAATATGTTTATTCACTCTGTGGATTGTGACTGAATTAGGAGTGTTACTGGGTCAGCAGTAATGTTGTTGGAGGTCAGAAATCTGGTACACATGTTCATCATGGGATGCTGTCTCTAGAGAGAACCTCCAAGTGGGGAAAGCCAACATTTTTGAATGAGTTCACACGATGTTGTGTGTGTTTAGTCATTTACAGTCTGATTCATGTGCAGTTGGTTCTTTCTATTTTCCCATCTTTGTGGGTTTGCTGGCTAAAGATCCCACACTGTTCACTCCTTAGAATGTCATGTTGAGAAAAATGCAGTTGTTCTAAGATACTCCAGTTTAAATGAGAGGAGGAGAAACTTTAGAAGGAATACATCCCTGTGTTGTATTTTGTTATTGAAACTGTACATCTGTGTCCTCATCTTCGTGATTTCATTTACCAAAGCCTTCTAGTTTCAAATGGCTTATAGAAAACTTAAAAAATGTTTATCTGAAGTTGAAACGGGATTTCATAACATACTCAGGTCATTTGACACCTAGCAATGACACAGGCACTGTATTTTTATAACAGCACCTTCGCCAAGTTGGAGTTGTGGGTAAATTTGTGGAGTTTTTTGGTCCTGGTGTAGCCCAGCTGTCAATTGCTGACCGAGCCACCATTGCCAATATGTGTCCAGAGTACGGAGCAACAGCTGCCTTTTTCCCAGTGGATGATATTAGCATTGGGTACCTGATACAAACCGGTGAGTGTAAGAAGAGACCATGAATTAAAGGCATAATTGAAAGCAAGGACTCCAGCTCTATATGGTGTCGTTAGTGATGGGGTTGAATCAGGTGGAGCCTTCTGAGCTTGAATGCTTTTTTTTTAAATCCATATTTGCTTATTCAGGCTTGCTCTTGCTCTTGGGGTCCGTGCTTAGGAAGAGCCGAGTGTTAGACTGTTTCACAGCTAACTGCCTGCTCAGCCGTGCCCAAACCTGGTCTGTCCAGATGACAGAGACAGGAACCTAAGTTTGTGTTTCGCAAAAGCCACTAAGTCTGCTTGATTGCGTTGTTTCTAGTGGGTCTCTAATATTTGTGCTGAAAGGGTCTTGTAGCGCAATGTACAGTGTCAGCAGTGAAATAGCCTGTTACACATTTTTTCTTTTTCTATCACATAGTAGTTTGTCAGTTTCATTTGCATTTTGTTTTTTCTATATGTGGCTTTTACCTTAGGCCGTGATAAAGAGAAAGTTATGTGTACAAAAAGGTATCTTGAGGCTGTGGGAATGCTAAGAGATTTCAAGAACTCCTCTCAGGATCCGGACTTCACACAGGTCAGAAACTACTCTGTGTTCTGGCTCCTTGCTTTATGCCCTGCCCTATTTTAATGTGATAATTGTCTTGTTTTTCACAGAAACTAAGAATAGTCAAGGGACTCCTTATCCTTTTATTTGGTCCACACAATTGTCTTAACTTAGGGCCCAGGGGAATGAGTCATCTGGCTCTACATGTGTGAAAACTTGGGCATAGGTATACATTGGCTCTCACTTGAGCTCTAGATGGTGCAGATTCTGGAATTTGATCCATGTAGTTTTGAGGAGTCCAGTCCAGACTCAACCGCAGCTGTGAAGATAGTGTGGATGTTGTCTGTGTAAGCCTTTTCCCAGTTTTACCTGTATTCTCTTCAGCAACTTACTTTGCTGTGTGAATCCGGACACTTAGAAGCTCTGTGTGGTAACCACAGACCACACAAGCCATTTTCTATGCAATAAAATCAAACTCTTACCCAGTGTCCAGGAAACACAAGAATATTCCTGTTTTTTGTCTACAATAAGAATTTATCTTATAACTTATGTTAAGGTTTGCAAGATTATTAAAAAATCTTAATAAATATGAAAAGATGCAGCACACTATAAAAACAAAGTTGAAACATAGGTTAGGAATAGGAAAATACGATCATCTCTGTTTTGTAATAGACTCTATTTTCCCTAAGGCCAAGATGAATAGTCTGCTTTAGTTTATGCCAGCACCAGGATTTCTTCACATCATTGTTTTCTGAAGAAGACCCTGCTGCTAGCATGTGAAAGGACATAATTCTCAAAACCATCTACATTGTTGAGATGCTTTAGTGACACATTGGATTTTCAATTACTGAGATACTTCTGAGAGCCATACCTGGAGCTGGCAGGGTCTGAAAGTAGAACTGTTCCTTTTCTTTCCCTTCTGCTATATCTTTGGTAATTTCTGTGAACAAACATAACGATGTGCAGATTTACCCTTGGTTCAACAGCAGATATAAGCATACCTGTGGCTTAACTGGCTTCAACTTGACATGCAGTGCTGAACCACTCTCTTTTTCTCTTACTGATAGGTTGTTGAGTTGGATCTCCATACTGTTGTGCCTTGCTGCAGTGGGCCAAAAAGACCTCAGGACAAAGTTGCTGTGTCAGATATGAAGAAGGACTTTGAGACTTGTCTAGGAGCCAAGGTAGGGACTAGGAACATTTGGACATACAAGCTAATGTGTGCTTCTAAAATCAGGAACTGCATTCTGGGGTTAAATTGTATGTTGGTTTTTTGCCTATTGAAAACTAAATAAGGATGTTTTAATGCAGTTTAGAAGATTACATCAGCAATAGGTAGTTTAAAATTGGAGTGATGCTTCTCTCACGTGAAGTTATTAATCTCCTATTGAAGTAGTAGTTCTTTCTGCTTTTAGATCTGCTTTTAGTCTTAGGCCTAACATGGTTTCAACATACACTAGGAATTTCTGAACTAGCCATGATGAGTGTTGTTAGTAGTGTGGACTAAGTAGCTACTGCACTGAGCTCTGTGCTATCTACCAAGCTCTTCAGCTTTTCAAGCAGGTTATGCCCTGAGCTCCACAAGGTAGTTTTGCATTCAGTACTGAATCTATTCAGCAGTTCAGAACTGCACGTGTCTCCGTGACTCTTTGATGTTGGTGGTAGAGACAGAAAAAAAAGACTTCTCTCTACATCATCCAGTCAAAAATGGTCATTGAAAGAAGTACAGTATTTTAATTTGAAATAATATGCCCAGACACTTAACTTTCCAAAATCAGTTTGAATCCTTACCTGATACGGTAACCGCCCTTGTTAAAGGCAGTACAGAACTCTAGTTATGTAAATTAAGAAACTTAAACTACTGCAATTCTCAATAATTCTTGTTTGGTTATGTTTTTCAGACTCCATTAAATTACCTTATGCTTTCAGATCTCTGAGCGTAATTTTTCATGGTATGAACAGTGCCTTCTTCCTCCTTGATTTTTTTCAATTGTCAGGCTTTTGCCTGTCAAGTCAGCTCTTAGTATAAATTTGAGCTGTTTGGTATTCATGGCTTAAAAATCTTATGTGTTACGGCTAAAATCACAGGACTAGATTGTGTAACGATACTATATGTGATCGTGCATCTGGAGCACACAGGAGCAAGAAGCATCTGAGCAATCTGAAGAAGGATATATTCATGCAGGAAAAAAACACAAAATACATTTTTCTCAAAGGCTGCCTCTTTTACCAGTAAACAGAGAATAGTATAGACCTCAGAAACAATAATTTTTATCTGCCACTTCGACCAGAGATTTAATGCTTCACCAGCAGACCTGAAAGTGCAAACATGGATGTGACAGACGCACGCTTCTAATTTGTGAAATTCCCAGCTAACTTCCAGTCAGAATATTTACATTAACCACATCCTTTTGATTCTTACTTTCTATCCTTACAGCAAGGATTCAAGGGATTCCAGATTCCCCCAGACCGACACAACAGTGTAGTCAAATTTAATTTTGAGGGCTGTGACTTCGAGCTTGCTCATGGTTCAGTAGTGATTGCTGCCATTACAAGCTGTACAAACACCAGTAACCCCTCAGTTATGTTGGGAGCAGGTAAGTTTGTTTGCTTGATGTGCAGTAGTTTCTCTATAGCTCTGGCTGTGTGTCCTAAAGACAGATACAACACTGATGTAATTCCACATGCACAGTGCTGGTTTTGTCATTTGGAGTACTAAAACTCAGCTTATCCCTAAGGGTAGGAGAAGAAACTATGGAAATAGTAGCTAGAAACGTGGGAAAATGTGTTTTTGCTTCACTGGCTTCTCTGCAGGGCAAGCTGGAACTGAATTAACCAGCACCTCTGACACTTTTTCAAATGCAGAGAAGCTGTTACATAGAGCGGAGAAGAGGCTATCAAAAGTCAGAGCCACAAGAAGAGGAACAGCAAAGAACAGTCTATGCCTTTAAGTCTGAAGGTGTTCTGATCTGGCAGCAGAGTACAGAACATACAAACATACGCTTAGCTAGAATTATATCAAGTTGTTCCAGCAAGAGTCTGAGGGCATGTGGGGGCCGAGCAGAGGAGAAAAATGGCGTTCTCTGATATTGCCATCTTTCAGAGCCTTGTCATTTACATCTGAACTGCATGCAAGAAAGGGTCGGATGTAGACTTTGTCTCCCCAACTTTCTTGCTTATCACGATTCAAATACTACAAAACAGTAGTCTGAGTTCGTGGTGTTAAATTTCAGGTCAGAATGATGTTAATTTTTAACATGACTAGTCTGGACGGAAAACTTGTCTTTCGAAATATGTTCTCCTGGCAACAAAATAGGAATGAAGAGAGTAAGCGCAAAGCGTTCAGTTTATACTAGCCCCGTTCAGCCCTTTTCCCCCAGGTGCTTGGCTACCTGCTCATGTATGTCTTTCTCTTATCTACAGACACATAAATAGACAGATAAGACATTACCTGTCGCTGTAAGATCATCACTGCATTAGGGCTTTCTAGTCTGTTAGACTGTTTGTAGAATGCAGGCTTATTTTCTGCAAAGGTTGGAAGGAATGTGCGGTGTGCAATGTGAGGGCTCTAGACCAGAGAGGATTACTTACTGATTGAAGTCACATAATTTGTCTGCTTTGTTCTGATGTTAGCTTGTGGACAGCCTCCTGACAACAGTCACTTTGTGTTTAGTTTGTCGAAGTGATATTTGTCACCTGTTCTTGGGCTGGTGTCTTTCTTTGGGTACTCTACAGTACTAGCAGCTTACCTCCTTCCCAGGCACAAAAGGTCTTTTAATTCCTGGCACCGGGAACAAAGTCCATCATAAAACAGGATGTGTGGTGGAAAGGGAAATGGAGGAGAGACCTCCTGTATTTTTCACCCCTTGGAGGGGAACAGAGTTGAACAAAATGTCCCAATTTCCTTGCCCTTGACAGGACAGCCAAATCAGCATACTTCTTTCCTCAGGTCCATCATGAGCACAAAGATAGAGTTGTATTCTTTTCTTACAGGGGTTAAGAGGTAGTTTTCCTCCAGGCAGACTATCTTTGCCCTGTCTTATTCCCTTAGTTCTAGTTGGATGTATCCCTCAGTTATGCTACCTGTTTAGGATATAGTTTCCTTAAGTGTTTGACTCCCAGGCTAATGGAATGCATTTTTAACCCTCTCTATGGCAGTGGGGATGCTGATCTTCAAGCCTACTTGGCTTAATAGTTCTGTGTGTTTAAAGTGTAGCATGCTTTACAGATACAGGTTGGTACTTTGAAAAAGTTCACTACTACTTAATGCACAGCAGCATAAAGAGTGTAGTCCTAAGGATCTCGGTGTGTGCACTCAGATTTAGTGAGTACTGTTACCTTTGCTCCCTTTCCGTACAGTGACACTTATGCTTTGACCTCAACAAGCAGGGAAAAAGTAATGCTGTCAGTTTCCGGTAACTGTTTGTACTTTACAGTGTTGAGAACCTCAGAGATGCCCACAAGAAACATGATAATTCAGCTTTCAGAGTTCGGTTTGAAATGAAAGTAAATAAAACATACAGTGCTCCCATGCTAAGTAACCAAGCTAAAAGAAATCCAGAATTTGAACAGTTGTTTCAAACTGGCACTGTATATATCCTGTGCACTAAATGATCTGCAGGAGCTGTGTGTTTGTGGGAACAGTAAGCCTGTAGTAGCCTTGACAGCCTAATCTGACTTTACAAAGGTGTTGGATTAAGGTTGCTCCGAGCAACTTAAGTTCTATCCTTCCTAGTTTTTAAAGTTTGACTTTGCATTCTTTTCAGAACTGGTACTGGCAGGAAAACAGAAGCCTACACTTTCAAAAAGGCTGTCAGGCTCAATGAGCAATGATCATTTTTTTATGGTCACATTTTCAAAAGTATCCAGGAGCTCCAGTTTCCATAGCTTGCTCTGGCAGCTAAGGAGCATCTGCAATTTCAGGAGCAGGACTGCCTTTTAAAACTCATGTACCTACTTTTAGGCCTCCAGATCTATTGGTGTAGGCCTTCTCACACAACACGTGAAAGTGGAGGTCTCCAGCGCCTGCAGCTCTGCCAAACAGCTGGCAAAACCAAAACGGTTTGTTGTCTTCCTGTTGGAGATCATGTTGGATCAAAGTGGAGCTGATGTATATTTTTTTTTTTTTATCTAAATGGAAATGTGAGAGAGAGAATAAGGCATGGGAATGTGAAGCTTTGCATAGTTTGCATAGCTTCTGGGTTTTTTTATGTCCATCCTCAGAAAGGACTGGAGGGAGCTTGTTTTCTGAGCATTCAGCTATATATGGACAATTCACTTAAAAGGAAGACTTTCAGGGTGAATATGTTTCTGGTAACACATATACTCCACTAAAACATCTCTATGCGTGTTACAAATTCAGGAGCGGTAAACCAGCACTCCTGCAGCAAGCTATAGATTGTGAGATAGCTTGTTTGTGACAAGGGCCCGAGTTGCGCTCTCATAGCCGTGTGCTTCTGAGGGCAGCAAGTTGTACGTTGGCAGTTATTTCAGCACTGGGTCACTAGACCACCGTAAGTGGGAAGTTAACAATTCTCTATTGCATTTTTTGTGAGACACCTCTCTTGGGAATAGTGTTTGTTTAACTATCTGAGTTTTGAATGCCTAGGTGCTGCCCCAGTGTGAGTGCATCTTGCTGAATACAACTTCCAGCAACTTTGCAATGGAGCAGAAGTTGCAGACTGGATCTACAGTTCAATAGAGCACTTGAGCTCCAGCTGGTTATTCTGTGATTAGTGCTATTGGCTCACTGTAACATTTCATTGCTGGGAATGGAGCCTTTTCTGTTATTTAATGGTACTTCTGTTAACCTGTTGATCCACCAAACTGTCCCACTTCCAGGAAAAACTGCAACTATCCTTTGCATTTTTCAGGATTGCTTGCTAAGAAAGCCGTTGAAGCTGGTTTGACAGTGAAGCCGTACATTAAAACTAGCCTGTCTCCAGGAAGCGGGGTCGTCACTTACTATCTGAGGGAGAGTGGAGTTATGAGTTACCTTTCCCAACTAGGGTAAGAGTGCTTTTGTTACTATTGTCCTATGGCTGCCTAACTAAAACCATTGTCAATAAGGGATGCAATAGAGTAACTTTTTCTCTGTACAGCTTAAATTGCATAGGAGGTACCCTGTGATGTGATACTGCATGAGTTAGCGCATTGCTGTTGTGCTGGCTGATTTTGTGCCAATGAGAGAGAAGGCATATTGCCTGTTTAGGTTCTTGAAGACTCATGTTCTTAAGCAGGAAGATGGGTTATTTTTCAAAAGTGATCATTTTAAAATAGCATAAATGACACTATGTTATTGTTCATCTTGCTAGATAACACATTTCCCAGATCTTCATTCTCTGTGTACAGACAGTCACTGCAATGATAAAAATTTAGCATTTTTGAAAATGCTAGTTTTGGCAGCGATTTGTTTGTTAAAATGATACATCTTCTGAAAGTAATCCTAGCCAATTGCTAAGATGTGAAACATCTTCCTCCAAAATAGCTTTTTCTGATTCACTGATAACTTTTATGCTCTGTCTAGGTTTGATGTGGTGGGTTATGGCTGCATGACATGTATTGGCAATAGTGGACCCCTACCAGAGTCTGTTGTGGAGGCCATTACGCAGGTATACAGCTTTTCCTCTTAGCTTATTTAGGCAAGCTGTTCTCTGTTGTGTGCTGTTCTGAGCTATGTTATACTGTGCACTAACTCTTCTCAGTTGAGTGTGATGTAAATCCAGTCTATATTCTCTTTTCTTTGGGAAGTGCTTTGGGATTGTTTGGAAGGAGACAGTTCTGTGGCTGTCCAGTCATTGATGCTGCAGCACAGTGCAGCTCTGCAGACCTGCTGGGTGTGTGGAGCCTGCAAGCACCTCAGCTACCTTTGTCTCAAACTCTCTCTTGCAGGGAGACCTCGTAGCAGTGGGTGTGTTGTCTGGCAATAGGAATTTTGAAGGGCGTGTCCATCCCAACACCCGTGCTAACTACCTAGCCTCCCCACCACTGGTGATAGCCTATGCAATTGCAGGGACAATCCGGATCGACTTTGAGAAGGAGCCCTTGGGTAAGAGAGTGTCAGGATGCTTCTTTTAACAGTTTATATACTAAACTGGTTGGAATTATGCTCTTCAGAAACATTTGCCCTAGGGAGCTGCTTCAAGACAATGAGTACTTATGGGATGCAAAGCATGCAGTTGTTAAGAAACAGAGCAACAAGGAGTCTGTATGATGGAGAAAGGGGAAAGCTAAGCCTGACCAGTATTCTAATCCCACGGGGAGATCTTTTTGATTATATCTGGATGGCAGTCTCTCATGAGCAACCTGACCTAGTAAACTTTTTTTTTTTTTTGAGTAGGTAGTTCAGCTAGACAGCCCTCAAAGATCCTTTCCAACTTAAATTATTCTGGAAGGCCACTGGGAATCACAAAAGAAGGTGTATGTAGAGGCGTCATCAAGTCTATGAGAATCCCTTCTGTCAGACCTTTGTAGGCGAAATAAGATGTGTCTCATGGGTGTTGACATGTTTAGGAGGAACATATAGCTAAAGGACACCACAATAAACTTTTTTTCTATCTTTCTTAATGGAAAATTTATGCAACAAACATAACAATACCATTCTCTACAGGAGTAAATGCTTCAGGGAAGAAGATTTTCCTGAAAGATATTTGGCCAACAAGAAACGAGATTCAGGCTGTTGAGCGTGAGTTTGTTATTCCTGGGATGTTCAAGGAAGTCTACCAAAAAATAGAGGTGAATTAATCCCCTGGGCAGTAGTTTTCATTGATGTACTGTGCTGTTCTGAAGATGTTAAATAAGCTGGTCTTAGATAATGAAACAAACCTTTTCTTTCCATTGCTGTTGCTTCTCTTCTGACAAGTATTCAAATGAGTTTGGTTTGTTTCTTTTTTTTTAAATGGCTTGTGGTTAATTGGTTCTTAGAGCCAGTTGTGTCCTGAAAATTGCTCATTAATGATTTTTTTAATGTAACATATAGATGATGTGTTTTAAACAGTCATCTTTGGCTGATATTAGAAAGTGAGATATTCCTGCTTCACAGATGTTTGGTTTTTTCAGCTGACATAAAATTAATTTGCATTATTTAACAGCATACACATCGGAATAAAACTTGTACTTGGTAACGTCTTCCTGAAAGCCTTTCTCAGGTATTGAAACAAAACATTCTTAAGGTTTACATGTTAGGAAAGCTTCTTAAGATTACTGATAAATACCCTTGAGAATTATAAAGTGTTATCTGTGTACACAATACAGGTTATTGTCAGAAGACTGGATGAGCAGCTCTTCTGAAATGAAGTGAGGATTTTCCTAACTCTTTTAATAGATAGAATCATTAAGACCCACCCCCCAATGTAATGTATATTGTCATAAGAATTTCCCAAAGGGCTTTAAGAAATACACAAGGCTTTTTCTGAAGTTAAATTTGTAATTCAACCTGGATTCTGAAGTAATTCCATTAGTTCTGAAAACCTAGAAATCAATGGAATGTCCTTTTGTGTTTTTCAGACAGTAAATGAGGCTTGGAATGCCTTAGATGCTCCTTCAGATAAACTATATACTTGGAATCCCAAGTCAACTTACATCAAATCTCCACCTTTCTTTGATGGTCTGGTATGTGCACGCTTTCCCTTTGATTCAAGCCAAAGTGTGTAGTGACCTTGACTGATGTTAAAGGTGAAGCAAAGCCACTTCAAGGGGCCTGGGAGCCTCCATCGTAACCTATTGAGGCTGTGGTTCTCAAATGTTAGAATTACACTATTGTATTAATTTTAGTACAAAGGCATGAGTGAATCTGAAAATTGTAAGGATTCTCTGTCACTTCAGGGCTTTGAAAAGTCTCCTTTTCCTTTTAAGCTGAAATACTTTTAAATAGTCACACAGCAAGTGAGGGAAAAGGACAGGCAATGAAACCCACAATTCTGCCTGCCTGCATTTTGCACCAAATAGTTTAGTGTTCAGATTGCTATTTCAGTACCACTTAAAAGAAAGCGCAGATTTTAATGAGTGCAGATGACTAGGAATCCTGGATTTTTGTCTGTGTTCATGCACCTACCTAGAAAGCCTCAGCTAATTTTTTTGCCTTGTCTATTTTCTTTAGACATGAACTTGCTGACAGACAGCCAGGACATCATCACATTTTGTTCAAGAACATAAATATTTTTAATAGGGTTGGGTTTTTTCCTTTCTTATAACTTTTATAAAAAAGGAGACTTTATTTTGAAATTTGCACTTTTGAGAAAAGTAAAGGAATTGTGTGTCATATTTTAATGATTTTGTTTGTATTTATAATGGTGTAGACTTTGGCTCTCCAGACCCCAAAAACAATAGAAGATGCTTATGTCCTGTTGAGTTTTGGGGATTCAGTGACAACTGACCACATATCTCCAGCTGGGAATATAGCAAGAAATAGTCCTGCAGCCCGTTATTTGACCAGCAGAGGGTAAGCAATACTTCATGTTCTTGTTATAAATTGGGAAGAGTAAAGTAGTCACAACTACTATATCATGTTCCAGGCACACTGCTGTCTGTTCACAGACGCATCTGTTCACATCACATTTGATGAATGCCTGGAAAATACATAGCAGAAGAAAGAAAAGCATTTCTTTATCTGCTGTTTGAGCAGCTCTCACCAAGTGTAAAAACTTGCAGAGAGTGTGCACATCCATTACATGAGAGAGCTGAAGACCTTTGTATAGAGAGAGGGGAAGAAGCTAACTTTCAGGCTAGTTTTTGCAGTAGTCTATTAATAAATAAGGGAATGAGGATTTGTCTCCCTATCAAAGCAAAATTATCATGGTCCTTAATGCCAAAAATTGGTTTTATATTCACTTATTCTAGCATAGATAACTATTACACAGATCTAGGCTATGAGGAGCTACAGAACATCCAGAAATGTAGGTTTCAGTGCAGCTGCAAAAACTGGCAAAGGTGTTGTGGTTGAAATTTAAACTGCTGTAAAATGTTGATCTTTTCCTATGGCTAGCCTGTCAGTTTAGTACTCTGGGCTCAACTCGAGGCAAGACTAGGACTTGCTGAGTTGCCCTGTTCAATCTTCACAGATAATATAATAGTTTTATTTAGTTTAGCATTTCTTACACTTCAGTGGTGTTTTGAGGAATGGCACTGACATTGTTTAAGAATATTTTCACTAGACCTAATAATTGTGGAGAGGAAATTGATTAAAACTACTGAAAACTTAACTGCTCTGGAGTCTTTGGCCCTCTGCTATCAGTTGCTTTGAAACCTGAATAGTGCCACGCATGTTACAAAACAGATGTTGTATGTCATAGCTGCTGTTTGGATGTAGCCTAATACAAACAGTCCAATTTTCTGTCACAGTTGGGCATGTTTTTCTTTATTGGTTAGGCTGGCGTATACCCTCATTCCCATATCTCTGCAAATGAATTGTTTCTTTTGTAGCTCTAACTTGTAGCAGAGGCCTTTTAGTTGTTTAACACAGTGGTGTCTCTACCTTTGTTCTAGATGCTATGGTAACATAAATAATAAGAAGGATTTTCAGTAGCCAGCTATTAAGAAAAGAACTGTATTGTGTCTTGTGACCTAACATGAACTATATCCTTGCATCATTATTGGATACTGTTTTCTAGGGCAAGGGATGAGAATACTATGGAAGCTGCTTTCTGTGACCAAGCTCTAGGCAGACTTCATTTTATTATTGTCTTTTTTCCCGCCTTTCAAACATCTTAAAAGTAGAAGTATCTACTAACTGGTTGCTACTGCCATGATGAGAACTATGTATATACCTGCCTCAGAAACACCAGTTCATAACTTTATTTTTTTAAAGCACACAGTGCTTCAGTCAAAAACCAACAGTTTCACTTTGTTTTCTTTTCTTTTAATAGCCTGACTCCTCGAGAGTTCAATTCTTATGGCTCCCGCAGAGGGAATGATGCTGTCATGGCCAGAGGAACATTTGCAAACATTCGCTTGGTGAACAAATTTATTGATAAACAAGGACCTCAGACTGTCCATTTCCCTTCTGGAGAAACTGTAAGTACATGTGCTGGTTTAAACTGAGGCTCACTGACAGTAGAGTGGATTAGACCGGCTTTCCTTCTTATAGCTTAGGTCATGTACTTAAGTGCCTTTTAAGTAAAGCTAGTGAGGGGACAGGACTTATGTTGACCTAGGGAAGCAGGTCACACATACCTACAAAATGTGGTGCTATCAGGCATATCAGTGGAGACTACAGTCATTGAAGAAGTGGTACTGGAAGGTGCAGGTTTGTGTTGGGAGCTAAGGCTAGAAGTCACAAACCATCGTGTGGTTAATATCCTTAAAGTGCTGCTTGGTGGAAAGGGTGGGCTTCAGCTATTTATGTGGAGACACTTCTTTCCTTGTTTGCCTGGAATTGTGCTTTCACCCCCAAAAAGTGTATAAAGTGTTTGGCATTTTCATTCCAGCTGGATGTGTTTGATGCTGCAGAAAGATACAAGCAGGCTGGCCATCCTCTGATTGTGCTGGCCGGGAAGGAATATGGTGCAGGAAGTTCCAGAGACTGGGCAGCTAAAGGACCGTTCCTTTTGGTGAGTGACTACAGTAAGCTAGGTGGAGGTCAGTACTTAAAAGTGCATTAATTTGTCAGGAAGATTAGCTTATCACCGACATCCTGGGTAGGTCATTTTCACTTTTGTTAACAGTTATTTTGATATCTCAGTTGCCTCCAAGAGCCACAGTAGAGTTGCAAAAGCTATTTAAATATTAACAGACTGCAAGCCTTGACTGATCTTTAGCTAGAAATCCACAAGACTACACCAGAAAGGCCAGTTTCTTTACTTCTGCTTCCCATAACCCAGTAAACCTTGGGTCTGCTCCTGCTGCCTCCTTCAGCTCACTTAGCAGGGAAGACAGAAAGTATAAGAGAAAAGCAGTATTAGTGAAAATGAAATTTAACATGGCTTCACCATGCTAATTTCAGGGATACTTAGCAGTTTTGTTATAGGAGCCTAAAAGAAATCCACATACATCCACACACATCCACAAAAGTATCTGTTTTGTTCTTTGTGTGTCCTGTCCTATGCTATTTACCAGCCCAAACTACTCTGATTCAAGCTTTCTTGTTGTGGTGTTTGTGAAGGCAATAGTTTGTGTATTATTAAACAAAGTTTTGGGAGAGTTGGTGTTTAAGATAATGTTCATCTAATTTTGGGGATTTTTTCCCAGTGGTAATTTTTTTTTTTCTTTACTGAATTAACAGGTAAAAATTTAGACATTAATCGAAGTGCATCCTTAGTGTAGGACGGCAACACTGAATTAGTAAGAATTACAGAAATGGCTAGTGCTGCTGTCAGACATGTTAAAGAAGTTTGCAGAATTCCTGAGAAAGTGTATGTAATTTTTTTGATAATCAGACTTTTTTAAAGATTTTCTTTCAAAGTTAATGTGTAATCAAGTAATCCTGGACAATCTGCTGTCAGACAGACCTGCTGACTCTACCAGTAGCTGGTAAATAAAATGGAGGGGACCACAAAGGTACCAATTTCCTTCCTATAAGCACAGAAAGACTATATTGAACCATGAAGATAACTATACCTATTGTGTATTTCCCAGGGTGTCAAGGCTGTACTTGCTGAAAGCTATGAGAGAATTCATCGAAGCAACCTAGTAGGG
The DNA here is from genome assembly GCA_009806455.1 of Tetrax tetrax. Classification (NCBI taxonomy): domain Eukaryota; kingdom Metazoa; phylum Chordata; class Aves; order Otidiformes; family Otididae; genus Tetrax; species Tetrax tetrax. The sequence continues at coordinate 50,776 of WHYT01015329.1, read as the reverse complement.
ATGGGAGTGATTCCTCTGCAGTATTTACCTGGAGAAGATGCAGGGACTTTAGGACTCACTGGACGAGAGCGTTACACGATTATCATTCCCGGAAAGTTAAAACCGCAGATGAACGTCCAGATTAAGGTACAAGATACCTGTGGGCTGAATTTTCTGAATCACTGTAATTTCACTAAGAATGAACTGCCTCTTCAAAAAATGTGCTTTCACATGGCACTAAGCTTCTTTCCCTTGAGATGGTGAAGGGGATGAAAACAGTCACCATAACAGGGATTTGCTATGATGGGATATAAAAGCAGCATGCCCAAACTGTTTTATTTAGCACAAAGCAGTCCTGTATTTTGGATCAGTTTTTTGAAATCCACTATAAATTTTTCTGTCTCAGTTAAATGTTGGAAGCACAACAGAAAAGTTAACTGTAAGTATTAAATTAAATAAATTAAACTAACTTATTTAAATGAATTTAAAATTAAAAATAATTTATTCACAAGTCAACTGACAGTATATTGTACACGGCAGCATTCAAAGTGAAGTTGAAGCATATCTAGCATAAAAGCTAGTTAAACTTCAAGGCCTGTATTTGAGACTGCTTTTTGTCTAGCTTTGCCTCCAAACCTATGCCCTTTTTTGGAAAATATTAGCATCTACAATAAAAACTTAATTTATTCTTGATCGGAATATCTATAAAACTGACTTACTTAACGTAGTAGCATCAAAGTCTGCTTTTTTACTGTAGTTAGCAAAACAGTCTACTTATTGCGTGTTCATTTAATGCAGGTGATCTCCCTGAATTAATTTCTAACAATAGTTGTTTACCTGTGCCTCGTTAACTGCCCTGAAATGGAGAAAGTATAGATCCCAAAGAGTTGGTCAGCTTATCAGTCAGAGATGAACATTATGCATTCATCTGGAAGTAACCTGACTAAGGGAGTCTTCAATAAAACACAATAGTTTTATTAACTTCATGCACTTGTCTTAGTGCTTTTCTGATTACCAAACACCAGGCCTCAAAGAAAGCTAATTAAATTAGTACTGCTGTTGTATCTAAGCCAGAAGCATGACTACATAAAAGAACATCAAGAATTAGTATAACCACTTGAAAGGATGGACAGCTTTCATGCCTTTAGGCTTATATCAACAATAAATCTAAATGAGGCAGCAAATGCAATGCAAGGAGAATCCATACCAAGCTCTGTGTTTATTATGGTTTATTTTAAGCCATTTTCCTCTTAAGCAGCTGGCTGTAGTCTAGAGTGGAAAGAAATAGTGATGTCCAGTGCCTGTTCACTTTAGCTTTCTATCACAATTTCTTAAGATGGCAAAACTATTGTAATAGCCCTTATTTTACTATGATGTCGTGTAACATGTAGAAGGTTCCTCTGCCTGAATGACTTTCTTTCACCCCAACAGCTGGATACTGGGAAAACTTTCCATGCCATCATGAGATTTGACACTGACGTGGAGCTCACTTATTTCCACAATGGTGGCATTCTGAATTACATGATCCGTAAAATGGCATCCTAATTGAAAACATTAAGAAAAATGTCCAGGTACAAGCCTGCTTCTGGTGAGCACAATAAAACTATGGTAATCATTAATGTGAATGCGTGAACCATAAAGTGAACAGTTTTTTTCATGGATTGTATTAGAAGGCTTGTTTACAATGCTGAATTACTCTCTGCATCAGGAAACTGGACACGCTTGCCCAATTAAAGTAAACAGCATTTATTATTTGTTTTGTATGGTGGTTGGCTTGACTTACCTTAGAATACAGTGCAAAAGTCATTAAAATACTGCTGGAATCTGTGGAACGGTTGGAAGATCATGTGCTGATTTCATTTACTTGGTCCATTTAGTTTGACTCTGCAGTTAAGTTCTGTGCTCATTATCAGTGGTCCAAAAATTAACTGACGGTATAAAAAATAATTTTTATTCCTTCCTGATTACCTTATATTGACTTGCTTTCTTATTCAGTTGACGAGAATCTGATCTAATACTGAAATTCATTATTTAGCTGTTTATTAATTTCTAAAAATGTGAACTTTGTTGTTTAAAATCTAAGCCTTTGTGGAAAGGTGGACCTATTGGGGATATTTCTAATGGATAATATTAAATTTATTTTCAAGAAGTTTGGTGGTTTTTGTTGTGTTATCCTCAGTACTGAGATGCAGAACTTTAAACCCTCCTCATGGTTCCTGTAGGAGCAGAGTCATACAAGTCTTGATTTCTCATACTTTAATTCTTGTTTCTTTGAATAATCTGCATGAGACAGGATGAATACAAATACTGTCAGATACTGGCAGTCTTCTGTAACTCAACAGAATACCACTGTGATGTACTTCCCTATTTTGTGTCATCAAGAAGACAATCCACCACAATCTGAAGATCCTTGTCAGAATTTTTTATGGCAGTTAGCAACCAGTGATTACTCTAATGTATTCACTGGAGTGACTGCCCAATCCACAATATCACATGAATCTATTTACAGTGGTAACAAAAACCCTCTTGCTCAGAGATTAACAAGGTTATAGTACTAATTTTTACTCTTAACAGTATTCACAGCAACTGCCACAACAACTAACACAGTGGAGAAATTCTTTCAAAGTAATCTCCTAATGTATTTTTAGTGCAGTCAGCTTCAACTGTATTTGGAAAAAACCAATGAAAATAGTTCTGAAAGAAGTCAAGAGGCTTAAGGAGGGGACAGAGACTGCACTGTACCTCCAACAGGCTATTCTTGTTTGGTTACAACAAACAGAGCTCTTCTAGTGAATCCAGCGGATGCTTATTAAGACATTGCAGGGTCTGGAGCATCTCTCATAAGAGGACAAGCTAAGACAGCCAGGACTGTTTAGCCTGGTGAACAGAAGGCTCAGGGACATCTCTGCTGTTTGTATGCAAATATGTGAATGGAAGGCACAAAGAAGATGCAGCCAGGCTGTTTTCAGTGGTGCCTAATGACAGGGCAAGAAGCAGTGGGCACAAACTGAAAGTTAGAAGGTTCCCTCTGAACATTAGGAAACACTTTTTTTACTCTGAGGGTGACCAAACACTGACTGTAAGAGATTACCCAGAGAGGTTGTCATCTCTCTGTCCTTTGAGATGTTCAGATGCTGTCTGGAGAGCATCTGGTCCTGGACAAACTGCTGTAGGTGACAAGATGACCTCTAGAGGTCCCTCCCAACCTCAGCTGTTCTGTGATTCCGTGTAACATCTTAACAGAGAGCTGTTAATATGGTCATAATCTTGAGCATTATTTGGTAATAAATATGCAACTTCGGATTCAATTGCAAAAAAAATTTCAGATATTCTCAAAATAAAGTAGAGTACTGGTGTTCTTCCCCACCCTCCCATTCCCACTGTGTACTGAAGGTAGCTGTTGTATCAAGTTGAATTCTTACTAATGTGTTACCTCATCAGCCTTTATTACACTCATTTAGGCTGAAATGCTGAGTTGTCTTAGTCTGCAACTTTTGCATTCAAACAGCAGGAAAAGACTAAAACTCTTCAAATCTCCTAACTTCCCAGTAGTTATTACTGCAAGCTGTGAAGCTTAGGACTGATTATTTTTTATGCCAAGAGTTCCAAAGTAGATAGCCCTTTTACACAGCAAACTGATAGTCCAGGAGTGTGGTTTTTCATGCACTTTTAATTTGAAAGTGCTAAACCAACCTTTTTCAAAATCTTTGTTCCTACTATTTTTAGAGGGGAGGCATTATCCAACCATAAGTCATCTTTATGCATTGTTCTGTATTTCTTTTTGGAAAAAGCTATAAGAACAGCACATTTACTAGGTAAATACTCAGCACAGAGTAAATACTGTAGGACTGAGATCAAGGCTTCCTGTCCAAGTGCATTCAGCTTTCACAGTAAAAGGCGTGGACTGGGGTGGAACGTGAAGCAGTGCTTAAAATATTGGTTTGCTTTTAATGCCACAAACACTGTTTAAAAGAACACCACAAGTCTCAGTGATTAGGGTTTAGGTAGTTTAAATAATTTTTGTATTCCGAATTAGATTCCTCTTCAAGGTGGTTTGTTTTCTTCAGCATTCATGTGTTTCAGACACATAATTCTACATAACTTACTACACCAGCAAATGCATAAAGTGAACTGAAAATATATTTAATATTGAAGATTAAGCTTGTTGAATATATTTAGTATCAGCAAGTGCTTTAAAGTGCACAAGTTTAATCATCTTTCATAACTGTCTGTAGCAATTTCTGGGTTTTGCAAGAGAAGTCTGGGAGCTGGTGGGGGAGGAGGGATTTAAACACACTAATGCATAGACTTGTTCCAATTCTACATCAGCTCTGACAGGAAATCTGCAGAATTGATACTAGAGTGTCTTGAGAGATTTCAGATGCCAATTCATGAGACAGGATATCAGGATAAATGCTAATCACCATCTAAATTGAGCCTTCAGCCATCTTACAGGGCACTGCCTTGTCCTCCATGGGGCTTGTTCAGTTAAGCATCACATAGAAAGGTGTCCATTCTGCAACTTCAGCCACAGCAACTTGGTGAACGTGCAGTGATAGAAGAAAACAGTGCTACCATTTTAATGGAGAAGATGCCTCCTCCAAGAGGGCTCTGTGAACCCCTGCTGCTCTCCTCAAACTGTTGCAGAAGCATTCTGTCTTAAAGATGGATTTAAAAGATGCAGTATCTTCCTTACAGAAATGTTACTGGACACTTTCTCTTAATTTTCTATATACTGAAATGCCTAGAGCATTAAAAGTAACTTTTGAAAAGCTTTAGTAGTAACTAAACTAGTCCTTAAAGTGTCAGTGTGCATAAGCCACGTTGCCTGCATGGAGGTACAATCCAACCAGAAGTTACTGGTAACAAAGAAGGTTCTGATTCACACAGGAATGCTTGAAGTTGTGGCCCGTGACCTAAAATTAGATGTTTAGTCAGTCATTCAACTCGATTTTGGTTTTTTCAGACAAACTTCTTCATAGCAGCAAGGATTAAGATCTAGATGCTTAGGCACGTGTTTGTCCATGCTTGTATTAAAACTTTTAGTGAAGCATTTCATTAGATGGCAACTTTTTTTTTGTGGCCATACTAGCCTTTTTTAATCTAGCCAGATGCTGATGAAGGACCTAACGTATCAGACAGCATACAGAACAAGACTTCTTTAATACATGGAAACAGATCATCCAGTGTTTCAGCTTAGTGCAGTAAGGTGATACATACACTAAAATGCTGAGTTCAGCTGGACATTTCTTCAAAGAAAAATTTATATTTCTCCATTTCTGAAAATCCATTTGTGTCCCAGTTTCAACATTTTCTACTACAAAGTTTTTGATTTTGATCACTGGTAAATTATCAAATGTCTTGTACTTCACTATGATTTCCCAGTCATGCTGGCAATTAGTATTTTGGCAATGCATCTTGCTTTTTTTTTCTCAAAACAATCAAATTGGATAAGTTTCTTGTGAGGCTTTGTTATGTAACACGCCTTGAACGCGTCACCTAGGACAATGTGATGAGATTACTGAAACAACACATGCCAGAAGCAACTTATTACTATCACCAGTCACCACCTTATACATGATTGAACTTACTTAGCTTCTCTAAAAATCAGGCTTGCATATTTGAGCTTTGCGTAAAACTAACAGAGCCATCCAGACAACAGACAGAGACACTCCTGCTTCCCAGTCATTTTAACTATATGACCCCAACCTTCCGTGAGGAGGAATGCAATTACTTTGCAGTGGTAGAAAAAGTAACCCTAACAAGGTAAAGGAGTTACAGTTGTTTTTTATAACATAAATAATAAAAGATTTTTTCTTAAAATAACAACTTGATTTGAAAGCATGTGCACAATTGGAGATGGAGTCTGAAAACACTAGTTCCTCCTGGAAATGCAACTTCCATTAAATATACCGTCTGATTTCCTTCGTGTTCATGGATGTAGGTTTCCATACAGTCACATACCTTTATAACTGATGTCATCTGTACTGCAGGCATATACTTTGCATTTTCCACACAGAAGGTTTTTTTCCCCTTCCTCTAACTTAGGTCTTGTTTCTTTCTTCCTGAAGTCTTGTAATACCTTTTCCTTCATTTGCAGGTCATATATCTTTAATAAATAGATGAAAACAAAGAGCATTATGAAATCAAGAGAAGTCCCAATGTCTGGCTAAACATAACTCAGGATATGTAGCATCTAGGAGCCTATTACTTAAAAGCAAACAAACCAAACACGCCTTGTTCTAGCAACTCATACCAAAGAAAGAAAAAGGTACATTTGTCGGGTTAAGAACGCAAGGCCAGGGTAAGACTACATGATAGATGCTATAATTATGCTGTGTGTTCCTTCCTCCCCTCTATGCCTCCTATGGCCCCTTTGATGATAACGCTAAGTCCTTGTGATGTGAGACTCCCTACAGCAGAAGTAGTGCTGCTGCTCTAGGAGAGTCATGGTTTGGAAAGAAGGCTCCAGACCACAGAATTACAGGCAGAGAAAGACACAACAGCCACGGCCTGGAGCTATGTTTCTGCAGCTTATGCAGAAACAATGTCCTCTGAGAAGCAGCAGCAGCCAAACCCAGCCTTGGAGGTGCGAGAAGAAACTTCACAAAGGCTAGAGGGCCTTGGATATCCTTTGTTGCGCAGCTCAGTCTCTGAAAGCTTGCCTGGAAACATGGAGTGATCTGCAAATCCACAGGGATGTGGCTGAACTGTGTACAAAGCCTTTTTATTTGTAGTGGCTGCCACTGGCTTATTCCAGCTTTGACTCGGAAAGTTGTTACAAAGGTCTAGGAAGGTACAATCATAGAATAATTTAGGCTGCAAAAGACCTTTAAGTCCAACCACAAACCTAACACTGCCAAGTCCAACACTAAACCACATCCCTAAGCACTATGTCTACATGTCTCAACCACTTCCCTGTGCAGCCTGTTCCAGTGCTTGATAACCCTTTCAGTGAAGAAATTTTTCCTCATATCCAATCTAAACCCTCCTGCTGCAACTTGAGGCTGTTTCCTCTCATCCTATCACTTGTTACTTAAGAAAAGAGACACAGACCCATCTTGCTACAATCTCATTTCAGGCAGTTGTAGAGAGTGATGAGGTCTCAGCCTCCTTTTCTCCAGCCTAAACAGCCCCATTTCACTCAGTTGCTTCTCATGGGACTTGCTCCCTGGACCCTTCATCAGCTCTGTTGCTCTTCTTTGGATGCACTCTAGGACCTCAATATCTTTCTTGTAGTGAGGGGCCCAAAACTGCCCCTTGAGGTGCACCCTCCCCAGTGCCAAGTACAGGGGCACGATCACTTCCCTACTCCTGCTGGCCACACTGTTTCTGATACAAGCCAAGATGCTGTTGGCCCTCTTGGCCACCTGGGCAAGCTGCTGGCTCATGTTCAGCTGGCTGTTGACCAACAACACCCCCAGGCCCCTTTCCATCAAGCAGCTTTCCAGCCACTCTTCCCCCAGCCTGCAACATGGTGTTGTGACCGAAGTGCAGGACGTGGCACTTGGCCTTGTTGAATCTCATACAACTGGCCTCAGCCCATCGATCCAGCCTGGCCAGATCCCTCTACAGAGCCTTCCTACCCTCAAGCAGATCGACACACCTGCCCAGTTTGGTGTTGTCTGCAAATTTACTGCAGGTCCACTCAATCCTCTCATCCAGATCACTGATTAAAATATTAAACAGAACTCTCCCCAGTACTGAGCCCTGGGGAACACCGCTCGTGACCGGCTGCTAACTGGATTTAATTCCATTCACAACAACTCTCTGGGCTTGGCCAGCCAGTCAGTTTTTTACTTGACTAAGATTATTCCTGTCCAACCCATGAGCAGCCAGTTTCTCCAGGAGAATGCTGTGGGAAATGGTGACAAAAGCTTTACTAAAGTCCAGGTAAACAACGTCCACAGCCTTTCCCTCATATGCTGAGTGGATCACCTTGTCATAGAAGATCAGGCTGGTCAAGCAGGACCTGCCTTTCATAAACCCATGCTGACTGGGCCTGATGACCTTGTTGTCCTATATATGCCACATGAGAGTACTCACAATGATCTGCTCCATAACCTTCCCCAGCACCAAGGTCAGACTGACAGTAGGCCACAGTAGCCCCACAGTAGGCCAGTAGCCCCACATCCTCCTCCAGCCTTTCTTGTAGGTGGGCATCACATTTGCCACCCTCCAGGCAACTGAGACCTCCCTGATCAGTGGGGACTGCTGATAAATGACGGAAAGTGGCTTGGTGAGCACTTCTGCCAGCTCCCTCAGTACCCTTGGGTGGATCCCATCTGGCCCAATAGACTTCTGTATGTCTAAGTGGTGAAGTAGGTCCCACTTTCCCCTTGGATTACAGGAGCTTCATTCTGCTCCTCATCCCTGTCTTCCAGGTCAGGGGGCTGGGTACCCCAAGAACAACTGGTCTTACTACTAAAGGCTGAGGCAAAGAAGGCATTAAGTACCTCAGCCTTCTCCTCATCCTTTGCACCATGTTTCCCCATGCATCCAATAAAAGATGGAGATTGTCCTTAGCCTTTGTTGCCAATGTATTTACAGAAATATTTTAAATTGTCTTTTAAGGCAGTAGCTAGATTAAGTTCTAGTTGGGCTTTGTCCCCTCTCATTTTCTCCCTGCATAACCTCGTGACATCCTTGTAGTCCTCCTGAGTTGCCTGCTCCTTCTTCCAAAGGTCATAAACTCTCTTTTTTTTTTCCCCAGAGTTTCAGCCAAAGCTCTCTGTTCAGCCAGGCCGCTCTTCTTCCCTGCCAGTTTGTCTTTTGGCACATGGGGACGGTCTGCTCCAGCACCTTTAAGATTTCCTTCTTGAAGAATGTCCAGCCTTCCTGGACTCCCTTGCCCTCCAGGACTGCCTCCCAAAGGAGCCTGTCAACCAGGCCTCAAACCAGGCCAAAGTCTGCCATCCGGAAGCCCAAGGTAGCAGTTCTGCTAACCTCCCTCCGTACTTCTCTGACAATCAAAAACTCTTACCAGTTCGTGATTGCTGTGCCCTAGACAGCCAACGATCACATCACCCAAAAGTCATTCTCTGTTTGCAAACAGGTCCAGTGGAGCGTCTTCCCTAGTTGGTTCCCTCACCAACTGTGTCATGAAGTTATCTTCCACACACTCCAAGAACCCCCTAGACCCTTTATTTCTGCTCTATTGTATTTCCAGCAGACATCTGGTAAGTTGAAGTTCTCCACAAGAACAAGGGCTACCAATCATGAGGCTTCTCCCAGCTGCTTAAGAATATTTCACCTATCTCTTCATTGTGATTGGGTAGTCTATAACAGACTGCCACCATGACAGCTGCCTTGTGGGTCTTCCCCCTCATTCTTACCCATAAACACTCAACCCTTTCCTGACCTTTGTCAAGCTCTAGACAGTCAAAACACTCCCTAACATAACAGGGCTACCTCACCGCCTCTCCTTCCTTGCCTAGCCCTTCTGAAGGGCATATAGCCAGCCACTACAGCACTCCAGTTGTGCGCATCATCCCACTGTGCTTCTGTGATTGCAAGTTTTCCAGCTGCACAAGGGCTTCCAGCTCCTCCTGTTTGTTGCCCATGCTGCGTCCATTGGTGTAGATGCACTTCAGTTGGGTTTTTGATTCCACCACGTTTGGAGGAGAAGCCGTAATTTCTATGTAGCTGTTCTCAGGCACTTCTGTGGTTTCTAACACATCAACAGCCCTTGTGTCTTTCCTGTCACATAGATCTCCATCCCCTACCTCCACTGTAATGGGAAACCAAAGGATCTCACTAGCACACTGTCCCTCAAACACTGGCATGCCGCTCCCAAGCTTAACTCTAGCAAGCTGAACATGGTTTTATCCCATTCCCCCTTCAAATTCAATGAGCCTACTAACACCTGTGCAAAGATCCTTTTCCACTTTTGAGACAGGTGTACCCCTTCTATTACCAGCAGACCAACCTATGATCAAAAAACCCAAACTTCTGCTGGTGACAGCAGGTTTGGAGCCAGGTATTGATCTGCTGGCTCTTCCTGTTTCTTCCCTCATCATGTCCTGCAACTGGAAGGACAGAGGACAAAAATATTTGTGCTCCTGATCCCTTAAGCAGCCATCCCAAAGCCCCGAAGTCTCTCTTGACTGCCCTCTTGTTGCATCTTCATCCCTGCCTATGTGAAAGAGCAATAATGGATAAATCCGAGGGCTGTACCAGCACCTGCGTTCTCTTCAACCCGTGTTCTCGTCTTTAACCTGGGCCCCAGAGGGGCATAAGACTGCCCTAAGAAGTGGGTCCAGTCAGCATATTGGGCCTTCTGTTCCCTGCAGAAGAGAGTCTCTTATGACAATGACCCACTTTTTTTCTTTATGGAAGTTATTTTGATGCAGGGGATAGGCCAACTTAACCTCGGAGACACCTCCAAGCTAGATGAACCATCATCCTAGTCACTGGTTGGTTCCACTTGCAGAGCCTCATACCTACTATGCAAGGGCACCTGGGAAGGTGGAGTGGTCACGGAGGAGACACGCCTGCTGTGCCAGGCAGGAACCTGCCTGACCAGAAGTCCATCGGTGGCTTAGCCTGAGAGACCTCTTGCATGTCACCTCAGCACCAGAAGTTCTTGACTCTTCTTTCTACCCTCATGGTGTTTTCTGATCTGGTAAGTGTGCAGCACACAGCAGGGTTAATGTAAAGCACTGAATGTGTGATGAGGTGTTCTACTGGGCTTGTTCATCTGCCAGACATTGCTTGAAGCAAAGATGAACAGTGCTGTAGGTAATACAAAAGAAGTCACCAGCAGAAGAGCATGTACAAACCCAAATGTCATTGTGTAAATGTCCCAGGCAATGGTTTCTTAAAATCTCCCAGAAATGAACAAGCACTTGACATGACAACAAACAGCTTTAGAAAAGCACTTCTCCTGGCCTGCAGCAAAGATAAAGTGCTTCTGAACATGAATATGGGTGGATGTATTACCACCATTGGCATAATTTCTCATTTCCCTGTCCACTATCCAAAGCAGACACAGCAATGTTTTTCTGCCAGTGGAAGGAATAGTTTATATTCTATTTTGAAGTCGAGTTCTTCATACTTACAGTACAGATGACATTCTGAAAGCTAGCAGTACACATTATCCCTTCCCACTGATCTAGCCTTGACTGAAATTAAATACAGGGAACGCTTTCCTCAGGTTATCACTTGGTCCTAGAGAGACCCCTACTAAATGAAGGCTGATATGGATTATGCCTGTAGATTTGACTACGAAAATTCCACAGAAGTACAAACATTTCTTGTAAATGTTGTTTCATCCCAATTCTGTAGTTTTTCAATAGCTTCATTCATCATTTCTTCCTTGCAACGGTTGTGTTTCTCATTTTCAACCACTTCTGTTTTACTTGTCACAAGGATGCATTTGCTGCCTTTTGCCCTTCCACGACCTACACAGCAACACATTTATCCTCATCAGTTACTCTCAACAAGATGTGCAAAAGTGGCAGCTATGCCATAAAAGAGCATTAATGACCTTCTGTGTGGCTGCTTTTGTTCCCCATGTTCAGATTCAGAGAATGCTGCTTCTAAAGAGCATTCCCGCAGCAATTTCTTCTTCAATCACAAACCAGATATCCTCAAGGATATCCCCCAGCCAGTGCTGTATTGCCTGCTTCTGTGGCCTGCCTCAGTTAAGCTCAGGCAGGCACGCTTGACACTTCAATTATTGTACAGCATCTTGCTGGTTTTTTTTTTTTTTGTGGAAAAAAAAGAAGCTACAGGACTGTCCTGGTTTCGGCTAAACCACAACAAGGAGAAAAGCTCATCTTAGTCTTACTAACTAGTTTTCTGGCCTGCTAATTGCTGTCTATAAAAAAAAAAAAAAGTCTTTCACAAAAAACCTGAGGAACTGGAAATACAGTGCTGGCAAGAAGAGACAACAAGAGCAAGTGCCATCTCTTCCACCTGTCTGTGCCTACTGCCTGCCTGCTTCTTGCTGCTGTTGACACAGACAAACTAAGAACTACAGGGAACTCATACCAGTTGAGAAATATTTTGGTTAAAAAAAGTATTCATATTTGCTTTTGAGTTCCCATTCCTCCAAAATAATGATTTTATGCTGTTCCAAACTCACACAACCTATTTTCTTTGCATCTTTAGTCTTTGTTAAGAATAAACACTCTCCTGTCACTCAAAAACATGAATGCTGGGCTAATTATTTCATTATCAGACAAAAATTAAAAAAAAAAAACAAAACAGGACACAAACCCTGAAAGCAGAGGACTAAGTACAATAGAGATCACTTCTCATCAAATTATGAAGTTACTTGGGTGATATGGTAAAATATTGCAGATGCACCCTTGAAAGACGTGGGCAGTTTTATGACATTTAGGAACGTTAAACAGAAACCAGTACTTTGAGTGGCTCTTCATTCCCCTCTACTGGCCGTATTGCAAAAATCACCAAGATTCAAGACTGAAGTCTTAACAGACTTCTTTAGACAAGCCAAGACAGAAATAGTTTCCTTTTGGTTTTTTTTTGTTTTTTGTTTTGTTTTGTTTTGTTTTGTTTTTTTTTCTTGAACGTTAGAAATTTTAGAGGTCTGCACATGTAAAGGCCTCGGGACCCCATGAGATGGGGGGAAGGTCTTCAGAAGCCAAGGCAGTACGTGAAACTCCATTGCAGCAGTCCTTTGTAAATTGTCGCAGTCAGAACAACTGGAGCTCTTTCTGACTCAGCTCTTCTAGCCATACTTCTGCTTACATGTATAATTATCCACTTGAGGCATCAGTCCTTAAGAGTTCAATAATGTTATGCAGCATGGCTAATTGGCATGGCAAAAGAAAATCACACAACATCAAGGACTCAGTTATGTGAACAAATTTGTCATGTCCAGTCCCATCATCATTCATCTGACTTCACTCAGGGGCACAGAGGAACAGCAAGACATGCACATCTTACTATAGTATTTCCAAAGTGCCACTCAGTAGCACTAAAGTAACTTTTACTAAAGTAATTCTGAAATTTCATACCTCTGACTCGGATCATTTTGGTGACATTACCAAAGTATTCAAAGAGCACAACAAGGTTGCACTCAGAAATATCAATGCTTTCTAAGCCACAGATGTAGCAATTAGCAGTCTGCTGTCTTCGTTGGGTTTGAATGCATCCAGTACACCTTTCTGCATTCCTGAACACAGGAAGAGTAGAACAATTTTAGCAGTGTAGCCACCATGGGTCTAGCAACTGGTATTCCTCAGTGCAAACCTGCGTACCTGCTTTTTGATCTCTTTTTCCATGACCCATCAACACATTTGGCTTTATGTGGCTAAGTAGAGGGTTTGCTTCTATCCACTTCTTCAAAGCCTGAAAAACAAATCAGAAGTTAGATCCCTGTCCAGATGAAATGCTAATTTTGAGACACGTAAGTAGATCCTGCCCACGCTTGCCTAGATAATTCGTACTTCGAAGAACCAAAAGCAGAAGAGAAGGTGGAACTTGTGCACCAGGAGGGAACATCTATCAATAGGAGAGAAAGCAAGGGTCACAGCCACGATGCCAGATCCCACCATTCCACAGCTGATTTCCACTTTTCCCAACCCTGCATGTTAAAGGCTGGCTAGAGAGAAGCAGCCTTTCACTGCTAAGAAGTGTGCTTTTTTCTCTTACAAACCAACAGATCACTGAATACTACACCTTTGGGATCCAAAGAAAATGAATTGCTATTTACAAACTGCACTTTCTCACTGCATACTGAAAGTAGCATCTTCACACTACTCTTACATAAGAACAAAATTCAGACAAGATACAGTCGGCTTTTGTATCTGTAATGGAAAATTGCCAGCAGTTAGTGTATTGTTAGTTTGGACTTTAGCCTCCCTTTAATTTTCTTCTGGTTTCCAATTCATCCAGCATGTCTACACACAAGGAAAAAATGGGAGTTGGGACTCTCAGCTGTTAAATAGCCAGAGACTATGATACCTTGCAATAAATGTTACTGAAGCTAAAGATTAGCAGCACTTCAAACATGAGCTTTTTTTGGGAACACAGCGTTAGACGGGCGAAAAAAGATCATCCTTGTTCCTAGGCAAGTATGAAACAGACCACTGCATCAGAAGGGTCCAGAGAATATCTGCACCACAAAGTCTTTCCTTTTTCTTGATCAAGAACACATGCTAGAGCACAGATCTCCCCTTTGGGCCCATAGTAATCCTCTGGGAAACCTATAAGTATCTCCTGATGTGCAGTCAGTAATAGAGCAGATCTGCTGGTTTATAACACTGCTGCATTAAAGCCAAAACCTTCTAACACATCCTGTTAAAACTGAGTTCAACCTAATGTAAAAATCCAACAGCTTAATGATCAACTATGACATGTAGCAAGAACTGATGGAGGACACAACCCTTGTACTGTAGATTTTAGAAAAGAAAAAAAAACCCTCATCCTGTCTCAGAGCATCAGTACTTAGGAATATTTCAGGAAAGATAAATATTTTCTTAGGAAGATCAAATACATGCATTTTTTTCTATTTCCACATCAAAATGGGAAGGGTAATAGATGTGGCATTGTATTTTCTCACTTCTCATTTTAGGATCTTTAAAATGAAATGTCTTACAGCTACTAAGGCTCTTCTCTTAGCAAAGAGAAGAGTGCGAGTCTGTGGGTTATAGCTGTATGCTTCATCCAGGATGCAAGCAAGCTCTTTCAGCTTGGAATTCTCATTTGATTCATCTTTTGAAAGGGCAATGAGTTCTGGTTCTTTCTCTGGAAGAATACAACAGTGTCTTGAATAGCTTGCCTTTTTTAATGCAGAAAACAGAATTCTCACCCAAACCTACTTTCAAACGCCACTCATTCCCGTTAGCATCTATTTTTATTTTCTATACCATTTTTTCAGATGCAAGCAAAGAAAGGTATTGGTTTAACGCAATAAAATCCCCAGGAAAAAAAAAAAATTGAATCTTTCACATTTTGTAGCAAGCTAACAGGAGAACCTCTGTGACATACTGTGCATCACAAGACTGGAACAAAACAGTTCTTGCAAAGATCGTTGCTATTTCTCCTTAGGAAACAACTGACACTAGAGGGCAGGCAGCCCAGCCATTTAGAATTGCAGTCAACACTGCAACGCACCAGACCACAGGCTGTTTTACAGCACACTGCTACTAAATCAGAAGTGAGAGGACAGTGCAACCTCTAACAAGGGTCACCTGCTTCTTCCCAGAAGTCTGGGATTCGTCTAGGAGCACTGGGCAGGAGGAAGCTAGGCAGTGCACTGAGCGGTGTATGTTGCCTTATGCTGCCAGCATCCCTGATTGTAGACCATCCCCCTACTTGTGGAGCACACCCTTAAGGACACTGCTGCCTTATCTCCGAGTCAGGCATGTAAAAACCTACTACAGCATCGAGCTTCAATTACTACTACTTCCTTAGCTCCTGCTCTAGAAGCTTGAAGTCCCAGAAAGTAAGTTCCCCCCAGCCTACCCTAACACTACATTTGCACCCGCATGGACCCTAGATCTTCTGAAAGTGCAGTTTCTGGAAAAAAAAAAAAACCTGCACTTACTCTGAAAAAAACACTTGGATCATCTTATCATAAGCCCTCTTCTCCCCTGCAACTATCACAGGTGCTGTATGAAATACTTTGAAATTTGGCTGTCAGTTGCTTCTCTAACTCTGTATATGGTCCATTTTTGACACTCGTGAAAAATTCAGTTAGGTAGGCCAGAGTGTCTTCAATGTGGGCATCTTCACTGATGATGAGAGCATTGTTGAATTTCTGCTCAGAAAGAGAGACATACACATTTAACCCTCATTTTCCATGGGACAGTGGATGAACACTGATTTTATTTAGCTAGATTAAGTATTACAAACTTGAGTTGTTCTTCCATCTGCATGGCAACACAAGCATTACAAAGTCTCCTCTGCACTGTACTGTTCTCAGTGAGTACCTTAAGACACAACTCATGCTTTAGCCTGTGTCAAATAAAATGATCAGGTTCAAAACCTGCTCCTGAGTGAACATACCTGTATCAGAAGGAATGGGATGGCTCCACCTTTGTACGGAAGGAAAGAGGATATACATTTACCCACAGGTGTTCAGTGCAAATGAAAAGGTCTCTAGAAATGCTGCTCTCTTTCTCCTTATCTGCCAGTTGCAACAGTCTGCATTTCTTTTGAGTGGTAATTATCCAGTGTTCCTATTTCTGTGTTCCAAAATAATTCTTGTTGATTGGAGAGATAGTATCTAGTAAAGAAGGAGGAAGCAAACATTGTTCATCTTGACTAACAAATAACCAGAACAGTTAGCTAGAAGGTAACACACTTTCCATGAATGTTAGGTCTAAGAATTCAATGCAGAAGAACACTGTATGATACAGTCACAGAATCACCAAGGCTGGAGGTCTTTAGTGCAACCCTCTGCTCAAAGCAGGGTCACCTAGAGCCGGTTGCTCAGGATCATGTCCAAGTCAAGTTTGACCACCCTTACAGCACATAAGTTCTTCCTGTTGTTCAAGTATTTCTGTTTGTGCCCACTGCCTCTTGTCTGCCTCTGAGAACCATGTGAGAGGAGTCTAGCTCTGTTTTCTTCACTCCCTGTATTTCAATGTATACTCAGATGTTATGCCAAAATTAACCCAGTACAATTCAACTGAGCATCTGTGTACCTACACTCATCTGCAGTCTTCAGCAATAAAATCAGAGTTTATTTATCCCATGCAAAGCCTACAGTATTCAAGACACTGCACATGTACTGCTCCTTGAATTAGCAGCTACTCAATAGTTACGTATTCATTTGCTAAACGGTCCATGGTACTTAAAGGCATATTATCCAAGGGCCTGCTCTTGAGGGAGAACTAGTCAGTACTTGTTTGTCACAAACATACTCTGTCTAAGTGCTTCACAAACTTCAGTAATCAGAGGGTCCGCAGAAGCGACAATTCATGCAAGAGGAGCTGCGATGCAGAAATAACCTTCAGAAGCATTAGCTTAATTTAGCATGCAGTTTGAAATTCCCACTGTTCTCTGTTGGGTGTTCTTGGGGTTTGGGTTGGTTTTTTTTTTTGGTTCGGTAGGGTTTTATTGTTTTGGTAGGTTTTTTTAAATTCTCCCTTCTTGCCTTAGAATATAGTTCACTCTCCAACACCTGGAAAGTGGGGAGAAAAAAAATCTAGAAAGTATAGAACTGAGGTAAACAGGCTTAAGGCACCCTAGTCAATTTGCAAACGCCAGTCTAAGCACAGATAAAATCCTTTAATTCAGAGCTGGATAGAACAAGGCTGATCCTGAGCATAGCCATCCACAGGTCTCGGCTTTGTAGCCCCCATAGCTCTCAAATTTGTTGGCAAGAGCCACTTACCGGACACCACTTAGGAACACTGTAAAAGCAGAAAAGATCAATTGATTTCTGCAGGGCTAAAGAATTAGGCCTCATGACCATGAGACCCACTCTCTCTTCTCACAGCCATGCATCTCCCTCTTTCCAAACCTTCACACCACTGCAGCTCCTAACGCTGGAACCCTACAGACAAATGTTTCATTTCTTAGGCATCCATATCCTCTGCAGTGGTGTTCCATGTTCCATGGATCCTCCTCTGTTAAGATTACCTTACATACTTTTCAATAGGAAGTAATAGCAACCTGGTAAACAGTGGAAATAGAGGTACCCAGAGGTATAAAGAGGACAAAATGCTGACCAGAAAAGGTGGCCAGGGCATCCCTAGAAATAACTCTGAGGGCAACTCAGAGAGGCCAGAGAAAAGAAGAGAAGTGACAGGGCAGCAAGAGTGAAAGTAAACCTTCACTGAAAGGAAGAAATTGCAACATTCAGAGTAACACCATAACTAAGACCCGTCTTATTTTTCTTAACAGGGACAGATTTAGGTATGAAGCATTTGAAGAAATGCTTAAATAAGAACATACAGGTATCTCTCATCCATGAAATCCAGCTCATTGCATTTTAAAAGTATGCCCCTTGGTAGTTTTGTTTCAGATTCTCTAAACATTAAAAATGATTTGACAGTGTCAAAAGCACACCATCTCCAGCTGCAGGAAACATAGGTTGAAATCCAAGCAAAAATATTTATAATTATTAAACTAATGACATACAACAGGAAAATAGTTGACTCTTCTACCTGTAATCTCTTATTTAGGAAATACCGGCCAAAGGCAAGTACAAACAAAGGAGGAGAAAGGAAGTGGAAAAAGAGTGACTGTTCTAGCAGTCACAAGGATTCACACTGATGTAATGAAAGACTGAATCCCAGTTACAGGCATATTACAGTATCTTACCCACTGAGTAAATCTTCCTTATCAACGCCTCTGTCTCAGTCATCATCTGAGATAATGTCTGCAAAGTGATTCCGAGCTCCCATTTTAACCCATCTGACATCTAGAGACAAGAAATGGAAGTCAGTGACCTGAATAAACAAAACATTTCCCTTGGCAACACAGAGCAAATTCTTGTCTAGAAGAATGCTACAAATGGTGCTTTATGCAAACATAATTATGTTTATTGTTAATAAGTATTACAGTTGTACAGAAAGAAACAGCCCCTAGGTGGCAGTGGCAGAACTGCACTGCCTTTTCTGCCTTGCTTTATAAAAACCAGAGATTGTAGACCTCAACAAAGAGAAAATTTGCCCAAATGGGTACTGCCTTACTGCGGGACAACAGTGAAGTGCATGCTCAGACTCCTTTCAAGCCATCAGGAAGCAAAGCTCCATCTTGGTTTTAAGCTTTTAATGTCACCTGACCAATGCAGAATTGGATAGCTGCCTTAATTATGGTGCTTTGCATCTCAGGGGAAAATAAAAAGGAAGCATGCCTACATGTTTCTGGCTTGTTTTCAAATCTCTGGAGATCCTCCCTGTTCTCTCTGACAGTAGACACAGCCTGTATGTCAAGGTAGGAACAGAGCGGACAGATATGCTCTGTTGTTTCATTGATGCTGTTGGTGTTACCAACTCGAACACAAGCAGTTAAACCTACAATCTGAGCACACACATGAAATGCAGTCATTGCTCCCTTGTCACAAAAGAAAAAGAAATATGAGATGCTGTTACCAATGGCCAAGTTGTCACCATCTTCAAAAACAAGAAAACAAAACAGGCAGTTGAAGTAAACATGAGTGTAAGGACTAAATCTTGAGTCAAATCTTGTCCTGACTTGCGCCCTCTCCAAGGCGCTGAAGCTTAGATTATTAAAACTGGGAATAAATTATCCAGCCACTTAAATCCATAACCAGCTGTATTTACTTGTGCTCATCATACACAGGAACAGCAAATCCACCTCCAGAATGGTCCTCCACACTCATTCAGAGGAGATGTCTCCTCAGCTGGACCAAAACCTCCTGTCAGTGGAGGTAGTGGCACCATTTTATTGTTGCAAAAGACAGCAACAGAGGTGACAAGGGGATTACTAAGTTCTGGGGCATACACTTTCTTCCCAGACCAGCAATCCTGTTTGCTCTCAAGTACTCTAGTCTCTGTCATGCTTGATCCATCCTTCTTGGAAGTTGGAGGGAAGATGTAACATGGCAAAACAGCCTGGAGGTGTCAGAGAAGAGTGAAAAAGTGTTCTAGATGCTATCATTTCCACTTGCAGCCATTGTTAAATGAGAGTTTATGGGTATTTCGCTGAGCCAGTACGGTGTCAGTGAAAGCACACCGACCCTGGGAGAGGGATACAATCATGCTCACAGGAAGAAAGCCATGGAATGAGAAGGGAAGCTTTAAGATACAAGACATTGTTAGCAGAATTTATGGCTGGTTTCAACAGAGGCTTGCAAAAAAATTAGTCACTGGCTTTGTAGACAAGAAAGTTACTGGAGTTGTTATGTCTGTAATAGTAGAAGAATGCTGTAGCAGAAAATTACTAGAAAGTAGTGAAACTTAGTTTTGCTTAGAAATCATGAATATGTATAGTGTGTGATCAGTACTTTTATTGGCTAAGCTTGTGTGTGGCATAACTGTTGATTGGAAAAGAAGGAATAAGGATGGATTACGTTACAAGAAATGCTCATAAGAACTTTTGATAGAAGCGTATATGCTGTGCTGTTAAAACAAAAAAGTGGGAATTGTGGGAGATTCAACAGAGACCTATATGAACCTAGTTAATATAGCAGCAAAATAAGGTCAGGAAAAGGTCAAAACACAGGTGCAGGAAAAGAAACTGCACTCAGAGGCAAGAAACGAAAAACGTAATCAAGTAAGAATGAGGGAGTAGAAATGATAAGGAGAAACTGGATGAGAGCATCAATAACCAAAGGAGAAACTGGATGAGAGCATCAATAACCAATCAGAAGTAAGGATGACCAGGGCCAACAGCCAATCGTAAACATACACGCTTGGCAGGATGAACAAAGAAAAAGTATATAATGAGAAGAAAAAGAACAATAAACGTCTCTATTTCCCCCAAAATAATGGAGTCCATGTCTTATTCCCTTCAGGAGTTTGAGCTGAATTAACACAAAATGCAAGACTTCAGGCTTTGCTGACTGCCCTGCAAAATACTTTAACGTTTCCACCACTGACATGGTGGAAACCTGAGGCAGCTTGTTTGCAGAGAAGTCAACTTTTTGTCCAGGTATCTGGTCATTAACACACTGTAAGGGTGGTTGCCTGTAGTGTTGTGGCACTCATCAAATATCATCAGAGTGAAGAGGGAGAGGGAGCTAAGGATCCCTTCCTCGATGCTATTCACAAGAATCTGGGGCATCATCACAATGATGTCACTGTCCTGTATAACCTTTTCTACAGAGAAATTTGCAACCGTTTCACCACTAATTCCTTGAACAGAGTATCTAGGAAGAAGAGGCAAAAGATAGGGTATGAAAATGGATGTCTTGCAGGGCAAAAAGCTAGAAGGATTGACTTCTCAGCAAGCCTGATGGTAGTGACTAAGTTCGAAATGTCAAATTGTTGGGGCTGTCAGTTTGACCCACAGAAGCTGAGAAGAAAACACTACTCAGGGTAAATATCTGGATTTTTTTCTGTGGAGGAAGCCGCTAGGTAGAGAAACACTTAGCCATTTCTTTCAAAATGTTGCTTGAATACATTTTTCTGTTGTTCGTACACTGGCAGTTTAGTTGCAAGAAAAACAACTTTCGCCTTTTGTCCTGTGGGCATGTTTTGGAAATGGTGCTCACAAATTAAAAGTGCCACAAAAGTTTTTCCAGATCCTTTAAACAAAGGAACTTGAAAGGTAAAGCACTAGTATGAAAGGCTGTAAATGTAAGCAGGAGCCTGTCTCATCTGGATGCCCTGTAACAACAGGGAGCTGACAAGAGGGCTGTAATACTTCCAGACTCTCTGGGGACAGATTTGAACACGTGCTTGCTGCTTACTTAGGTGGGTAACCATCCCTTTCTCTCTTGCAGTTTCTGTCTATAAAGACCATGTGGCGGTCATTGGGAAGGAAAATCCATTTGCAGTTTTATTTGAGTTCTTTGAAATCACTGAGTCTATTTCTACTCTTAGAGTATGCTCCCACATCAAATCAGACTATGGCACAGGCACCAGGCACTTTCAGCTTCCATCCTTCCCCATGCAACCTTGCTCCTCTCACGTTTCTTTTCCTTCAGCACTCAGGCTCACTGTGCAGGCCACCCAGCATTCTTATGTGTGTCTACCTCTGCTACCCCACCCGCCTCACCAGGGCCCAGGGGAGAATCAGGCTAGCAACATGGAAAACAGGCGGAAAGAAAGAGCCGATTGATCCCTCCTTTGCTGCTGAACTTCAGCCTTAATTCAGTCCGGAGCAACTGCAAAAGTTCCTTATACTGATTTTATGTTGTTGCATTGCAGTACAGAAGATAGGGTCTCAGGGCAACTCATCCTATTTTTCCTTCAACTTGCAAGCCAAATTTCTTAAAGATCTGCAGAGATCAGTGAGGGACTTTAACTCAAAAATCCACACCAGGGAGTGAGAAAGCAGAGGTCAGAACACAGAAATCTGAATACAAGCACTGAAGTACCAAGACACTTGTCTGTCTGTCTCAGTCTCCGTGCTGCCCTCGGTCATTAATTTCAGATTAGACCTGTATCTATGCCTGCAAGTAAGACTGCTTTTAAATAAACAGTTGGAAAAGTCTGACTCAACCTTTACACTTCTATATCCTTCATAGCCATCTCCACCAAGAGAATTTTTCTAAGAAACATGTATTTTCTTACCTGGGGGGCACATATCAATGTGTTTTTCCCATTGATAGCAGGCTGTGCAAGTTCAGTCTGGTAGCTCCGAGCCTTCTTCGGTTCATAAACAGGCGAAGACTGCTTCCTTCTAGGAGAGAACCATGTTTTTATGACAAGTGTTGCCACAGAAATGCATAAAATGTATTGTGCCCCATACAGTTGCTATCTAAAATGACAGGTAGATTCCTCGCAGAATTCTCTGACAGACAAGTCTTTGAACCGGACATACGCACCAGACAAGAATTTTGTATAGGTCTGATGGCATACTTTTGTTACTGCTCAACTACTTCCTAAAATAAACTCATTTCAAGGTCTTGCCTGACAACTCTCACCTCAAGTGGTCTTTTTCAAATCAGAAAGAAAACACAAGGGCTTATTTTCCCCCAGATACAAGAACAGCCTTCTGCTCTATGGACTTTTGAAGATAATATTCTCTTGAACTGTGGTCTTGTCAGAGGGTCTGCACTTATGGGACAGGAACAAGAAATCACTGGTGGAGCAAAATTTGCCACATGAGACATGACAGCCACTGCACAGTTTGCCACCACATTCAACTCTCTAAACTGACTAATATCAGATCACATGGAAGGGATGCATCAACAACAGTCTGGTGTTTGGAGACACTTTTAATAATAAGCTGACAGAACAACTTTGTACTAGAAATGTGGTAAATGAGGGGCAACTCCTAACATGTGCGATGCCCAGCATGAGATCCTTTAAACATTAAAACAGAAGACAGCTAAATGAAGTCAGAGATTTGTATTAGTTTCTCAGTCCCTTCCTTTGATATACACCACATCCTTCAGGAGTGTAAGGAAATTGAGATTTCCAGCCACAAACGATTTTAAGTTGCTAAGTCTTACCTGAAGCGGAATGGAGATTTGCACTGAGATTATTGTCATGTTCTGCTTCTTCAGAAAATGTCATTGTGGTTTCAAAGCTTTTCTCAGAGGCATCTGTCATTTCACTATCAACATCTTTGCCATTATCTGTACAATCACAAAAAAGGCATGTTACTGATCCTTTTGATTTTAAAATGGTGTATTTCCTTGGATGACAAGGTGAAGGAACTGGTTGCTAGCATGGAAGGACTACATAAAATGATGCTGCATCCAGGCTCCCTTTCAAGTTAGATGGAGAGCACTGAGAGTCTTGGGTTTAGAAGACCCACATACTCAACACACATATATCTATCCCTTGAATATCAAGGGAGATAATAGATTGAGAGGAAAGTTGCATTTTCTGTATTTGGTGACAAAACTACAGATTTAACATGGATATTAACCACAAGCATGAAAAATACTTAGGAGTTCAAAGATTTGTAAGTTCAAAACTTGGTTCTACCTTTCCCCCCACCTTTTGGAAGGACCTAGAAGTTGTAAGACTATCTCCATCCTTCATCTTACATGATAATCAAGGGAAGTTCCAAGGATGCTTGCTAAAATTTTCTTTGGCCCCATAAGTATTACTTTCTCAAAGAACTGTCACTGGGTTTTGCATGAAGAGCCTCATTGCAAACAGAACATGTCATCACAAAGTGCTGCTTTTGGAGAGGGAGAAAGAGCACATTTGCACCCTGATCCATCTCCAGAAAGCACACAGTATCTGTGATTAATTTCTACCAGCAACTCTTCTTAACTACTAGCTTTAAAATGCTTCCAATATGGACAACATTTCTTCAATAGGCTGACTTTGGCTTTATTAAGTTGGGTGTTAGCAGAAGCTGCCGCAAAAGACAGTGATATCTGTAACTTATAAAATATAACTGTTAACCGAATAATATGGATAGCCATCAGCTACATAAAATAGTATCTATATACAGATAAGTACTATTCTTATATATATTATAAATAATTATTTATAAATTGAGTAACTACATTTATAATTTTTAATATATAGAGAGAGTAAGGAAATCTCCAGATAAGAAATTACACACAGTTGACTACAGCAATAAAAACATTTCAAAATAAAAAATATTGTTTAAGAAGCCACTTAAAATTAGCTTGTTCCAGTTGCTAATTAAAAACAATTCAAACAATTCTTTATGGTTTGGTAGAAAGCAAACATAGATATAAAGAAATACAGTCCAGTTTATCTAAAATCACTTGTCTTTCTTAGTTATTTTATAGTTAAATACTGTATTCTGCTCTAAATTCTCCCATGCTGCAGGGTACTTACAGAGGTATTTTTCAAGTGGAAAAAGGTAAGTTCAATGACAAAAGCAAAATCTCATTAGGAGAAATTCTGCATTTTTACCAAAAAAGAACATAGTCACTTTGTAAATGGTGCTTATTGATTTCTCAAAGAAAAAAGTATATGGTCTGCCCTGTGGATCACAGAAGTTTATCACGTTCTAGAATACCAAAATACTAATCATTTTTTACCAGAAAACACTGCATCTATCATAACTCAAGCCACTAAAGGATGGCAAGAGGTTAATTACAGCAGAAGGGCAGGAAGAAGATAAACATTTTGTTAATTTTGTACCTTCAGAGCCTTGTATGCTGGCCAATTCTGTTTACCAAAAAAAAGACATCATTCATAACCACATGGGAGGAAAAATAGTTAAAAAAAAATTTCTGACAGTTTGTAGGGTAATACCCATACTTCATTTTATATAAAAGATGTTTTAATTTTTTTTAAAAGGAATTTATCTTTAAGCAACAATGAGTAACGTGGTCTAATCGTATCCTTTTAAATTTGCCTTATTCTCCTTAAAAAAAAATTACTGTCTGGTACAAGAATAAGAAAAGAGCATCATAAAAACAATTTGCATTTTACCTTCTCTCATATTCCACAGTTCACTTGCGTTGTAATATCCTTCATTATCTAGCGCCAATTGAAGGCTTTTTGGCCAGTTTTCCTTATCGGATCGACAGAGACATTCGATGAGTATAAATATTCCCATTTATATATGTGAATATATGAAAATAATATATGTGAATATGCTATGAAAATATCATAGCAAGTAAATATTCACAAGGTCTGAAACATCACAGAGTTATTCTGTGAATTTTCATCTGGCAAGGTCCTTGTACTAAGCCATATCTGCCATAAACATCTGAGGCCGAACTGATTAAAAAACATTTCGGAATAGGAAAATGCAAAAGTACAAAATTTATAGCAGGCCTGATATTTGGTCAGATGCAATAGCTTTCCAAATGTTATCTATCTCCATAAAGAAATACTGCTTTTAAAATAAAACATCTGCAAACCTTTCTCAGGACCCAGGAGGAGCAACAACACCTACAGACTCCTTCGCACAGCATCAATAACTTACTATTAACCAGTCATAAGTGATGAGTGACTGGCAGTATCACTTGTTATCAGTCATTGATAACGACACTGAGCTAAGACTGAGTAACAGTACAGCAGTATTACATCCAAGAGCCATGAAAATGTTGTCAACTTCTGTGACACAGCATTTAGCTAATGACTTCAGACCAGAAGTTTAATTTCACCCTACAACCATCCCTTTGGGTGCTGACAAAACTCAAAGAGCCACACAAAGTTTCTAGAGGTTGTCACAGTTAAGGTAAAAGACTAAGTCAAATCCCATGACAGGAATCAATTTAGGCAATATCTAAATGCCACTTTGCCTACTTTCCTCTGTATTTTTAGGAGCATTAATGCAGCGTGAACACTCCAGAAAGGGGTCGATTTCAAAGGCAGAGCAAATTCCTTTCACTGTAATGCGGCACCTTCCAGAGCCCCTGAGATGTCTTCACGGGAGCGTGGACTCCCCAGGACACACAGCACCAATTCATCCCACAAGTGAGGCAGCCAGCACTTCTCCACCGCAAAACTGGGCAAATACCAGGATTCTACCACTGACCTTACTTGAAGGATCTCATTACACTCCCTTTCTATCAGGCATGTGTCTATGTAGGGCATGAGCAGTACCCGACCAACTTCTAGCATGGTTGCTTCTATCCGCTTCAACAGCTGTGTGTGCAACTCCAGTTTTTCCAGTTTGTCGAAGTCCCGGTTTTCAATTGCTTCTGCCAGTCCAGTGTAACCTTTCAGAAAAAGGACAAATTGTTACTATTAATTCAATCTTTACCTAGAATAGGTAGGAACAAGCTGAAAGAAAAAAGCTTTCTCAGCCACACTGGCGAAATTAAAATTATTTTGGCCTGTGACTAACAAAAATCTAGCTGAACTGCAAACACTTTTTACAGATAAGTGACTGTTGTCCTTTGCAGCACTTGTACGTATAACATGAATAACCCTATGCTAGAAGAGCAGTAACACCTGCAAAGAGAAAAGAGTCACACAATGTCGTGGCTCACATCTCCCCGCAACAATAACAACGCCCTTCCTTTGACCCCTTGCAGTCCTTAGATCCCTGCAGGCTGTGATACTTTTCCACAGGAATTCCCAGAGCACAGGACACTACCTAGAATCACAAGATCTTTGGTCATCTTTTCTTTATCAGCCCTTTTCCTTTCAGTCCTGTCCTTGGCTTCACTCTCCTTCAAAAATCCTTATCATGTTGGACTCAAGTCAGTCCCCGACTGAAACCAACCCGGACACCTCCAGCCCAGTCAGCCAACAGCTGGAAATACTGTCCTGGCACAGACAGTGCCAGGGAAATCACATTTAGAGGACTTGTGTGATTTGCTGTGTAGGCTCCAGAGGTGGAAGAAAGCAGGTCAGGGTCTCAGAGGAACAGTGGGCAAGCAGAAGGGATTTGCCTAACTTTTTATTTTATATTCTCCGTTTGCTGATGAAGATACAGCAAAACCAAAGTGTCACAGGAGATTTTGAGGTTTGAGATCTCCAACAAATCATCAACCAGACCGGAGAGCAGAAGCCCAGCGACACCGGAGCGGCCCCGGGAGCGCGGGGCTGCCCGCGGCTGCGGCCAGCGGGACCCCACCTGCCGTGGCCAGGGCGCCCAGGAAGCCCCCCAGCCAGCCCTCCGCCTCCAGCTGCAGGACGGCATCCACGAACAGCGCGGCGGACCCTGTCACCCCCT
>WHYT01015329.1:0-23648 GCA_009806455.1 Tetrax tetrax | reverse complement strand
CCGGTAGCACTGCAGCCCCCTCTTCTCCTCCGCCCTCACGGCGAGGCCGGGCTCGCACCGGTCACGCTGCCGGTCACGGTCCCGCGTGGGGCGGCCCGGCTCCCCGCCCTGTCAGCGGGAGAACCGGCGGGCAGCCAGGGAAAATCCCCGCCTCCCCGGGCAGGGAGCGGGAAAAAAGAAACCGCAGGCCCGAGGGAGAATGGAAACGGAAAGCGGCCGCGGAGGAGGGGGTCGGGCCGCCGGCGGGGGCACCAACCTGCTTTCCGCTGGCGCCTGCCCTTGCGTGGGGGAAGAGAAGGGAAAAGAAATAAGGCAGGGGGTACAGGCGGGGTGAGGGAGAGCACACGAGTAAAGGCATCCTCTCTCACCCCTCTTACGTTTTGCCCCCAGAACTGGATTTACAGGCTGCATCTTGACTGAAAAAATAATTTTCTACAGCACGGCAAGATGTGCTCAGAGCAAGCTGCCAGCGTTATAACAGCTTGGGGCGTCAAAATAAGGTCTGTCTGCCCTATAGCAAGTGAGCATCAGGATAAAGCTCACAGGAGGGGCAGCCAGTTGCAGAGGTGAAAGCACCCCCAGTTCAGAAGTGCTGCTAAACATGCTGCTGAACATGCTGCTCCATACGCAAACCTCTCTCTGACCATTAGTATATAGAGTGGATGCATCCAGCTGTTTGCAGCTTCATAAGTCTCATATTCTAATAGATGACTAATAGGTACTGTCCCATTACGAGATATCTGCTTTCTAAAGCCATGGCAACACAAGGCCACTGAGTGATGGGCTTGCACTGGAAGGATGTGTAGAGGGAGGCAGAAGGAAGCAGTACCACTGGCATCGCATTTTCTACTCTGTTCTAGTCCATCTTTACTCTCAAGTATTTAATACTCTTTCTTTTCTTTGTCTTCAGTCTTTTCTTTTGTCTATTCCACCTAGTTCTAAAGGGATTCTAGGAAATCACGTTTGAAACATCACATGTACCACCATGATGTATTGTTGGCCATTGTCCTCTCCAAGGGCCCTAGGATAGGAAAGACTTGCATTGGACTTTTCGTACTAACCCTACGCAGTGAACTGGACCAGGGAACTGTCACACTCAGCTGAAGGTTATCCACATCTAGCTGGGGAAATGTCAAACAACTGGGAGAGGACAGCTTCTACAGCAAGAAAAAGACAGGTGAATGAGCATCAGTAACTTCTCCATTCTTTGTACGTCCCTCCTGTGTGTCTCTCCTGTGCTGTGAACAAAGCAGGAGCTCCCAGACATCGCTGTACCTGAGCTCAGCTTCCACAGAAAGGCACATCAGCCCTTAATAACAGGAGAACAGAAGTAACGACTGGTGAGTTTAATATTAAAATGAGCAAACAAATGGGTTAAATTTTCACCTTGATCACGCCTTGTCCCCTCCCAGGAGAGCCCAGATTTCCTAGAACTGAAAACTCACACATTCTCCTTCAAAACCCCCCAAATTATTCTTACACATCCAACCACCTGCAGAGACAATATTTCCAGGCTACCCTCCCCCTTAGCTCTGTGCATACCCCTAAGGTCCGAATCCACACCTCAAGGGCACATAAATGGTTCAGAATAAATAAATCATATACACAATTACGGAATTGTTCCAGTAGCAAATCTGGGTTTCTGGTTTAACATTATGACATCCAGGTCCTTATTTGGTATGGAAAGGAAGGACACTGACTGTTCCTGCTCACCTCTATAAAATAAGTGAAGTTGGTTAATTTGCAGCCTAATGATGTGGCAAACAGCCTGCTTTGACTTCTCAGGGATCACTTTTGGTTTTGTTTTTCTGGTCTGCTGCAGTAAGAAGATCTTTTAGGGCTTAATTTCCTTGTGTGTAACAGGGTAGAAGTGTCAGTCTTCAGGCAAGCCACCAAGCTCACTCCGCAGAGTGCAGCTACCAGATGATCCAGTAATGGGTATAGCAGAGAGCATTTCCTGCTCAGCAGCTGACTTTGCAAGTGCCTGTTACAGCTTTCCCTCCACCAGTGACAAGTGATTTTAGCACTCAAGCTCCGTCTAGCACGGAGAGAGTGCGCTCACGGACTCAAAAATCAGTGTTGTAGCTAGGTAGGAAATACCCTGCCATGCAGAAACCTGGTCCTGTGCTTTGACTGAGAACGAGAGGGAAACAAGCTTGCCTCCCCCTTCTCCAGCCTTGCAGATTGATACACTGCTCGTAAAAAAAAAAAGCTGGGACAGGGAAAAAGCACCTGCATACAGAAGGCGAGGTGGCACCTCCTGAGCAGGGTGGCTCCAGGCTGGGTCCCGCCAGACCGGAGATGCACCTAGTGAGAGCAGGCGGCTCTTTGCAGGCTTGTGTCTCCCTTTATGGTTTGCAGGGCAGCAGTGCAGCAAGCCAGGCTGTGGCCTGTTGAACCTCTCGTACTGATGTCCATAGTGGCTATTTTATGCTGCTCTTGCAGTCGGTGTCTGGGTGCTGCGCAAGCGGTGGGTTGCAGTGGCTGGGAGCAACTGGGTGCTGCATTGTGTTGTGTGAGAACAAGTCGCAGCACTGGGAATGCCTTTACCTGCTTATGCTGACTCAAATCATGGTGCTGAGCAGTTCCTTGGAGATCCTGCTAGACTAGGCTGTAGGAAAAGTGTTAGTTTTTCCCTCTGAAGTTCTTGTGGTGCTTGGAAGGATCTCCAAGATCCTGCTTTAGAGAGCAGTCCAGCAGCTGATGGAGGGAATGCTGCTGCTGTGGTCCATGAGTCACATTTTTCAGTCTTTTTCAGAACAGAGCCTGTGGTTGTGGTCCTCAGCCTTAGATTTTGCAGCTCCAACTTTCTGCAGACTGCCAGCTGTAGATTTTCCCTAGGATCACCTCCTGGAGAGTACCAAGCAATTGTCTGCACGGCAGAGAGCAAAGTGCCACAGGTTATCTTGAGGCCAACAGCCAGCCTTAGCTCAAGGAAAGAAACTACCTGGCATGGCAAACAGATGATGAAAAAGTATTTTGCTAGCCCTGGCCTGCCCTGGAGTATTCAGGCAGTAATGGGGGAAACTACCAGAGAAAAGATGTGAAAGGAGTCCACAGCCCAAGGGTGACAAATGTCAGAAGATGTTGAAAAGGTGGAAAATGCTGATTTACTTGTGTCA
This sequence comes from Tetrax tetrax, assembly GCA_009806455.1. Lineage (NCBI taxonomy): Eukaryota > Metazoa > Chordata > Aves > Otidiformes > Otididae > Tetrax > Tetrax tetrax. The sequence goes on along the minus strand of WHYT01015329.1, from coordinate 20,526 downwards.
GTGAGCATGGGTATAGATTCAGCAAATAAGGGTGCTGAGTCAGCAGGATGGGGGCAAATGAGGAATGCATGAATGGGGCAGGTTGTTTACTTCAGAGAGGAAAGATGAGAGAAAGGGAATGTCAGCCCAATGACGTTTACTGGCTAGACTGAGCGTGTAAGGCCAGTTATTGTAGGGATTTACAGAGTGTGTGCGTGTGTGCATGATGGTTATTAGCCCGGCCACACGTGCCCACTGAACACATGTTTAACTACAGTTCCAAATCCCGATTCCTATAACATCAGAAAATTAAGTAAAAACAGCTAATGAATCATCTTAGAAAGTTTTCACCAAAAGATCGCCCCTCATCTCTAAAGCATACTCAAGCCTTCCACTGCAAAGAAATTGCTCCATACTGCTGTAAAAATAAATAATTTTTTTAAAAATGCAATTTAACAAGTACTGTTAAATATTATCTTTTTCATAATCCATGAATGCTTTCCTTTTGCTTGACTGAGTCCTCTGAGCACTTGTAAAATTCCCAGCACTTGATGGAGACATTAACTGGCCAGCGGTTGAGAAGGGACAAAATAAGTGCTGGTGTTTGTGGAAGCTTTCTAAATATTCACATCTGCACACCCACACTTTTTCCTCTACTTGGAACAACAAAAGCAATTTGGAAGTGCAGTGATTGCTGAATGCTTAACAGCCTTCGGGAGGACATAGCTTTGCCTTGCCAGCGAGCTTATGAGCACAAGACTTAGCTCACACAAAGGCTTCCCCCGAAGAGGATGACTTCACATGCCCAAAGCAAAGTATTCTCATGACACATGTGGAAGCATTCTGCCTCAGAGGCATTTTCACTAGTTACAGTGATCTCACCCAAGAGCCTCATTTCTGTGGTATATTACGGAGAAAAAGGAAAAGGCAGCAGACATAAATCCTTTGTGTCTACCCTGTTTGCTGATAATTACACTCCTTCACACACGTTTTTGTATGCAATACAACTAGTCGCAACTGGGAACTCCGTAACTTAATCATGGAAGAAAAATTTCAAGTAGTGTAGAAGAAATACCTCCCAGTCTGCAGATAAAATAATCCTTACGAACCAACACACCTAGTTGCGGTGAACCAGAATAGGCAGGTGATGGCGCTCGCTTTCCGTAGGTCTTTCCAAGGTTTGACTACGGTCGGGTGTACAACCCACAGTATTTTAGTACCTTGTCTTTTCTCATTGGAATTGAGGTGAGAATTAGGCCTGAAATCAGAATAGTTGGGGTTTTTTACCAACTAGACCTTAGACAGCAACAAAACCCTTATGAAAAAAAAAAAAACTTCATGGATTTAAAATAGAGGAAGGTAGATTTAGACCAGATATTAGGAAAAATTTTTTTACAATGAGAGTTGTAGAACACTGGCCCAGGTTCCCCAGAGAGGTGGTGGATGCCCCATCCCTGGAAACGTTCAAGGCCAGGTTGGATGGGGCTCTGAGCAACCTGATCTGGTTGGAGATGTCCCTGCTTCTTGCAGTGGGGTTGGACTGGATGGCCTTTGAAAGTCCCTTCCAACCCAAACCATTCTATGATTCTATGAAACTTCATTGCAATTATGGCCAATGCAAACCTTAATAAAGTATGAGAATAAGAATTATATATTGAACCAGAAAGAAATACTGGTAATATTTTCCCTTTGTACATAAAATATGACAAGTTTGTGGTTGTATACAAGGAAATTTGCAACCCAAAACATAGTTCAGTGCTAGAGGAGGTTAAGTTTTGCAAGTCTTTCTGCATTGCTGAAAATGGGAAAAAAAATATCAATTTATTAATTTCTAAATCAAGTGGTTTTGAATAATGGAGGTAATGATTCTGTTCAGAAGTGGTATAGAAAAAGGAATGGATGTATCCTCTGAGTAAAAAGTACTAAAGTGGCATGAAGGAATTAATTACTTGGAAATATGACTTGGATAATTTTATACATTTGAAAAAGTTAAAAATCTTAATAGAGGGCCGTACTAGGAGCACAGCAGAAATGTGAAATAAAATGCCATCTTCTAAATTAGAAACTTTGACATGTAACTCTGATACTTCAAATTTTACAGGTTAAATAGAATCTGGATCCTGATATTCAGAAAATACGTCTTCACCTGTAATAGACACCCAGATCATGCCAGCCAGGTTTCCTAATGCCTTCTCCAGATCTTCACTCCAGTTCCTCAGCCTTGAGGTTGGCTGTATATCCCCTTCTCAGGCTCTCAGATTATTCCTGTAGATTTTTTAAAAGACAGCACACCACTGAAAAATGGAAACTCAAGTTTTCGGTGTGTTTATTTGAAGTGGCAACATTTAAGGAAATACATGGGAGTTTTTATCTTGTCATTGAAACTGCATGAAAGCGAGGATTTGAGGAACTAGTGTGAATCAGGTTAACTTAGTTCAGCTTACTTAGTGAACACAGGTCTTTGAATAAAACTGAAGAAAATGTGGACAGGACCCTATGAAAACTAGCCTGAAAATTAATCCTAATCTGCCTGAATCATTCGAAGAGAAATGGAAAATGAAACTGGCTTGAACTAGTATTTAAAATCTCTTGTTGATCAGTAATGAAAATGATTACAAAAATATTCCAATATGCAACTATGGAACACACCAAAGGTAAAAAAAAAAAAGAGCCAGGGGAAAAAAAAACCCAAACAACAGTACAAAAGATCTGAGATAAAATCTATTTTAAAAGCATACTAAAACTTGATGATTTCTGGTGGGAAAATAAACTGTGCTTTCTTGCTTTCTAATACCTTAGGTAAACTAAGGATTTTAAAATGCCATTATTCAAAAGACTATTCACCCCAAATGTTTGAACTTCAAGGTAGGAAGTAGGAATTTTACACATTCTGCAGTCCCATGCTTGCCCGCAGATGCTTATCACTTGTTTAATCACCAACTGCAAATATGCCATCATCATTTGTATTCCAGCTTTTTGTATCAACATAACACCTGCTCAGGAAAGCTCTGACTTTGCTCTGGCAAAGTGTTTGTTCACTTCAGCATCAGTGACGACAGCAGAGTACTTCACATACTTTATTGCCTATCAGTGCTGAAAGACATATAAAGTATTCTTAAAGCCAAAAATAGTGACATCTTTGACTCTTTGATATGAACTCCTAGGACTTCATGCTGACTTTTGTCATAAACTGTGGTTCAGTTTTATGGCCATGAGCTATTCTGCAGATAATGCAACGTTGGAGTCCCTATGCTGAAAGCCTGCCACCGAGGCTCTCTCCTGTTGTCCTCCCTGCTTTGTGAACACAGTCATCTAATCTGGTTACCAGCTCTGCTGCGAAGAGATCGGCCAAGTGCTCTGCAGAAGCAGCCTTCAGTTATGTTGCACAAGGGTCAGCTGCCAGAATATTGCGAAATGAGGAGGAAGGAGCTGCTTCTGCCTTTGAAACTAGCACTGCTCACTCTACAGATCAACCCTGTTTCCCTTCAGGCTAGGCAGAAGTGAAAGATCTAGAAACCAGTCCATCTATTACACAGGGAAGCTATATCCTTTATATAACCCTCCACCTTCATCTAAGACTTGCTGTCACACCATTATGTGTGAATTATTTCTAATGACCTCTCCCCCCTTCGTTCCTTGCAAGCTTAACTGAACAAACACGTAGTCATAGTAGAAGTTGAAGGACCTGCTGTTTGAAACGCTGGCAGACACAAGCAGGAGAAGAAGGAGAAAAGCATTCTTTCATGGTTCATGTACAAAAATGGGGCAAGGGAAAATATGAAGAATAAAGGAAAGAGATAATTTATGGATAGTGAGTTCAAGAATGGTTTAGTGAAGAAGAACAAATATGTAACAAGAGGCGTAAAAGCTTAGCCTTTGGGCAGGATTACCTTCAGAATACCTTCTCCAGTCACAATGACTGAAAACTTGCCTTCTCTTGCAAATATCAACTCTGTTACTCCTGATGTCTTTGAATATTCCAACCTACCATGTACAGGTGATGACTGAGGTCTACAGAAATACACAGGGTATTCTTCCCACCATGATTTTCTGAGTATACAACTTCCCCAGCGATTTTCTACTCCTTCAGATTAAGATTATACAAAGAGTAACCCTCATTTTTATTTTACTTTTTGGTTGTTAGGCAAGACAGCCCATTTCCCTCTGTTACAGTTTGATATCAACAGAATATTCAGTGGGGTACAGTTGTGCTTTCCAAGTTTCTCAGAAAACACATGCTGACCTGATCACGTGGGAGAAGCATTGGTCAATTTGTTCAGTTGGAGGCTGAAGCTTAATAACAGATTTTCTGGAGCTGCTACCAAATGCAGATACTTTCAGGTACCAACTGCGTAGCTTCAGGTACCTCCTTGAACTTTAAAGGAGTAAACAGCTGGCCATATTCTGGGAAACAAAAAAAAAAAAAAAACAAAACCCAAAACCAACACAAACCCAAACCCCAAACCTTACTATTTTAGTGTATTTGATATTTGAATTAGTATCTACATATTTTACTTGGGCCACCAGAATACAAGGATGCTAATGTACTTTCCTTTGGTAAAAGCTCAATTACAAGCTGTTCATCTCTGGGTGAGATACAGAGGAAAATGCAGAACACATTTTTCAAAGCAATGTAACTGAGTAATGTCTAACCATGCTTTATTTGTCTCTTCAAACAAGTTATGCTAAGTCAGATTGAAACAGATTTGGATTTTTTCTAAACATGTTGCTTGTTTTTATTACTCCAAGCCAGGCTGCCCAGAGAGGTGGTGGAAGCCCCATCCCTGGAAACGTTCAAGGCCAGGCTGGATGAGGCTCTGAGCAACCTGATCTGTTTGGAGATGTCCCTGCTCCTTGCAGGGGGGTTGGACTGGATGGCCTTTGAAGGTCCCTTTCAACCCTAACTATTCTATGATTCTATATTTTCTTCTCTGTTGCTTTTCAGTGCTAACGAGAGTAGTGGATTACAGCCATTTTTAGTAGTTGCATTAAAAAAAAAATAAAAAGAGTGTGCAACTGACACAGCTCTGTAACAGGAAGAAGGTTGACCATCCATCATCAGGAACTTATTCTGGCCTATGCCCTCACTTCAGGGTCTAAAATGGAACAAAGTACCCAAATCCCACTGAATTCCAGTGGGAATAGGACACCCACCAAATTGCCTTTAAAGTCCTCTCTGTAATTGCCATTTTTAGCAGTGACAGTGAGGTGCTTATTTTGTAAACTGACCTTGGCTGAAAAAATAAAAGAAAAAGAAAAAAGGGAGAAAGCGTCAATCAGAAGTAGCACTGTGCCAGGACGTGTGCTAGACAAGTAATGCTGGCTCATGAACCACGTGTCCCCCATACCACATCTACTTGAAGCAAGCCAGGACAAAAATTACTCAAACCAAGCAAAATGCCCATTAGCTGAAGTGGCTTTGTGACAGCAAACTTCTTCAGTGGCTACTTGGGTACATTAAGGACACACCACACTTACATGACCACTGTGAAGAAAAACTCTGATGTGCATTGCCAACCTACCAGCATGGGTAGGTTACCCAGTTACATGCTATTATATCAGCAGTTTTACATGGTGTAACTGAATGGACCCTTGATTTCAAAAGAATATTTTCATTTCATAAGCCCTCACTGATAAGCTGTTAAGAAACATGATCAAGGGAATGTCTCTGCTTTACTATGCTAACTGTCAAGGGCATTCCTGTAATTATTGTCTTAATTGTTGGCAGTGTAAAAATCTAACTCCAGTCCCACAGCAAGCTTTAGTGGCATTAAAATGCTAAATTTTATTTTTCTTCTTACAGGTTGTCAGCTGCTGGGAAAGTATCCCATTTTGTGTACACTACCTCAACAACGTAAATAAGCTTTGTGTATACTGTGAAGAATACTCCTTAGAAACAATGAAACATTTGCTGCAAAAAACAGGTTTCATATTGTGCCATTGAGAGAAACAGATCAAAAATGTGAATAGATTAGAAAAATTGAACTATGTTTAACTCTCACGGTAAAGGAAGGACATAAATACTAGGAAGCACTAAGACAGTTCATGTCCTTAGATCACAAACTTTATATGCATTACAGACAAAAATCTGTAAGATTTTGGGTTTTTGTCCATGGCATCTGAAAAATTCCTGGTTGTGCAGGCTGAGACAAAGCCCTCACTGTGAGGGAGGATTGTTTCCTTCAGCTGCAGCATTATTTTGATGCTATTGCATGCACATTTCCAAGAGGCTGAGCATCCACATCTCACCTTAATCTCAAATGGAATTTTAATTATTCCATAAGGTTGATAATGGAGTATTTCTTGAATATTCAATCAGATTAAAAACGTATTAATTTTCATAGGTGGAAAAAACATAGTTTCCTTGTTCTGTTTACTTCTTAGATCGCAATTGTCCTCACACCACTTTCATATCACCTCCATTTTATAAAGAGGAAACTAAGATATAATTAATGCTCAGAGATAAATGTCCATATTTTGCACACTCTGCCATTTCAATGGCATCTCGCTTTCATGCCTGTGAACAGCGATGAAGAACTACCTCAGTAGCTGTGCTACCTGTGCTGCCACAGGTAGCTTATGGCAGTGGTGGAAGAGCTTTGGTAGCTCTCCATCTACTGATTTAACCATCTTCTTCCAATGTAAGTCAACAAAGAATGCAGTGCAAAGCAGTTGTCAAAAATCGAAAGAAGAGGCTATGATGTCTAAAAGGGTTTTTGAATTATATATCTCTTCTGAGAAAACCACTGTTACTCTTGTTGAAAGTTTCATCTTCCTCTGACTATTTGTTGTCACTTCCTCCTTACTTTTTGTTGAAATAACAGAAGATAGAATTTGATGAATGTGGTGTACTTTGTGTTTCTGGGTAAAGGGCCCCACAGAATTACATTCAGTGATACCTGCGTCTTGCCCATTGACTGTGAAAAAGTAATATCAAGTATTTTACAAAGACATTGAGTCGTACTTGTGAGATCCAAGTGAGAACAAACATGCCACATCAGTTGAAGAAGGCTAAATTGGAAGAGCTGGGAACTCAATTTCAGTTTGACTTCAGGTCTGTATCATCACTTCTCTTTTTTCAAATGAATGACGCTAGTGAAATCAGCAAATGACACAGATGTAAAGTAGGCATAACAAAACAGTGAATTGGGTTCATAGTCTTGACTTCAGCAGACCAATTAATAAAGTAAACTAAAACTTTAAATGAGGATGTTTTGTGATAAATGCAAGACTATACCTATATCTTCATCTATATTCAGAGGTGCACACAGGATTGCAAATCAGACACAAAGAAAATATCAGACACAAAACTTATCCCAAGTTTTCCAACCCTGAGATTACTTTGTAAAACACTGAAAACTTTAAGAAAAAAACCCCAAACCTATATATTCCTAATTTGTTTTTTATTTAAAAGCTTCAGTGACTCATTAGCTCCCAGTTCAGGTCAAATGATCATTTCTCCTATCTCTATGTCAAAGTTGTAATGAGGAGTAACCACTTTATTTAGACCAGTTGAGACTGTTTTAAAAAAAAAAATCAGGATTTTTGGGCTCAGCCTGACTTCATTGGGCCTGACAAGAAACAACAAAAGCCAGCCTAGATGAAGGTGAGATAAAAGTGATCTGGGTTTCTTGTAATTGCAGCTTCTTCATACACTAGGTCAAGATACAGCGTGAGATGATAACACATAAACAAAAAAATCATTACAGGAGCTGAAGTAACAGGACATTACTTCTTCATTTTTTCACTTTGTCTGCTCTATCCTCCAAAAATATATGATTGTTATTTCATTTCTCTTTTACAAGTCAGCCTAAAAAATGCTATTCTTTTTTTTTTTTCAGGAGAGGACATAAATGGAATAGGATTTTGTTGTGGGTTTAGAGAATATTTTTAAGTAAATGAGTTTTTTGGCATCTCCATTTCTCAATTTGGGCTTGAGAAAGCTGTGCTGCAAGCTTTCACTGGGGAGGGGCTGCCCAGTTGAAATATGTTTTTCCAGAGCCTCTGGTCAATCTAAGAAAGACGTATGATGGCTTAGGTTCGAGCAGTCTTGCAGATGGATGTGTTATAAATTTTGTCAGTGGTGAAAAATAAAAAAAAAACATTTTAAGTAAGGAATCTGTTTTTTAATAATAAGGTCAAATAGAAGAGTTTACCAAGAAAAAAAAAAGATTCTCATTACTTTGAAGTCTTTAAACAACATTGAATGTCTCAAAAATCATGTTTTTAGGTTAAATATTTGACTTGAAGGTAAAGTAAGTGGTTTGTGTTCTACAGCCTACCTTTTACAAGATATCAGAACATATCAGCTTAATGGTTCTGGCCTTTGCATCTAAAGCATACACAGTTACCATACTTTTACTAAAATCATCAATGAAATGCAAGCCTCTTGGTTATAATTTGGTGTCTGCTTAACAGGAACATTTAATTAGCAAGCTAAGATGGAGCAGTGCTCCAGCTAATACCAGAAGTTTTAGGAAGAGCAGAATGAGCCAAGCTCTGTATTTTGGCCAGTAAGTTAGACCATTCCTATTTAGATTTTAAATACCCACATGCCCTCAAGAGCCAATTCTGACGTTTTCTGTCTCACCTAATCAATTAAACATTAATCATTTAAGTCCCATGTGAGTGCCTCCATTTGTTCTGATCTGGTCACCACTTAGGATATGGAGCACTATTCCATCAAGAAGATGCTCTTTTCTTAAATACAATTTATTTTAACACGAAAGATAGAGAGAGACAGAGTTAACTATCTCCTCTCAGCTCTTTCCATCGAGGTAAGTGGCTGGCAGACACATTTTGATTCAACAGAGGAACAAGTCCTTCTTCCAAAGCTGTTATCCATTAATTACTTCTGCTTTGGGGGCACAGGAAAGGAAAGGATATGTTTTCTCTTATGGAATCAAGTTATACAGAAATGCTGTTAACAAAAGCTTGTAGCTGCATTACACCGTCTCTTAATTCGTAACTGAATAAGATGCCACTTAGAGAAGCGAAACTGCTTCAAGGAAAGTTTTTTTTCAGTATTTGCTCAGCACTAATCAGAAAAAAAAACCCCACAGTACCAGAAGCCAGACAAAAGACAAAGTACATGGTTGTTGAGCAGTTTGTTTTTCCAGATCATCAACCCACAGCTACTGTTCACAGGCACATAAAGTCTAATGCATACAGTGAAAACAAGTCCTATAATGTCACCAAATGCATTTAATATTTTTAAAACCCCCACGAAATGTGTTCCTCAATCAATTATTTCGAAGTCTGAAAAGTGCTTTTAGATGTAATGGAATGGCAAATGGAATCACATCAGTAGAACTGAACGAAATGCTCCTGTCTGTTGCTAAGAAAACAAAGCTGCAGGCATTTCTGTCTTTTATTTCACTGTCAGTGACTCACAAATGATGATTATTCATCACATCTGAATATAGCGAAGTGGTCAAAATCTCTACCAAATTTACTCTATTAGGATTTTTCAGAACTTCTTGCATTTTGAAAAGTACTTTACTGCAGGAAAAGTTCTGTGCCTCATTCTGGAAACAAAAGCAAAGAAGGATTTTATCTTCATGCAGAACAAACCCTGAGAAGCCATATCACTACAACAGAAATTAAATCTTCTCTCTTTTTTTTTTTTTTTCCCCTGCCAATTCTGCTTCTGATTATCCTCACATCTGGGTCAAAACAAACAAGATCTTCCTCATTTTTATGTTTGGGATTGGTGGCACAGAGGGGTGATGGTAGCAGGATGGATGCTGTGTGATCTCCTGGTGAAGTGTGCATCATATATGAAATGAAAAACTATGTACTGCCCAGACTTCATAGTCCTCTTATCCCCCAACACCACTCCTTAGGACAGAAAAGTAGTGGTGGCATTGTCCCAAAAGCTGCATCCATCACCTGGTATGCAAAGAACCAGTCCACCCACAGAGTGAGATATCTCCTTTTATTACACACGTGTGCAGGTATGGGTGCCTGTCCCAAGACAGCACACCTTAAAGCTCCAAATTGTCTTTTATTTATACACAAAACATTAACATATTCAACTTCCTAATACATATGCATTGTTATTTTAATAAATTATTTTTCACCTGGCTCGTAAATTAGTACTCATGCTCAGTCCTGTTGCTCCGTCTACTTTTTTTGAGTCAGTGGTACAATTTGGGTAGAGAGTCTGTGAGTCAGTGGTTCTGGTAACCCCTGTGAAAATTGCCTTTCTCCTAGTTTCTTCAGTAGTTTGGCAAATCTAAGCAGTTTTTCACGGGTTGCTGATGGAGCTGGCATTTTATAATTTATGCTTCTTGCTTTTAGACAGGTACCTCCTGTGTATCAGACAATGGCACATTGTTTAAAACCTTAGTTCCCAAATTTCCTTAAGTCTAGTAAGTTTAACTTTAACTTTTAGTATTTCAACATCAGTGCGAGCACTGAGGTGTCTGGAGTTGCTCCCGTCACACAGGTACTGACACAAGCAGAATAAAAATTCACAGACTTATTATTTCTAATGATCTGTGCCTCCTCACAGCAGTAACCTGCTCAGTGGTGCTCGTGCGTAATGAAATACGGTTGCTTATTTCAAGGGGCCATAGAGGGACTCAGCAACTTTGGTCAATGGGCATGCAAATCTGAAAAACAAGCAAAAGCTTTGCTTAGTTTTCCCAGGATTTAGAAGTCAATCCAAGTAATTCAGCTTCAGCTCAAGCAGATATTGGATACCAATTACAGCATCTGTAAAGTTTGTAATATCGGATAGTTTTTTAAAATTAGTATACATAGGATATGTATATACCCTCTTTAGGTTATATCCTATGTATAGTATAAGTTTTATAAATGTTATCTTGGTATTTGGCATAAAATAGTTTATATATATATATATTTAAACCCCAGTTCTTTAAACAGTCATGCTATTTATGATTTCCAAAGATGTCTTTCTCATTGGTTAATGGGTACATATATTTAGATTCGCTGTGAACAGAGAAAATATAAATTTCAGAGAAAATATAAACCTTTCTCCTTTCTTCCAAGAAAATTCAGCCAACAAATTTTAAAATCAAGTATTAAAAATGTCCTTCCAAAACCTCCAAAAAAAATCAGCCTGCCATCAGGAGTCTTCACACAATGTAAACACAATTCCTCTTGCATGGGGAAGAATAAATTACCCTTAGAAATTTGATCTTTAGTCTCTCCGCTACAGACAGATGGTGGCAATGACTAAACCATCATTCACACTTAAGGTAGTACGAGACTGTTTATTATGCACCAGCAACTCTCCACATTCTGGTGATCAAGAAACTAATTGTTAGGAAATAGCATCGTCCCTGCTGTAGATGGAGAAGTGAGTTTGTGTTTTGTGGAGGCAGTTGGCTTGAATGGCTGTGTAGGTAATGGCAGTATATGGCAGAATTCATTTGGGACATGATTGTCTCCATATCTCCCCATACTGCAGAGAGTTGAGGCATGGCTAAAGCCTTTTGAAAAAGGAATGCCAAGTATCTTTTTCTTATCAAAAATACAGGGGGAAAAAAAGCTTGATATAAAATATTATGTTTCATTTTCTTCCTCTTGAAAGAAAAAAAAATGAGAAAACCCAAAATTTCATCATTTTCCTAATTTTCTGCCAAGTTTATTATTATTTATTATTTCATCTCTGTTGTATATACACATAAGGTTCATACAACAGAAAGTCCACAGTAAAGCATGGATTACTGAACGCATTTGAGCAACTATTTATATCCTAAATACTTTTGTACAAATCCACCACAGTCTAACAAATAGATCGCCACTTAATTTTATTTTGAACTACATAGTAGCAAAGGTAAAGACAACACTGAACTTTAAATTCTACACTGGTACACAATGCCATACGTAAAGGTGCACCTGAATATGCACCAAGGAAGAAAGAACTCATTTTCTGGAAAGGAAATAAAGTGTTTATAACACTTCTACATAATCACATGTTATTTTTTCTTTTTTTTTTTTTTTCATAAAATGGAACTCAGTTTTCTTGCATATGGAACTGGGCAGTGCAAATAGCTAAGGCTACTGGTCATTACTCAAACACATACCACTCTACAGAATCACTCCACATGCATTTCAGATCCATTTAACCTACCTTCAGTTGCAAAAGATCTTTAAAATAAATGTTTGCACTGTTTCAGCTAGAAATAGAAACTAGTGCTTGGTTGTGTTAATGATTTATGAGTCCTAAACTGCTTCAGCAGAGCAGACACACACACACAATATATTTTAAAAGTGTCATCAGTCAGGTCTATATAAATAATCCCACTAAATTGTAATATTTTGGAGGCTGTCTGAGTTTATTCATTTACAGCCAGTTCTTGTCCCAGTCACATATGTTTGCATAATTATATCTGTTCTGTGAGTATAACAAAGTGCAATGTGCACAGGAACATTGTAGCTCCCAGTTGCCCAGGGTTTAGTATAGTTATATTCTAGTATATCAGAGCGGAGATAACTCAAGGCTTCTCGATAGAGTAGGTCAGACCGAATTCTGTCACCTCTGGGATGGAAACAAAATGAATTGTGCTGCCAGAGACTGTCTTACATGTGCGCTAAGTACTTTTCATCAAAAAAACGCCACCCAAACCCTGCACTGTGAAGAATAACCCTATCTAATCAGTAGAAAACAAATCAGACTTATTTAGAGGCTTTTTTTGTAATGAACTTAATCCCCAAAGTGGCATCACCATGTCAAAAAAGTGTTATATAAGGTACCTAAAAGAAATCATACAGGAATAAACTAAGAGTGTCTGTCTAAGGAAAAGATTTGGAGTTTGGGTTTTCTTGGTAAGGTATATTTAATCATCCAGGCAAAGAAATGCTAGGGAGTAGAGGAGCTCAGATTTCTGCAATTTTTGCATAACATTATGCTCTTGCTCTCTTCAAATCCTGCCAAGTTTTAAATTCTTGAATTTCAATACTAAAGCCTGTGATTTAAAACAAATGGGGCAGCAGGTTTTTCTGTGCTGCAGATGACAGTATGCATTGAGCCAGCTAGCTAATACAAAATAACACGCTGCTCGTATCCAGATCGGTGTGCTGCCTAGAACCGTGGCCGACCGGGCAAGTCGGGCACATCTCTGGGACGCTTGTACTTCAGTGCAGGAGACATGATGGCAGGTGTTTCCCATGCACCATGTGCACAGGCACAGGCACCCTTTCAAAACTCTTTGTTCTTATAGCGTCCTGTAAAGTATCCAAGCAGGGACGAGGAGTTACATACTAGAAGAAAACAGCATGGTATGTTTCATGTTCTTACTGATCTGCACTTAAGATAGTGCATACTGCTACCTTTTATTAAAACAAATAAACAAACAAAAACCCCTCAGAATAACTAATGTCATACCTTTTCATCTCATAGAAAATACAGAGCACAATTCACTCTTTCAGAAAAAAAATGGAATAAATTGTATATGGGATATATTTTTTTGAAAGATGTCTGTGCTAGCTCTTCTGTGTGCTGAGCCCATTTGAAGGTTTACTGACACGTTTTTCCTTCAGTTAGGTTTTGTTAAACAAGTCACATGGCTTACAATTTCCAGAGTATAAAATTTTTGACAGATGCAAATGATAAGGATGTCATTTCAAGTGGGAAACCTCCAGCTGTATCTTAGTTTTCTGTAATATAGTGTGAATGGACACATTACAGAGTTTGGCTTGCTGCTGCTGCTCTTTGTACGACAGCTCCAGAAACTGTACAACTATGTGGCAAGAGACAGATGCTGCCCTGAAAAACTTGCATTTTGAATGCACAGAGTAACTGAGATTGGGGAAAATGCATATTGTGGTGTCAAAGAAGTCTGGAAACAAGTCACACAGGACCATTCAGGAAGTAACCACAGGCCTCAAGTCTAAAAAAAAAGGCAAAATAAAGTCCCAAGGGTTTTCAGGAGTTATTATGTAAGATGAAATATGAAGTTGCTTTAGCCTAGCATCCTCTCTCCAACACTGTCTAGGACCATTTCCTCAGAAGGTGCAAGACCCTCATGTTAGACAGCTCCATGACTCCTCCAGATCTCTAACTGCTAGAGATTAGACAGATCTGAACCGGGGTATTTACATATCTTCCAAAATTTGCTTCAATCTTAAATATTACCATCTCTGAGAATTTAATTATCCTACAGATGTCTAGTTCTGCACTGAATCCATGAATTTTCTCTCCAGACTAAAAGCCTGACAAGATTATCTGCACACAGCTGGCATGAACCTCAAAGCAGTGCTTGCATTTCAGGTCGAATTTTTTTTTTGTCAGACACATAGACAAAGGGCCCACAGCGTAGAATTTAAGATATTGGCAAGTATCTCAGGAGACTTTTTTCCCAGCTTTAGTCTAAGATTTTCTTTCATCTGAACCCAAATCCTACAGGTTTTGCAACAATGTTTTATATAATTTTCAGTGTAAAATAAAATACAATAATTCCCCCATATTTCAATGCAATAAGCCAATGAAATTTAAGAGAACATGGCCATATTTTCTCTTGAACTGTTATTCTCACACTGATGCAGACAATGAGCACCCTCTTGTGTTTTTTGTAAAAGTATTTTACAAGCAAAAGCCTGGAATTATGATAGACCACTATGTCCAAGCTTTAGAAGAGACTACATGAATAGTTTAAGAACTGTAAGATATAATAAGAATGATAAGAACTGCTGAAAATAAACAGAAATTTTGCTTTGTCAAAAAGAAACGTCATTTGCTATTAAAGAACGAGAAGTAAATATCTACACATCAAACATCAGACTCAATCAGACGCATCACTTACAGCCACAGACTGCTGCACTTTTTTATCATTATGAAGCCAGCACAGATTTTCCCTTAAACCAGACCTGAAACACTTTACAACTCTTCCCACATGGTATGGTTTAGTGTATTCAGTGCCAACAACAGCAAAAATTGCATCCATCAAGGATGGCCTCCCCTTTCCAGCCCCTTCCCTCAACCTTCTTCTTTCCCACCTCATTGATCAATCCACTCCTTTCTGACCCCAAGCCCATCCCTCAATCCTAGTGTACCTTGGGGGCTGCAAACCAGACCTTGCCTGAAGAGGAGAGGGCCCCAAGGTCCCCAGCACAGAGAAGCGCCTGAGGAGGATGCGTATCTCATCCTAGCTCCAGCCCTGACAGCCTGGCTTTCTCCCACCCACAGCTCCCACTTACCCCACACTCCTCTCCCCATACATCACCATCTCGCTTGGGACCCTGGTGAGTCCTAAGTGTTGGTTGGTATAGGCTGGTGCAGAGAGAGATGCTTGCAATGCCTCTTGCCTCAGCAAACATCCTAAAGATAAACACTGGGTTTCAGTCTCCAAAGCCTTTAGACCAAGATGCTGCATTAAACTGTACATTTTACTGGTTTTCCAAAGAGAAAGAAAATCCTGACATGAAGGTAACTTCTGCAGCTCTCATCTAAGTATAGCTTTTTTTTTGTGGCAACTCTGGATGTGAAGGTGTTGAGTTTCTTAGAGTAAAAATCTGAGTGCCAAACATCATTTGCTGACACTGAGGTGCTTGGTTTGTCACACAACCTAAACTCTTGCTATGGTTGGCAGTCCCAACCAGTAATGAGCTTTTAATAGCAGCGTCTCTTCTGCTTGTAACTCGTACTTCATACATTCACCATTTCCTGAAAATAACATCTTAATAAATTAGCTAATTTACACAGCTGTGCCAAGTGCAGCAATAAACACACATCCTGACAACAGTTGCATTATATGCTTCTTCACCACTCTACCACAGTCACATTTTTCTGACTTTTTCCCCAATTACCCTTCTTTCCTCTGTCATGTATCCACTAAGGAATCAATCTGTTTATCTTCTGTCACAGCTCTGGGTCTGCCACATTGAGTTCCCATGTTCAGCTGCTATCGCCATAGGACACAATTTAAGTTTTACTTCAAGTAGATATGGTTATATGATATTAATAAGAAAATTAATAAGAATTTCAGACACTTTCCTTCCATCATAGCAGTCTCTTGCAAAAAGGCTGCTTGCAGGCTGGTGCCTCTAATTAGGGACTAGACTGGCTCCAGACACAGGAGCAGGGCTGCTGAGGGACAAGAGGATCTGGCAGCAGGTAAGGTCCCTGTGGGAGTCAGAGTGCCCTTTTCCAGCTTGGCTCTTCACATGCATCCCCACCTTGCTCCCCTGGCATCCTCCATTCCTCACAGTGTCCTTGGCTGCCTGTAAGGTGCACACTCACCATGCACAGGAGCTAGTCTTTCTTTTGCACTGAGACCCAGAAGAGCCCTTTGATGGTCCTGAGTACCTAATATTATCTGTATGGTGAGTATATAAAATACATTAACTATGAATATAAATACAAAATGAATTAGATCTAAGTCCCTTGTGTTTTGTGTGGAAGACTTGAACTGGCTGCGAAATGTTTTAATAAGTTGTGCTGAAACTCCCTCTAGTGATCAAGCCTTGTGTCAGACCTAAAAGTCAAGTTAATAGCAGCTTTCTAAGCATTTTGTTTCTACAGAAAGAATCTAAGGTGATCTTTAAAACTGCTCATTTTCATAAGTTCCTCCATAACTATCCACTATGCAGAGAATAATTAATTTGTAAAAATTAATTAAATGTAATCATTAAATAGTAATTAATGTCATATGAGACTAGATGTCAATTTCCATTGTGGTAGGAGAAAAGCATAAAGTTTTTGATGGAGGAGAGCTGCAAGCTCTAAGCCATTCATTGCTGCAGGATGCATGGGTATCCTTCAAAATGGCGTGCAGCACCTGGGCTGGGCGCAGCACCACAGTATCTGATGTCTCTCTGGCACTTTTCACATGCAGGCTTCTCATGGGTCTCTGACTCGAAGCCAAGGCTCCAGACCAACAACTGTCATTCGCCTTCCTTGGTGACTCCTCCATTTGATCCTATTGAGACTACCCTTGGGTCAACATCTAAGGGCAGCCAATGCCCTGTGCAAGTGATGTGTGGCATGACATTTTATATTTCCTAGGAGAAACATGGTCTCTGTGGTTTAAAAATGTTTTCTCCACCTTAAAAAAGTGTTTCTCTTTTCTGAGGATTTCTGTTCACATAGGCATGGAAGGCACCATGCAAAGGTCTTAGCAGGCATACAAAAAAGCAGAGGGAAGAGCACAGGGGCTGACCACTATCGTTAATGCTCATGGCCTAAGGAGCAGACCCGGTAAGTGCTGCCGGCAGCGCTGTTCTGTGCCGCTCACTGAAAAATCCTGCTTATCTGGGACATAAATTTATTTTTCACAGGACTTGTAAAGCTTTTGTGTCAACCAGATTCTATGATATTTCAGTCCTGGTTTTCAACAGGCGTTTGGGGCTCCACAGTCCTCTCCTCCAAAATACTGTAGGAGCCATTGGTCCAATCTATTTTTTGAAATCCTGAAAAGTAGTGCAATGGAATAATAACAGGCATTTATGACTGAAAGCAACCAAAGGACCCAAAATCTTCATTATCTCAATTAATTTGTTGTCCACTTTTTCAATAGAAGGTTCATACTGCAAAGAAAATCTCCAGGATAATTGTGTGCATTCCCCTCGATTAATAGGAAATAGTCAGAGTTATCAGCCAACTCAGACTTCATGGACTTTACCTGTGGCCTGAACAAAAATGTACAAATAAGTGTATAATGCCTGACTTGCAGATGAAAAATAAAACCAAGCTTCAAACAACACACTGGGCAGTATTTGCTGCCCATGGCATGGTTAGCTGTAATAGACTTCAGAAAGAGAATGCCCTGTTCACTAATTTCTCAAAGACACGTACATTCGCACAGTAGGACCTCCATCCCAGTCAGTGTCTTTGGTGGGGAACGTCTGCTGAAAGAAGAAATTATTACCAACTCCTATCAACTTCCACCTAGAAAAAGTACATTGGCAGGAACTACCCATAGTATTTCCATGTTACAATCTTATTTCTGTTTTAATAAGAATTGAAATTGTGTAAAAATTGTGAGATATTTCAATAAAGCACATTTAGAAAGTTGTATATAGAATCACAGAATGGTTAGAGTTGGAAGGGACTTTCAAAGGTCATCTAGTCTAACCCCCCTGCAAGGAGCAGGGACATCTCCAACCAGATCAGGTTGCTCAGAGCCTCATCCAACCTGGCCTTGAAGGTTTCCAGGGATGGGGCATCCACCACCTCTCTGGCAACCTGTGCCAGTGCTTTACAACTCGCATTGTGAAAAATTTTCTCCTAATATCCAATCTAAATCTACCTTCCTCTATTTTGAAACCATTACCCCTCATCCTATCACAACAGGCCCTACTGAACAGCCTCTCCCCATCTTTCCTGTAGGCCCCTTGAGGTACTGGAAGACCCCTATCAGGTCTCCCCGGAGCCCTCTCTTCTCCAGGCTGAACAGCCCCAACTCTCTCAGCCTGTCCTCATAGGAAAGGTGCTCCAGCCCTCTGATCATCTTTGTGGCCTCCTCTGGACCTTCTCCAACTGGTCCATGTCCTTCTTATGTTGGGGCTCCAGAACTGGACACAGTACGCCAGGTGGGGTCTCACCAGGGCAGAGTAGAGGGGCAGAATCACCTCCCTCGACCTGCTGGCCACGCTCCTCTTAGAATCATAGAATCATAGAATGGCTAGAGTTGGAAGGGACCTTCAAAGGTCATCTAGTCCAACCCCCCTGCAGGGACATCCCCGACTAGACCTGGTTGCTCAGAGCCCCATCCAGCCTGGCCTTGATGCAGCCCAGAATGTGGTTGGCCTTTTGGGCCCCAAGGGCACATTGCCAGCTCATGTTGAGCCTCTCATCCACCATCACTCCCAAGTCCTTCTCCTCAGGGCTGCTCTCAATCCATTCTCCGCCCAGCCTGTATTTGTGCCTGGGATTGCTACAACCCAGGTGCAGGACCTTGCACTTGGCCTGGTTGAACTTCATGAGGTTGGCATGGGCCCACCTCTCCAGCCTGTCCAGGTCCCTCTGGATGGCATCCCTCCCTTCCAGCGTGTCGGCGGCACCACACAGCTTGGTGTCGTAGGCGAACTTGCTGAGCGTGCACTCTGTCCCACTGTCCATGTCACCGACAAAGATGTTGAACAGGGCCGGGCCCAACACAGACCCCTGAGGGACGCCACTGGTGACCGATCTCCACTTGGACATCGAGCCGTTGACCACCACTCTCTGACTGTAGCCATCCAGCCAACTCCTTACCCACCGAGTGGTCCATCTATCGAACCCATGCCTCTCTAGTTTAGAGAGAAGGATGTTGTGTGGGACAGTGTCAAAAGCTTTGCACAAGTCCAGGTACATGATATCCGTTGCCCGTCCCTTGTCCACCGATGCTGTCACCCCGTCATAGAAGGCCACCAAATTGGTCAGGCGCGATCTGCCCTTGGTGAAGCCATGTTGGCTGTCACCAACCACCTCCTTGCTCTCCATGTGCCTTAGCATGGTTTCCAGGAGAATCTGCTCCATGACCTTGCCAGGCACAGAGGTGAGGCTGACCAGCCTGTAGTTGCCTGGGTCCTCCTTGTTCCTCTTTTTAAAAATGGGGGTTATGTTCCTCTCTTCCCATCATCAGGGACGTCACCAGACCACCACGATTTCTCAAATATGGTGGCCAGTGGCTTGGCAACTTCCTCCGCCAGTTCCCTCAGGACGCGCGGATGGATCTCATCAGGCCCCATGGACTTGTGCACCTTCAAGTTCCTCAGATGTTCCCGAAGCTGCTCTTCGAGTACAGTGGGCGGTTCTTCATCCTCACAGTCCCTGCTTGTACCTTCCTCTTGGTGAGACAAGAGCCCTTATCAGTGAAGACTGAGGCAAAAAAGTCATTGAGTACCTAAGCCTTCTCTATGTCCCGGGTAACCAGGACACCGGTTTCCTTCCAGAGGGAGCCTCCATTCTCCTTGGACTTTCTTTTGTCCCCTACATACCTATAGAAGCTTTTCTTGTTGCTTTTTATTACCCCCTGGCTAGATTCAATTCCATCAGGGTTTTAGCCTTCCTCACCCGATCCCTGGCCGCTCACACAGCCATTCGGTAGTCCTCCCAGGCTACCTGTCCCCGCTTCCACCCTCTATAGGCTTCCTTCTTCACTTTCAGTTAGTCCAGGAGCTCCCTGCTCATCCACGTTGGTCTCCTGGCCTTTTTGCCCGCCTTCTTCTTCATCGGGATGCACCTCTGCTGAACTTGGAGGAGGTGCTCCTTGAATGTGGACCAACTTTCCTGGGCCCCTCTTCCCTCCAGGGCCGCCCTCCCATGGCACTTTGCCCATCAGGTCCCTGAAGAGGCCAAAGTCCACCTTCCTCAAATCCAGGGCAGAGAGCTTGCTGTGTAGTTTCCTCACTGCCCCATGGATCTTCACTGCAGCCAAGGCTGTCCATCAGTTTCACATCCCCCACCAGCCCCTCCCTGTTGGTGAGCACAAGGTCCAGCATGGCACCCCTCCTTGTCGGCTCCTCTAGCGCCTGCAGGAGGAAGTTGTCATCCACGCATTCCAGGAACCTCCTGGACTGCCTGTGCCCTGGTGTGTTGAAGTGTTGAAGTCCCCCATGAGGACCAGGGCTTGTGACCATGAGGCTGCTCCTATC
>WHYT01015328.1:2517-27279 GCA_009806455.1 Tetrax tetrax | reverse complement strand
ATATAATACAATATAATACAATGTAATATAATATAATATAAATGTATTTTAATCAACTGTGTGTAACATGTAAAACCAGCTGAAATTTTCTATGTGGATGTGACCTTCTTCAAAATAACAGCATGTGCTCATAAGCATTTGTGAAACCTAACGTGAATATGAAAACTAGAGTAACTTAAAATCTGTCCTTAAAAAAGCAAACACTTTTTCCTGCCATGGCCAAAAAAATCCACTTTTCTTAGTTTTAGAATTCAAAGTTTACATTTGGACTGTTGTATTTTAGATCTCAGTTGTGTTTTTCCAGTTTGCCCTAACTCAATGAACACCAAAAATTTCCTCAGAGAAATAACTGTAGGTTTGTTACTTGCACAGTAAGAAAGCAATCTGAAAATATATTATTACAAGATGTTGCAGAAAAACACCTTGACGTAGTATTATATGATAATGATTTAATTGCAACTGCAGATGTGATTGGTTTCAGTTTAATGTAATTATTATGGGTAGTAGCTCTTTACAGTTTTCTGTAGAGGATGGCATACTTTCAAAATGATGTATGTGTGTGTCCAGACAGTATACAGAACATAATTTTCTGAGAATTGTAGTGTGTACATCATTTGTGTTTTGACTTTTAAGGCAATTTAGCAAGTTTCATTACCATGAGCATTTTTACATTGCATATAACCTTTACGTGTTGAATGTACAATATATATATGACTTTCCTTTCGTTTTAGCTTCCAGCAGAAAGTTAGTCCCAAAGCCACTGTTTTATTTGTCATGTTGTGGATATTTGGAGGATTTGGGAGGGAGCTTTCATTACAAGTTATTAATTCTTACTGGTGTTTTTATTCACAATAAGTAATTATCTGAACTGCATCTCTTACGCATTTTTCAAATGTTGAGTAATTTGGGAATCTGTATCAATGTTGTCAAAATAATTTCCAAAATGGTTGAACATGTGCTTGAATTTTTGCTAGGGAGTTCCTGTACAACTGAAAAAGAGACTGGGGAGGCAAGTGCATGACTTGTGTTGAGTACTTGAAATGACATTAACTATAGAAAACAAAAATAACCTGCTAGAAATTGCTGCCCTGTTTATGAACAAACTCTGCTTGCAGACTTTGAAGGGGGGAGTAAACAATAATAATTAATAAGTTTAAGCAAAAATGTAAAAAAAAGTTAATACTCTAAGTTTATTGGCAAGTCTGACATATGAGACTCCTTTGTAAAACAAACAAAAAATGAATTAAGAACTGTTTTCAGTGAGCATTCTTTAATGCTCTGTTTTCCTGTGGTCTTAGTGGAAGTATGAAAATAAGGAAAAAAAAAAAGTAGGACACTTTGTATTATTATTAATAGCATGTTCCAGTTTTCTTTTAAGGCTTCTTATATATTATTAGTTCTAATAAAATCAAGCTTAGTTTTTTCAATTTGGATTCTTTTCGTGTTTCAGAAACTAATGGTATTCAAATTTTAGATGAGCAGGACAAACAAAGCCTTTAGGAAGGAGTAACATTGCTTGAAATTGGAAGCAATCATTTCCCCATCCTTCCTTTTTATGCAGATTTTCAATTGCTAACAGTTTTCAAGATGAGGAGACATGGTATCAAGCTTTAGAATATAATGCCTTGTCTTATTCTAAGGTTTTTCGCATAGCTGAGCACCAAATGAACAAAATATCTACTCTCCTGCTTTAAGTAATATGGAATTATCTGGGAACAGTTGTACTTGCTCAAATATTTCTTTGATATCTGATTTTAACAGAACAGAGCAATTGTTCGAAATATGTATCCAGACGCACAATAATTTGGGAATGTCTGGAATTCTGAGTCCTTAATGCCTGAGCCATCATGCAGCTCATGCTTCTGTCATACCAGAGTAGCAGCAGAAACTCAGCATGGCACAGTGGCATCTCCTTCCTTTGTCTGGAAACTCTAGAAACTTCTAACAGATATACCTTACGGAGGTAATTGCTGCGAGAGGTGCAGAGAGGAAAAAACCTCAAACCATGCCCTGATTTATCCCATTTTGGATGATAGGGTGCATAGCCTTTGCAATGTGAAGTGTGTAATAGCTGATAGTATATTTTCCCTCCTAACTACAAGCCTAAAATTAAAAATAAATTTTAATTTAATGTATTTAAGATAGCTTTAAATAGAATGAATCAGGCAAAAATATGTGTGTATTTAGCTTGAAAGATCATTTTTTTTCGAATAAGACTCCAAATCAGTTGGCAGGTTTTGGATGCAAAAGATGTTCTTTTAGCCAGTTTCAGGATACTGCAAGCTGATAATATTTTAGCTTGTTTTGCTGCAAATTTCTAATGCATAAGAAAACAGACTTGTGAAATGCCAGGAAAAGACTACTTCAGAAAATAGTGAAATTTGTGAAATATAAATGAGATCTGATTGTTGCTACATGTTTGTTGCTAACTGTCTCCCAAATTAATAAACATCACCTAAATTGCTGGCCTGAGTAACTTGTTCCATAATCCAATCACACTCCACGCAAAAAAACCCTTCAATTGTTCATACTACTTCCCGCCTTGATTTTCAGTACATGAGGGATTACTTTTCAGTTTAGTAACTAATTAATTGAAATTATTAATTTCAGACAACTATTATCTCAGATCCACGTTGGCAAAATATTTGCATAATTTACACTTTTTATTTTACTTCTGCAGCTTTGGAGATGCTATGTTAGAAGTTTTGTGTGAATTTTTTACCTTAATTCATTGATAGGAGCAAATATGAAGAACCTATAGACTTCAGGAAGCTATTGAAGAACTTATCATCTGGATAACTGCAAGAGTTTTTGTTATGTTATGTTCTGAGGCAATATACGTACCATAGGTTTTATCCGAGTGCCATTTTTTCAGATAGTGGTATGTCATTCCTAGGGAAAACTTGGCTATTTCTCTTCAGGTTAGGAAACAGCAACCTTCATGTCAAAATACTGAAGTGCTTTTTTGGGAACAGCTGGAAATAGTCCTCCTTATTCATTCTCAAAATGTTTGATTTTTTAAATAAAATATTACCCAGTCACTGAACATATCTCATATTTTCTCCATTGGTTATTTCTCTGCAGAAGGAAAAAATGTGGTATTTTTAAAATCCTGCTGCCACACTTGGGCAGTTAAGCATGTCAGGGAAAGGAATATACCCTTAGATATTAATTTATACTTGGAGGTGATTTTAAATCAATAGAATTTAACAGGTAGCATACCCATTATGGCTGCATGCCAAGTGGATAATCTTCTTCCAGTAAAAGAAAGTGTTGGTTTTGTTTTCCTTGCCTTACTTTTGAGATGGTTGAAACTAAACTATAAAACCTTAGGAGTTTGAATAAAAAGATCCATGTGGGAATTTGACTTGCTGTTACCTTATTTGGTAGAATTTTTCTGGGTAGATAAATGCTCAGACAGTATTATCAAAGTTTGAATCCTTCAAGCAAAATGCTAAAGCTCAGTATCTGGCAGAAAGACCAAACTAAGCCTTGAGTTGAAAGTAATAGGGAAGATGGAAGATAACTGAAATTCATACTCCTTTCTGTGATTCCATTTAGGCTCTTTTCTTTGTTAAAACCAGGAAAAAAAAAATCCCATGCTGCAGCATTTCTTAAGAAGGTCACAGTAGGTGTCTGCTTGTATTAGACAACTTTGTGACACATAGTGATCACTCTGAAAATATGACCTCTGCTAATTAAAAACAACTGAAGAAGGATTTTCTTTTTCTATTCATTTACAGAGCGTTGCTTTCTTTCTATGACATTAAAATCTGACCTCCTAAATAACTTCTTTCAAGTGCTTGTTCCTTTTTCAATCAATACAAGAAACACAGAAATCAAAAAAGGAACAAAGTAATTTTTCCTACTCCAAATGCTGTATTTTCTTTCAAAACAAACATGGGCACACATGCGCATGCACTCTGCTTCAGTGAAAATAAATGTTCTTCAAACTCAATCCCCAGGTCCAGCAAGGCAAAACATGAGTTAAGAGTTAGTAAGCTAACAAGTACTCTTATTCTTTTAAGTAGATTGCAAAATGCAAGAGCTAAAAATAGATTAAGAAGATTTTACTTGGGCTATACTGGAGGCGCTTTGGCCCACTTCGGTAGAATTGGCTCTTAGAAATTCCCCCACTAAGCTATGCTCTCTGGAGCTCGTGTTGCTTCTCTCCTCTGGGCCCTCATTCCCAGGCTTGCCTCGGCAGAGGGTTTCATTCTCTCCTGTCCCTCCTCCCACTTCAGCCTGGCCAGTCATAAAACACTTACCTGCTGTTCTTATGCCCTCACCGTTCTTCTTGTACTTTTTGATTCATCATAAACTATCCCTTGTTAGACAATCATTAGAAAGTATACATTGAAATGTATTTTTTCTAAGAGCTAAATATCTTTCCTTAATACTGTTGGATATTGTCTGTATGGCATAATGCTGTTATTTAGTCTGTGATTTTTAATAGCAGGCATTAACACTGATTAGTATCAATTACTTTTTAGTTATTAGCAAATGTCAGTGAGTAGAGGTGTATTCCTTAGTGTTCCTCAGTAAAACTAATTCTAATGCATGCAGAAATACTGTTATACAAAGCATTTAGAATTTAGGCAAAAAGCCTTTTGACAGTATAGCTCCTTATTTTGATAATGACTTTCCCCTTTTATGCAAGATTCTGGCATTACATAATAAATTCTGCAGTTTAGCCGGTACTCGTTGTCTTGCAGGTCAGCACACACTTATGTATAGAATCCTAGGATGGTTTGAGTTGGAAGGAACCTTAAACATCATCTAATTCCAAGCCCCCTGCCTTGGGCAGGGACACCTTCCACTAGGCCAGGTCACTCAAAGCTCCATCCAACCTGGCCTTGAACACTTCCAGGAATGGGGCATCCACAATTTCTGTGAGCAACCTGTTCCAGTGCATCACTACCCTCACAGTAAAGAATTTCTTCCTTGTATCTAATCTAAATCTACCCTCTTCCAGTTTAAAGCCATCACCCCTTGTCCTATCACTACCTGCCCTTGTCAAAAGTCCCTCTCCAGCTTTCTTTTAGGCTATTGAAAGGCTGCTGTAAGGTCTCCCTGGAGCCTCTTCTCCAGGCTGAACAACCCCAACTCTCTCAGTTTGTTGTCATAGGAGAGGTGCTCTAGCCCTCTGGTTGTTTTTGTAGCCCTGCTCTGGACTCACTCCAGCACGTCCTTCTTATGCTGGGGGCTCCAGAGCTGGACACAGTACTCCAACTGGAGTCTCTTGAGAGCAGAGTAGAGGGAGAGAACCACCTCCCTTGATCTGCTGGCCATGCTTCTTTTGATGCAGCCCAGGATGCGGTTGGCCTTCTGGGTTGCAAGCGCGTGTTGTTGGCTCATGTTGAGCTTCTCATCCACCAGAACTTCCAAGTCCTTCTCCTCAGGGCTGCTCTCGATCCATTAATCCCCCACTCTATACTGATACTGAGGATTGCCCTGACCCACGTGCAGGACCTTGCACTTGGCCCAATTGAACTTCAGGAGGTTTGAACAGGCTCACCTCTCAAGCCTGTAAAAGTCCCTCTGGATGGCGTCCCTTACTGGTATTTTACTGACTTCGAGGACTAGGAGTCCTTGTTTACAGTATGACTCCAATGTGCATCACTTGGCATCGTCACGTCGAGAACATAGAGCAGCAGCCTGCTTTTTCCAGATCAGTTAGGACCTTCTCAGCAAACATATGGCTTAATGATGTCTACAACTACCAGCTAAGTATCCTATGCTAGGTGATGGGAAAAAGACAGCTGTGTCCTGTGCCCAAGGTACTACAGGCTTTAGCTCTGGCAGGGCTACCAGTCAATAAAACTTCCGCATCAGAAACAGGGGATGAAGAAACAGCCACTTGCAAATTGCCGTAGTCTACTTTCCAGACTATTCTAACTTAAACTCTCCCGTTTTGTTTTCCACCTTTATTCTGTAATTCAGAAAGTTCCACCTGGAATCCATGTCTTCTTTCCTTGAGCCAAAGAAAGCCAAGTTGCACATAATCGAGTTTTTGAGTTGCAAGAGTCCTCTCTGGATTTTAAGTACACATATTAGTAATGCAGTGTTTTGTTTCTTCTTTCCCAGTTCTCTCACATGAATTTAAACTTGAAAAGTTCATTGCCTGCAAAACTGTTCTAAAAAGATCCATGGCTTTTTTTCCCATGAAGACTTATGCCAGGAGATAGGATGATATTCAAGCCAGTTGCTGAGCCACCTATTTGACAGTATTGTCCAGATTAAATGAAGTTTCTTCTCAACTCTACAGTATTTATTTTATTGCATTAATATTTCTTCTGTAAGTACTGTTTCATTATTTTAGCCTATTATTGTGTTATTTTATGAATTATGGAGATGGTATTTTGTTTTGCTTTATTGAGTGGCTAAGTTTCCAGTAGTTGACTTTTTTCTTGTTCTTTCATTAAGATAATACCATTTTTAATGTGCTTCCAAGCTGCTCTAGCACACAGCACAAATTCCATTCTCTATCACAATTATGCATTATCAATTCCATGATCCATCAATTCCATGATCTATCAATTCCATGATCTATCTATTCTATGCTACTGCATTGATGGGCCTCTGATTACTGCTTTTTATTATTACAAGAGAGGCATGAATTTGATTCTTGTTCCTGTCTTGTTCCCTGAAGTACTAAATCCTTAGAACTCTGCACAATTAGTAACCTTGACACTGATGCTTTGCTATTCTGCGTTGCTTATTATAGTGGCAGCTTCTCTACCACTTCTTACAAAGTATATTAGCATCTATATCTAGATACCTCCTATACATGGACAATTTATTCTTTTTCTACACTAAGATCCCTTAAGGATTTCTTTGAAGGCTCCTCTTCTGTGCATTTCTTCCCTTGCCCCTGGGAAGACCAGTCCTGCTGTGGGATGTTAATCTAGTCCTTACATCATTCACGTACCAGCCCTTTGCATCTATGGCCATGACTTCCAGCAGGATGGTAGAAGAAAGCCGTTCCTCCCAGGTGATTTTTCTTGTACTTCCCCCCTCCCCACCTACCTCCAGTTTGTTTTTCAGGACAAAGTCTTTATTAACAATCCTCTTTAGAGCCCCAGAGTGTTGTCTGAATTTCAGTTAAGTCTGGAGATCAACTGCCAGCTTCTTTTATTAGACTGTATGCTTCTGGAACTGAGATGTCCCCTCATATTTAAAGTACCAGGAAAGATCTCTTTTCTTTCATTGACAGAAGAATTCCTTCTGGAAGACTGTTTCTGTTCACGTCTGTAATCAGGAGAGCTAGAAAATGAGCACTTTCACCACAGGTGATAGCTCCCTGTCTAAGGGTCTAAAAAAATTAGTTATAAAGCTACCAAGATTGTTCTGTTTGTGGCTACCAGACCACTTTCTGTGGAGTTTAAGCAGAAGACTGACTAATATTTGCAGAATATCACTTTCCCTGAGAGCTACAGAGCTGGTACTGAGGTCTTTACACTCAGGAAAGTCTAAAGCAGAGGAAGGTTGCAGCATACGCTATCATTTTATTTCAATGAAAACTACACACAGAAGGCAGACAGAGCAAGTATTTGTAAAGGAAAAGATGTATAGAGGAAATAAGAACGCGCTAAAAAGAAAACCCAAGTATATATACACATACACAATACAAGTGAAAGAACAACCTTCCTTTATTCTTTTTCTTGGTCCAGAAAAAGACGTGACCCTAAACCACTTCACTTTAAAGGCAACCCAAATACTTTCGTGTTTTAATTTCACATTTAAATAATTTTATCTTTTTTTTTGGTCTGTGGTGGATTTATTTGGGAGAGAAGGGTTTGAAAGTATGCAGTCTGTTATCCTCAAGGAGTGATTTTCCATTCAAATATGTGGTGTTAAAGTATTTCTTATTCTAAGTTTTTATTATTATTATGGCTTAAGGAGTTTCAGCATCTAAAATACATCAGTTGTGATTTCCAGGGGAAGAATAAATAGGTCAAAAGGAGTCTCTGCTGTTGGTAAAAATAAGTATAAGTGGAATTTGAACAGTGTCCAAACAAACCCATCTCCATCAGAACTAAAAAAAAACCCAAACCCACAAGTAATTATTCTTTGCAGATCATCTCTGTAGCAGAAAACAGAAGTGGGAATTTTTTCTCTCATGAGAAGCATGTGTTCACACAGCTATAAAGTGAGAGAAGTTAGAGTAGTTCAGAAAAAAAAAAAAGGCTGGATCATGCAGTAATCTTATTTTTATTGATAATGTATTTTGTTAGCTATACTGGCTCAATGAAGCTGCTCAACTGAGAACTTGTTTTCACTTGTGAAAATAGAATTAGTTTATTTCTTCTTTTAAGGTGGCATAAATGCATATACCTTGTAAAAAGAAGATTCAGCTGTGCTTTCTTGCTCTCTCAGAACGGAATTGTATACATTAAATCCTTGACTCCACTTTGGATGGATTTGTTTTGAAACATCCTTATACTGCTAAATGTAAAATATGTTTTTATTGGATTATTGCATGAAAAATTCATTGATGGGAGTAAATTTTAGTGATATTGTGAAGTAGACAATGTAATAGCAGAACAGAAATAATTAAGTATATATTTGACAACAGTGGAGGTGTAAGTGTCAAATCACAAGAAATTGTTTATGACTGCATTCACTTGTAAATTGTCGGATGCTGCAACTGGTTCTGCGAGAGCATGGACCTACCTTTTAAGATTACATGTCAAGCTGGTCTCACTGGAACCAAGTACATGTTCAGTCATTTGCAAGAATGTTTGCAAGACTTTACAGATCTTTTCTATTCAATCAGCTGAAATTATACATTAAATGAAATCACCAAGAATTTTTTTTTTAAAGTGCAGGTTGCTTTTGAACTGTTGCTTTAACTTTGGTCTCCAAGCTTTAGCTCTGGTCTCCAAGCCTATAAATTACTTCTTTCTCTTATCTTTATGCCTCTGGTGCTACTTTCTTTAGCCTTTTTCTGTAAACAGGTATTTGATACTGAGTCACATTTAGTGTATAAATGTTTGTTGCATTGTCATGTGTAGGCTCGTAAATCACTTGTTCATCCATGGAACTCTTTCATCTTGACACAAAGCATATTCTGTGTTTGATTGTTGTCTGAAGTTGTTTCTGGCTGGCATATTCCAGGAAGGGAAGAGGAGGGACATTTTAAGCACAAAAGAAAGAACCTTACACCTACAAGGGAATAAAGCTATGACAAAGTCTTTTGCTCTCTAAAGCTGTGTTTGTCTGACTTCCATATACTGTGGCCTGTGTAAGATGAGGGAGATGCCATAGTGTGGATTCCTTATGGTCATCTAGAGGTTTTTTGGGTAGTCTATTTCAAACTGTTGTTACTGCCTTTAGAAGAGTTTCACCACGGTTTGTAAATTCCTATAAATCAAACTAAGACTGCTATGGGAAAACTCAATTGTAATCTTAGGAACGATGTTTAAAAGTTGCTTTTCAAAACCCACTCCTAATTTTTTATTTATTTATTTATTTTTAAGCACAATTGGTTCTATCTAATTTTTAAATTATTGTTGACATTTAGTATTACTTTGGACCCAAAAGGCAGGGAAGTAGTTTGGTGAATGGTGCATTTTGGTATATGGTGGATGCCCCATCCCTGGAAACGTTCAAGGCCAGGCTGGATGAGGCTCTGAGCAACCTGATCTGGTTGGAGATGTCCCTGCTCCTTGCAGGGGGGTTGGACTAGATCACCTTTAAAGGTCCCTTCCAACCCTAACCAGTCTATGATTCTATGATTTTGTGCTGTAGGTTTGGGTAGAAAAATGCAAGAGCCTCAGAAATCACTGTTCCTGGTAACGGACTTCACCTACTGTTCTCTGTGCAAAGACAGTGAAAATAGGGCCATTCCAGGACTGAAATGCACATAGGAAGCAAGAGAATTTCTTAGAGTCGCAGCACCTCATTCCTACAAAGGAAGAGGTTCCTGTAACAATGTGTGCAGTGTGGTACAGGTTCCTTGCTATTGCTGAGCTCTTTTCAGTCTCTAACTGCGTTAGCGGTAGCTTTTGCTTTCTGTACTTCACCAACCACTTACCGTCCAAGCGCTGATAGAAGCAGCCCTCAGCAGGCTGGGGACGGGACGCATGTCGGGACTGCCCCTGCGACGGAAGGGCAGGGCAGTGACGCCTGGAGCTGCTTCCGGCTCTCGCTTGAGAGCATGGAAGCAGACACACTAAATCAAATGGTGAATGCTCTGCACATTTGTTTTGAGATTTTAATGTGTAGCAAACTTCAGCTGAAACATCTGCTATAATAAGCTTGACATTTGCACTAATGACAGCATCAGTTTGCTTAATGTCCTACGTTAAATTTGCTTCCCGAAAGAGTTGTCCTTTTTCAAAGAGGAGGGTGAATTTGCTACTGGTGGTTTTGGAAACCATGGAAGAATCTGCCCTGGTCACCATGTGGCTGATGGCTGGCAGAGGGGCTGGACTCTGGGATAAGGAAGGGGCAGCAGCAGGGTTGGTTGGGGAGAAATATTCTAGATTTGGTGCTGACAGGGAAAATTTTGAATTCAGGGTGCAGCGGTGCGTGGAAGCAAATAATGAAGACTGAATGCAGTCTCTAGTGCTTTGAATTTTTTTTATGAGGTTTGGAAGAGGGGACAATTTATTAAAAAAAAAAGTAGAATGACTGTGACGTAAGACTTTCGGTATATTTTAGTTCTGTTTCTAATGAAAACCCAACTACTTGTTTAGAAATTCCTGATGACTTTGTAGATACTGTAAGAAGACTTTGTTCAGAGCAGCTAGCTAGAAAGAAAAGAAATAAGCAATTCAGTGTTATACGAGAAACGAAGAACCAACCTCTTGTTTCACATGATTGTATCTTTAGCTATCTACTTGACTGCTATTTATTCTTAATCAAATTTTTTGTGTGTAGTAGAACCTCTGAGATTAAAAGTATGCATGGTAAGAGTGAAAAAAAAAGATCTTGGTTACTGAGATCTGTTCTATGTCTGAAGGGAAATATTTGAGGCAGAATTCAGTGCTGGATATAAAATAATAACAGTGAGGATTTGTTTTCCAAATGAAAGCCTTTTTCTTTACATTTCCATAATGGTTTTGTGTGGTACTGCAATTAATCACAATATGATGCATCATAACACAAAGTGATGAGAGAAAAGGAACTACACCTTTGATGTGACATCAGTTATATGGCTTTCAATTTGGAGCAGATCTGTAAATTGGGGAAAACATTAGACTCACTTCTATGAGTAAACAAGCAAATACCATTTTAAAAACTCATTTAATCTGAAATAACAATTTTAGCCTGATAGTGATTGTTTTAGCCATAGCTGATTTTTGCTAATAAAAGCATGGAAATGCAAACTAAATATAGCCTCAATTTTCCAAATGACTGACTATGCCATAGGCCTGGAGCTTTTGACATTAGTGCATCTCTTGGGTCAGGTTCTGCTTCTTTTTCACTTATATCTTTTATATATAGAAATTTTTGTAGAACCAATGCCAGGATAACCCTGTTGCATCTTAGAAAGACATCCACTGACTTTTACAGAAGGACAGATATTTTCCCCTTTCAGAATGTGCTAAACTTGAGGAATAAGCAGCACATTTTGGCGCTTACCTATTTTCCTTTTTGGTCTTAATTATCTTTGTTATACTGCAGTTTCTGCAGATTATCTTGGAAGGGTTAAGGTCACAAGTAATAATGCTGTGAATTTGTGAAATGTTTTGAAATATCTAAATTATGATAATGACTTTGTGTTTGCAAAGTATATTCAACCATGTAGATATTAACACCTCCTGCTATTCTTATTAATTGCATTGATGCCAATCATATATAAATAATTCATCTCCCTCTTGCTGCATTATTCCTTCGAATCTATGTATGTTTATATAATGCAAATTTTATTCAGATTGATGTCAAAAGAATGTAACTTTGGTTGCAAAGTCAAGCACTTGCAAATTGAAAATGGCATTTTTATGACTGTCAGTACAACATTAATTCACAGCCCTTCTGCATTCATCTGATGGTCTGAGTGATGTCCTGTGGAAAAAATAGTATCCAATGGGGTAATTAAAATTTATATCACAATGCAGAGATATGAATGTAGCAAGGAAAGAATTAAATTTACAGAGGCAACTAGGTAAATCTGGCATTTCCCAACTTGCAAGTGCTTGATTTTGCAACCTCAAGTGTGCTTAGAAACTAGGCTAATGTGGACAATTTCTTATTTCCTTTAAGAGACAAAAGAAGGAACCTGTGATAGACTGTACCACTGCAAACCCCTTGTCTTACAGCATCTTTAGGGATGTTGGAGACTTGAATTCTTAAACTAGACAGATGGCCCCCGAGCTACTGGACTCTCAGTGTATTAGTCTGCTGCTAATGCCGAAGGGAGTGAGAGTGTATTGATATAGATTTCTTATTGACTAATCAGACTCTAGTCCTGCATCCAGAGGTATGGATTTCTGCTGTGTCAGAGGGCTGGAGTAAGTGCTGCGTTATAATCAAGTGAAAATGGGATCATCTAACTGGCAGGCTTAATTAGGTTCTATCTCCACTTATGTAACACGAGCTAGGAATGTTTTTAATGCATAAAGCAATAAATACAAAACCCAGAGAAATCAGAATCTGTCTGTCATTCTAGTTTAAAGGTAGTTTTAGGCACAAAATGAAGAAGCACGCTGTATCCCACTGAAGTGAACAAGGGGTATGTAAGGAATACATAGTGACACTGGGGTTTGGATGTTTAAGTTAATTCTTCCCAAAGTTCATTTAAGTTTCATGTCCCCTCTAAAACTTGGCACCTAATTTGAAAAAGTCATTCACTTCTTGCATACTATGAATTTAATGATACTTTTTGCCAGAAGCTTCATTGGGTGAAGAAAGGTTAATTGCTGGTTCATAGATAAAAGAAAGTAACAAAGGACACTGCTTTCCAGCTGCACGATAACAAACAAGTCGGTAGTGCTACAGTTGCATGGTGATTTGCTATTATTGTTGCTACCTTTTTTTTCTGAAGTTTTAAATAATAAATTAAGTTGGAGGTACTAGAAATTGTGTCTCTGACGGAAAGTATGAGTAATAGTATCAATAGTAACTATCGATACGTGTAGATGCACATATTAAATGGAATGACTTATCTCATGCTTAGAAGAAAACAGAAAGATGTGTGCTTCGTGTCCATCAGGCATCTTGGAGTGCTGAATGATCCAGATATCGAAGGAGGCTGATTGGCAGTGGTTCAAAAATATTTTGGAATAACTATCTGTATTGTCATTTACTCTTAGACATCCTCATACTGCCATCACTTGGCCCAGTATTTTCTTAATTATCTTTTAAAATTCTGTTCCCGTTTCGTGTTCTTTTAAGCCATAACTAGCGCGCGGAATAATTGGCCAATACGCATGCACCGAGGCTTGCTCTGCTTTTAGAAAGTTGCAGAGAGAGCTGTGTAGGTTAAGATTTGGGTAGAAGTACAAGTGATTCAGCAGTGCTGCGTTGCAGCCGCAGGTCTTGTGGCAGAAGAGAAAATCGTTCTTTGATTGATATTCCATTCAGAGAATTGTTTCCATGCCATATCATAGCAGCTTTTTCAGCAGCATAAGACACTTCTGTGTATTTGCTACAACTCTGCAAAGGCTTATCAATCTTGACAAACACAAAGTTGTCTCTTCCATCCACTGGAGGTCTGGACAACAAACTCTTGACAGAAATTCCAAACATTCAAGAGCAAATATGAGAACTGAGTGAAGTGGTTAGCATTAGTAAAAGATCAGGTTCATTAATCAAGTCTTTCGTTGCTGTAACTCAAAATCCATTTTTTCAGCTAAAAGTCATTAGCAGATTAGAAAAGAGAAAATAAACATTTTTATATTTAGAGTGTGTCAATAGACACATTTTTAATGATTTCAGCTTTTGATTATGTACCAAAAACCTTTAGCCAGAAGAATTAATGTACTGTGATCTTGAATTCTAGGAAAAAAA
Source organism: Tetrax tetrax (assembly GCA_009806455.1). Taxonomy (NCBI): domain Eukaryota; kingdom Metazoa; phylum Chordata; class Aves; order Otidiformes; family Otididae; genus Tetrax; species Tetrax tetrax. Next base: position 13,320 of record WHYT01015328.1, on the reverse strand, counting down.
CAACATTAGATGTTTGTTGTAATGCAAACAGCTAACATTTCTGTAGAAGCCTTTTTATTCGCACCTGCACTTCGCAAAGCTGTGCAAACCTAAGTATGGGGTTCAACACAGAGGGGATGTGAACGAGGAGGATATGCAGTTTTGGGCGTGCAATTCATCTCATGACAGCACAGCACATGTGATACAGCCAGCAGCGCTTATAGGAATATGGAAGCTGGGAGGGATGGGTTAAGGTAATCCTGTACTTCCCTTGGTCCATCCCACTCTAAGAGATCCATGCCCAGTTATCCTGATTTCATACATGTGAAACTAGGATAAAAGGAAGGTGTGAAACTAGCTTTCTACTTCTGCATACACTTACAGTGTCACTCCTGACTGTAGTGTCACTCCCCTCACTTCTAGTGTCTGTGTCTCCTTTGCTTCTTTGGTTTTAATTTCTTATCTTTTTATCCACAGGCCACTAGCTGTGGTCCCTCTGTTGTCTCTTTTCTAATGTGATATCAGATCAGACGGAATCCAAGACCAAGCACTCAAAAAAGCTTCATCTTCTTACAGTAGAAATTCCACAAAGTGTTTTCATCCACACACAGACATACCGTTACACACTCTTTCATCAAATTTGTATGCACTGTTTCCACTGTAGGCTTCTCCAAAGTTACTTTCATTTGGAATATCTTAGAATATTTTCTTGTTTCCTTTTTCTTTTGATAATTCAAATTAAGGTAGATTTTGCAGTTAGTATTAAGTGGAAGGGAATCTGAACCTTCCTGTTTATAGTTGGTTGACCTAACCCCTGAGCTGTAGAACCAGCCGGTACGTATTTAACTGGTACATGAAAACTTCAGGGGTTGATTGTAAGGTGCCCCAGCGCAGCAGTAGGCAGCTGGCTGGGACCCACACCCGGGCGTGGGCTCTGATTCAGGCGGTGGTGGGACAGCCTGGGCTTCCAGGGTGGCCCGTGGGTGAATCTCACACCAGAAATTTCATTCTTAACCAAAAAAGCCTTTTCCTACACACAAACCAGTGTAGTATGCTTCTACAGTTTTGATCTTAAAAACTTGACATCCTCTGTTAAAATATGTAGCTAAAAAATGCCTAGGCAGCCCTGTGGAGACCTATTTGGCAGATGGTGGGTATTTGATACTATGTTCTGGTTTTGTAATTTATGCTGTTTGTTACATGTGTACATGTGTACATGTAACAATCAAAGCATTTAGTGATGCTAGGTGTTATTATTCACTGTTGGCCTATATATGTTAATAAAAGACAATAAATCCTGCGTTTCATTCTGTCTGTTAAGAAAACAGTATTTTTTTTTTCTAGTAGCGTCAGGAGCTACTCTGAATGTGGACCCTGAAGTATAAAACTGAGATTAAAAATATATATACTGTATCTGTGAGATTTTTTTATTTTCTTCCAGTGATTTCATTATAAATGAATTAGTTTTTCTTTTTAAGAACACATTTGCAATTTAATTTTTCCAACTATCAAGCATTAGACACTTGATTAGCTTAAACTAAGAGGATTCAAGAAAAATTCTTCATGTGTGATTTTCAGCTTCAAGTAAGATGTAATAGAATAAAAGTGATGTTAATTAAATACCTCTGGTGTTGGATGACACTACCACATTATACAAAATAATTCCGATACTTCTCCCCTCAAAGTAGTATCTAGGACATTGTCCTCCAGAATTTAATTCTCCTTTTTCCACCTGGCCTTGCAAAATTTCATGCCCTTGAAATTTTGGCATGTAGGGATGTAAAAATTGGAATAGAAAAAAAAAGCATTAAATTCAGTTACAAATACAGTAATTACATCTACATGTAAAGACTAAGAAGTCTGAATACTCGTGGCGGTCCACAGATAGCAGTTACATTTCTTCCAAGAAAATGAAATCTAAAGTCTCATGAGCCTCTTCAGTAACCTCGGCTGAATGTAAGGCTTATCAAAACACAGTTCTGGCTCCAGTATAGCTTAGGAGGTTCTGCTGAACTGATACCAGTGTTGGTGGAATTTTTTTGGTAATTTCCCTAGAGTAAATCAGTATTATAGACCCAGTATTATAGACCCCACTTACCCAAGGTAAGTGTGGAAATGAAGCAAGGCTGTTATGCTTCCCTACTTCTACTCTTTTTACTTTCATCCAGGCAGTGGAAAGTCCTTCTGTCAGTGTTTTATAGACTGAAATTAGCTTTCTGTATTTTGGTAGTTTGCACAAATATTAAGTGAGTGCTTGTCTAACTGCCTCGGTGTGGGAATGAGAGAGCAGGGGCTGATCAGGCAGTGACTGTCCTGGGAAGGGCAGGTAAGTAGGATATGACAGGGCTCCAAAAAATGCTGCTTGTCTGGCTGAGTCTACAGTCCCTTTTTATTGTGCTGTTTGCACTGTTATGAAAGCCTTTCTTTGTTCGGCCAGTCTGTCGGAGGGAGATATTCTGTGGGCGTAAAGCAATTCACCTGTGGCTGTGGTACTCGAGGGAGCTTGTGTACTGTGATGATCTCCGAGGCCCTGTTGGGTCTTTGCACCGTCAACTCCTTTCTTGGTTGGTTTCTGCACTCTCTTGCTGCTTCGCTCAGGTGCTAAGCAGGGAGAGATGACAATACCTGACACAAAAGGGAAAATTAAAGCTTTGAGTACTCACTCTCCTTCCTTTCATTCATACAGCTAAATATCCCATAGCATTATGATTTTATAAGTAACGTGCATGATACTGTTTTTCCATTGTTTTTTTGGTTTAAGATTTTTTTTCCCCACTTTGAATTCATGCTGTGCCTTGGTAGCCATGAAGGAGCATATATAGCCCACAATAGCTGCTTGCTGAATTGTGTAAGAGAATCTATTTAGCTGAATTATGTCCTGAAGAAAAACAGAAGGGCAAAGCTGCAAATTTGCCACTTTGCTGGCTTTCCTGTTACGCCTTGAGGGTGAGTTCCTGATATACAGTGGTACCTTTACAGTGAAATCCCAGGAGCCAACTGCCTGTGGCATTTATCGCTGACAAACAGCCATAGAAAGTTGTCTGTGTCAGCAACACAAAACATTGGCCAGAAGCCTACTAGTGCCACCATTTCACTAGTAAGAGAAATACCTGCACTGGAAGGATTTACTGATCACTCCATTTAATGGGTTTGCACAATGACGACAGTGGTAGTATCCTATAAATAAGAGGCAGAAGTGAGTGGTTTCCATTTGCTTGCTGGCTTAATTACCAGTATAATGCTGTAATTCAGTGTAGGCTACTGAAAAAAAAACCCCTAAGCTTATTGGATTGCCTGATATTTTTTTTCTTTGTAAGTATGCCAATATTTTTAGAAGAACAGAATTAACTCAATTATACTGTGTTGACTTCAAATGCCAGATAACAGTATGAACACCACCTCTTAAAAATACTTTTAACTGCAAATTTGAAGTGTTTTTTGCCTTTCATTTGGATCTTTTCATATTCAGCTAGACATAAAGTCTATTCTAGTAGAGATATTTGAAAAGGAAAAGTTATTAACAATTCTGCCTGAATTTTTTTAATTTTTTCATACATGTAAATTAAAAAAAAAAAAAAAAGATAGTTGTTCTATAGTGTTTTCTTTAATTTTTTTAACCCCTAGATCTGGATGGACAGTTTTTTTCTGTGTCCCTTTTGCATTTGTCTTTATATAAGATACCCAGAAGTCAAGGCAAAACATTCATTAACAAGCAGGAACGCGCTGTGAAACTGAAGGTGATATTTTAATGTTACTCTGAGGCTGCAGAGTCCAGGGATACCGTAACATGTTTCTGCATAATTATATTCAAACTATGTTTGATAAGAAGGATATTTAAAAATTAATTATTAAGCATGACATTTCAATTTTTTTTTTAATACAGATAGATATGGAGCACCTATTGATTGACATGGGCATGTAATCCTACTTATCGGATTTAACTAAATCTTTCTTTGAAGTGTTGTTAGACTGCACTGAGATGCTTTCATGAAATTTCACATTACATTGTAATGGATTTTCCTAGTTTGTCATCTATTGAATAACATGTATAAACTTAAACTTTAAAAAATGTAAATAGAAAAGGCAAGAAATGTATTCTTTCTCTGAAACTCGCTTTGTGATTAAATCATTCTGTACATGTTCTGAAAGTTACTTCTTTATTTTTAGCTCCTTATAGTGTATACTTTCTAAAGGGCAGTGCATCGGAATATTCTTGTGAGCAAATACTGACAAAATTGGAGTTTAATCAGTGTAGTGGGCTGTGTTTATAGATTTTGTCTAGTCTTTAGATCTTTTTCACGTTAACATTTTTTTCTGTTTTTATAGTATTTTCTAGTGTTGTATGTTATTTTTTACTTTACTTTCTTTACATTTATTTACATGAATAACTGTTGGCACAGTATGCTGATCGCACCATCTTTCCAGTACATTTCTGATTCATTATTTGTTTATTTCTCAGCTTTTGCATAGAATTTTGCCTTCATAGTGTTTGCCTATCACATGTGATTCTAAAGGTAGTTTTCAGTTGATAAGACCTTTGATTATAATCACTGAATGTGGATTCTGTGTATCAGCTGAATTAATATCTGAAATCATAATTTCATCTCAGGTAGTTGGGTTTCAATGTTGTGTATTTATTTTGCTCATCTTTCATTCATTGTAATTTTTAGTCCTGCAATATTTAACCACCTGGTTGATAATTCAGTCAAAATAAGACTACAGCTACTGAACCTAGTAGTTCTGAACCTGCTGAACCTACCTGTACTTAAAAATATCTCCAAACTTTGTGGATTTATTGATCAATTTATGATATATTTAATTAACCTGCATTTCAAATTATAGATGCCAGCTTCTTCTGGCAAACTATTTGGATGGTATATTGAGTTGGAAACACATGCATTAGCTAACAAGTTTATTCTGGTAGCTTTTTTGAAGCTCCACTGTAAAGAAATTAAGGGTACATTTGCCCATTTTTTGGGTTCTGCATCTAGCTAGCGCGAGTGGTAGTTGTAATGCCAGTTCTTCCTTCAGTGTGGACTGAAGAAGCTTGCCTGAGCAAACAGGCTGTACAAAACCATAACCATGTGCCTCTACATTGCCATCGTGATTGTTACCTGAGGTAGATACAATTAAAATGCATTTGAGGCATGCCTACATGTGTTTGTTACACTTTTCTGGATGTAGATTTGAAATTCCCAAAGGCACTCAAGTGGGTACAGTCTGAGTACTATGAAACAGCTGGAGAAATAGAACCAAGAAATAAGCATTTTTAACAAATAAAGGCCGTGGGATTTCCTTATTGGCAGAAGTCTTTAAGAAGGATAGAGATGTGGAAAGCAGACTTTATGATGCGCTGAAGAGTGTAGCAAGCATTGAAACAGTGCACGTACAAGAAGCTGGTGCGTATAGCGGCAGTAGCAAAGCAAAATAAGAGATGGCTTCTGCCCTTTGTGTTACTCCAAGACCTGGTAGCTGAAAAACATTAAGCGCTAGGAGAAAAATGTTAATGAAAATGAGAAGGAAGGAACTAAGGCACAGTACATCCAAGTATCAACAATTTACAGGATAAAGATAGGAACAGTAAAAGATAAGGAATGAAAGAATTCTCCTGACAATTACTTCAGGTGAATAGAAAACACTTTTGCAAAGAGAAAAAATAATATAAGAGGAAAAGAAGTCTAGTAATAAATGAGGTGAGGAATGGAACTGCTTATTCCTTCTGGTTTCTACCCCGAGAGTCAAGCCTTTCAGGCAGTGAAGAGAGACTTTGTTTTAAACTCTCCTTTAGAAAATAATCATGCCTTGCTGCTTTTTTCACCAGAAATGGATTCTTTGTATTTTTATCACCTTTATGTCTCTCATGTGGCAAATGGAATAGTTTCTTATTTCTAGTTAGTTGTCTTGTTATGGATAATTCATAAAGATTATAGTACTGCACACCCTCCCCTACCTACCCAGGCGAAGGCTACACCAATATGTACTATTGTTCATCTCAGTGCCTCTGGAACTTCATCCGGCTGTGGGACCAGAGATGTGGCCAGACAGAGGCCTCAGTGCCTTGCACCTCTCTGAAGGCAAAGCACGCTGAGCTTCACCTGCTCTGGGAATCCAGAGTTGTAGCCACAGGCCCTCCGTGTACGCCACCCATACCTATATCTGACTTTTACACTCTGCTCAAACTGCCTTCCACAGTATCAGTTATTTGAAAACACTATAAATCTTAATCAATTTACAAATTTGAGGATTTTTAACCTCAGAAGACTTTCCCTAAGACATCACAGGATGAGATAGGAAGAGCTTAGCCGTTGTTATGTGAGGTTTGATTAATTCACTCTCTGTCAGCATCTTCTGCACTGTGTGTTTTTATTAGGTAGTTAACACTCAAGAGCTGATACGTCAGTGAATCACTGTCAGGGTGCAGTGAGGTGGCTGCCCTGTGCCGTGCCGTGGCAAGCACTGTGCGAGGCGAGCGGGCCAGGCCGGTGGCAGTAGCCAAGGTCAGTCACACAGCGCAAGTCCTGGTGGTGAGGCAAGTCGAGGTGGAGCCGGGACCTCAAGCCGGAGTCCAGAAGATGTATGGCCCCTCAGGCATGGGTGAAGGGCAGGTCCCCAGCTCACAGCCCCATCCCAGCAGCCTGGTCCACTGGTACGCCGCACTGCAGCTGGGCTGGCCCTGTGCGCACAGCCTGGTGTTAGCCACTCCATCTTGTCTTCCAGGGTCCTTCTCACTGCCTGGTGATTTTTCAGCTGCAAGGAACTATGATTGCAGTCTCAAAGGAAGAGCTTTGTTAGCAGAGTGGGGTATAAAATTTGCACTGTACAGGAAGTAAAGATTGAAGAGGGTACGATGTTTATGCTCAGCTTCCCCACATGTGCCTAAGCTGTCTCCATGTCCTCAAGCTCTCACTGGCATAGACGAGTTTCAAAATTTTCCAATCCTTGCTGCAAATTGGCCCTGAAGTGCCACGACATCCCAGGAGCTTTGTTTATATCTCATCGGTCAAAAATAAATAGGCCTGATCCATCTAGTTATTTTGAACAGTGATGAAATGCAGTAAATAAATGTCACCCTTGATGCCAGTAGAAGTAATACAAGAATATTTTATAGGCATCTGCTGTATATTGCAAAATGATACCTAAATTTAAGATAGCTGAAAATACAAAATACCACATAGGGATTTTTATGCTAAATATACAAGTGAAACAATTCTAAGAAGGGGAATGGAAATGTTAAGGTATTGTTTGAGTGCTGCCATGGTTTGACTGGCAATGCTCAGAACATTCTTAGTTCAGAAATGTTTGTGTGAGGTTTGATTTCAGTCTAGGTTCAGCAATATGCTTCCATGTTTTCTGTAGGCTTCCATAGCTGTTGTCTGTATTAACAAATAATTGAGCGGGGTGGGAAGGGACCAGTAGGTCAAGCATTTTGTATTGAGGCACCAACATCTTTAGTATATGCAGTTGAGGGATTTGGGCTAGATTTAGTCTGATCTGAGGACTGAGTTGGTCTATACCACATGTATAGTTCAAAGCTGTCCAAGGGGACTGTTTTCCCTTAGGGACTGAATTTATATTTCGTTTGACTGTGCACCAAATGCACACCTGGTTCAGTTTTCTTCGCAAGGAATCTACTTAATATTTACCAAAAGTGCTCTGGAAACCTAACTCTTGTGCTGGAAAAGGGAGAAGTGGGGTGATTATTTTCAAATCTACTTTAGTACTCTGAGCCAAAATGCTAATATAAATATAGCTTATGTATTCTGTGTACCTAAATGTTTGAAAACTAATAAGGCTGATCTTCTATAACATAATAAAACCTATGAGTAAAGATTAATGCACTGCATTAGTGGTAGAAACTGTGGGACTGCTTTCAAATAAGTTATTATCCAAACCCAAGTCTAATTTTGTTCTTCAGGATATAATTGATGCATGTTTTAATGTTTATTTTTAGTTCTGTACTCAGTATCTAGGGGGAATTGGATACAACTGGGCTGGCTACTTGCTTTAATTAAAAGACTTTAGAAAAAAATAATTATCTGATGACACATTATTAATGGCTTTTTTTTTTTTTTTTCTAAGTTATTTTGATTTTAGAGCATCACAGATAGCTGGTCTGTATATAGACTCTGTGGCAATCTAAAGTGAATATGGTATTCCAGGCTATGGTGATGGATCAGCAAAAAGCAATGTATGAGCAGTAGGAGGAGAAATTGGGCTTTGGAATAACAGGAAAAGAAGGTTACATTGGGAAGAAGAGAGCACATCTTTAATATCCTTAAATAGAAAGGGTTTTTTTTTTTACTTAATTCTATAGAACAGCTGAAAATTTTCCACTCCTGTTGAGGATTCGGTAAGTACAACAGTACATAAATGGCTGACAGCTAGATGTTTTCAGCATAAGAAATGTTTTAGTTCTGTAAAAAGACAGAAAAACTGGCTGACAGATCTACTCTACACTCCGCACCTGTGCTTGATAAATAGAGGATAACAACAATTACTGCTTTTAAATGTATCTTTTAAATCTTTGTCATTTTCTCTAAACTTCTTTTTGTTGCCAGACAGAACAGGATGTTTGTGGGAGGGAGGGGGAAACAAAGAAAGTGTTTGAAAGAATCTGCCTGTTCATATCAGTAAAATGAGCAAATTAATGGGGAAAAAAAAAAAAAAAAAGATTAAGGAGCTGGAAGCTGCATTCTGCCCTGCCCTGGTTGATGAAGTGAGAGTGTTGTATTGCATACTTTAAAATGGCAGTCAGCTATCATCGTTCCTTTGAAAGTCAAATGGCTTTAAATCAGAGCTTCAGCTTACGTTGGGAGACATTTAAGCTTTTTTCTTTTTTTCCAACATAAACGTAAGTCATGCAACCATTTTTTATTACAAATTTGAGAATACTTCAGAGAGGGGCTGATTTCCCTCCATGTTAAGGTAATCCTGTAAAGGTCACTGTCTAACCAATGTGAGCTTCCAAGATAAGGTACTAAGAGTGAGTGTTTTTTTATTATGTGATTGGATATTTCAGAGCTTACTTTGAAGTTTGCGATTCCTTTGCCAGCTGGTCCCCAGTTTGCCAACGCTGACCTAGTAACGCATAGCTGGTAACTTATAAGCTTGTGTTAATTACAGAAATACTGGAACATCTCTCGTAAGCTTGTTGTCTCTTGGACAAACATTAGCCTAAAATCTGAGAGGAAAGTTAATTGCTTTGAATGTTTCAGATCCAGCCGTTTGTCTGACAGGTGGACGGCAGCTCTTCATGTTTTCCAGAGGCCAATGGAGTTACCAGGCTTTGCTGGGATTTACATTCTCCCATAGCACTTAAGACTGTAAGCCAATAAAGGTGTGGATTTAGCTTTGTTGCATTACTTTCTGAAATGAATAAGGATGAAGAACATGAATTATGTTGATTTCTCATTTCATAAGTGAAAAGCAAGCTCATATTTCGGTTTCCTGTTGGTACTTTTTACAGAAATTGCCACAGAGACTATTAGCTGCTCGAAAGCAGTTTGTTATCCTTAACTGATAGTGTTCAGGGACACTTTTGACTTACTTTGCTGCAAGCAGTCTTGCAAAGCTTTGTACTGTTTTTTTTTTTTTATTTTATTTTACAAAGCTCATTTGTAACTTTTTAGAGATTTTATTCTAAGGAGTTATTTTAAAAAAGGAGAAAAGGCTGCTCTGGTCAGCCTTCAAACCAGGCTGTTCTGTACATTAGAAGAGCCAGATCTCCGAGGTTATCCGTGTGCCTTTTATGTTGCCTCCCTGTGTCCGCACTGTACGTGGAAGGAGTGCTCCTAGAGGCAGGAAACCAGCTGGACCTCACTGCTGGCCTTGCCGACAGGCTCGCCTGAAGCCCCAGGAATACTTCCCGTGAGAACTACCCTGAAGACTGCTTTTCCCAACTCCTCCCAAATACGTTTCATACAAACTACCAAACAGACAGGGTGGTACTTACAGCTGTTGGTTACTGTCAGCCTTGGACGACTGCTGTCGCTGAACTGCTCTCTGTTCCTTTCCTAATCCCCTGAGCTACCCAGGCATTCCTCCCTCCCTTCAGAGCTCATTCCTTAGCCGGGAATTATGAAGAAAATTTCCTTACACCTTTTTTTTCCCTACTAAGAAGCAATTCTGCAATAGAAAAGAAAGCTCATTAAAGCTATAAGAGCTTGAAGAAGGAAATTAAAATGAACAATTAAGGAATCTCATAGAATTTCAGCATTACTACCATAAACTCCTAGAATAAAGAAAAATAGGACTATTTAACATCCGCTCCCTGACTGAAAACTACTTTCTGTTTCCATTGTAATAATATTGAGGATGAAAAATATTTTTGCCAGGGTTTTCTGGTGGATCAGTGGCTGACCACCAGTCCTGAGTAGTTTGTCTGTTTTGAAAAGAACCGGGTGTTCAGACAGACAGACCTATGAACATGTGCCTAAATGACACACATGTTCACTAGCTGCTATTAAGGAGTTAGATTATATTACTGATCCAAACTGTTTTTTATAGTTGAAGACTTTGTCAACAAAGGGAACCAATCTCAGAAAAAAACCCTCTAGTCACCTTCAAGACTGCAACAAATTAGCTCAGGAATGTTACTCTCATTCAAATGAGTTTACTTCATTTAAATAAAGAGTTTTCAAAATGTCTTTACGTGGCCGTCAGTGAGGTATTAATGGTAAAAGAGAGAACTGCTGGAAATGGTGATGTCAGATCCACCATCATGCTGCACAGTGGTAATTGTGTCTCCAGAGCCACAAAATTCTCAAAACAGGAGCAATGAGAACTAATGATTTTACCAGCTGACAAAAAAAAAAAAAAAAAAAA
>WHYT01015327.1:93968-222862 GCA_009806455.1 Tetrax tetrax | reverse complement strand
GATTTGGGGTACCCCCTCCCCGCCATCCTCAGGGTCACCCCGCTGCTGGCAGCCCCCCCCCTTCAGCCCGGGTGAATGCAGTTTCCTTTGTAGGCTCAGCTCGGGCTCTCCCTGCCCACGCGTGTCTGTGTGTAAAGTTATGTGGAGAGATCAGACCTGCTCCCAGGGGCTGCAGCCAGCCCTCCTTGAGAAGTTTGGTGTGTGTTTATGTACCCACGAGGACTGCATTTCGGCATTTTAGGATTTCTTTTTGCCCAGACATGCGTGTCTGGGGATGCTGGTAACTGCAGCTTCTCCCAGTCACAACTTTTTTTTTCATGGTGGGCATGGGCTGGAGTGAAATGCCTGCCTGGGACCGTGCAAAGGTGGATGAGTGTCAGAAATGGAGAAGTTGAAAGGGGAACAGATAAAGATTCCTTTGAAAGACGGAGAGCGGCGCCGCGTCACAGCAAGGGGACGGGCCTGATGCTGGGGAGATCCTTGGCAGGAGGCACGGCCGCTGCACGAGCACTGACTTGGGCGCGTGATGGAGAAGTTGACTGTGGGATGGAGAAGTTGACTGCAGTCATGGTGCAGATGAGGATGGGGAGATCCTGCTGGAGTCCCAGGGCAACTTGGACCCTGCTGAGGCTGGATTTAGGAACCAGGGACTCGAGAGAAGGCGGCGTGGCCGCCTGTTCACCCAAGGGGTCTGTCCTTGTGTCTTGGTGTCCCAGGCCAGCACCCTGCACGGGGTCTGCCCGTTGCAGTGCCATGGGAAATGTGTGCTTTGGTCTTTTTTGGTGACTCTGAGTATGTGTGCCTTTTGTTCTTGGGATCTCCTCTGGCTTAAATACCTCGCCAGCGTGCTGCTGATCTGTTCCCTCCTCAGCAGAGGTCGCTTGCTACCCTTCACATTATCTCCTGATGGGTTTTTTTTTGTGCTGGGGTTTGGTTTGCTTGGCAGAGTTGAGTGCTGTGCATCCTACCATTCCCACAACTGGATGCTCCTGTTGAGGCCGTTGGTCTTGGAAGAGGGTGCTCTGAGCCCAGAGTTGGCTTGTGCCTGTGCTTGCCAGGCCACCCTTGTGCCATCAAGTCTTCCTCGGGGTGGGCAAGGGTGGTGCTGCCTGAAGGCAGCGTGTAATGGGAACCCACTGGTGCGTTCCCACATAGCACTGGGGGTCCTGCTTGTCCCAGCACCCCTGCAGCATTCTCTGGAGCAGGCTGGTGGCTGGGGGGCTGCCAGACCTGCAGGAGACCCACCGATGGGAGCGGGACGGCTTGCTCACCAGGGAAGGAGAAGCAGTTGCAGAGTGTGCTGAAACCTTGTCCTGGCTTGAGCAGCCAGAGCTTGTAAAACCAGAAGAACACAAAGTTTACAGCCTCTGCAAGCTTAAAATGCTCCTCTTGATCTTTCTGTTGATGCATTTGTGGTCACTAAACACAGAAGAAGGTTTGGCATTCAGCTTTGCGTTGAGCACGTGTCCAGGCCGTAGCACTTGTTCTATTCAGCTGTGGTTGTGCCACTTTGGCCCCTTCCAGCCCCAGTGCCACTTGCTGACCAAGGAGGAGGCCTGATGCTCCTGGAGGCCTCCAACGGGTGCCTGTTTGCTGTCACAGCCCTGGGTTGTTTGCTTAATGCTGGCCCATGTGCTGGATGAGAAAGCTCCAGGCAGGTGGTACGGCACCCACTGGGCACCACCAAGGCGGGGTAGCCCCTAGGAAGGGCTGGAGGAAGGCACACCCTCTGGTTTTAAGAGGAAAAGACCCTTGGGTGCAATCTGGGCGGGTGATCTGGGGACAAACCATGGCGCTGCTGGACAAATTTAGCAATGGGAGCAACAGGCAGGCAAGTGGTGCGTGTGCTGGGTGCCTTGGGGTAGAGAGGAGGCGATTACACAGCCTCCTGGAGCTGTGTCCCGCCAGGGAAGGGGCAGCGTCATGGCTGGGGTGACGAGCTGAGCCGGGTCCCCCCTCTCCTGCTGCCTCAATGTCCCTTTCTGAGCAGGTCCTTTTAATAAAGCTCCAGCTTCATCCCGTTCTGCAATGGCTTGAGGGATAAAAACTACCTTGCTTGAAAACTGTTTATGGAGGTTACGGTACTGACCCAGGGTTGCCCAAGTCCTGTGAGGGGTCGTAGGAAATCTCTGACCGGAGACACGCATGGAGCATGTGGGGAATTTTCCCCTCTCTCTTTCTTTGCCAATTTGTGGGGGGAATGGGTAGAAATGATGGACGCTTGCTGAAGTGCAGATGGAAACAATGGGGAATTTTATACGGCTCTGCCAAACCCCATTCACAAAATAAGGGAATGTAAAGGCGTTTGTTGGAAGGACAAAAAAGGAGTTCGACGATAGATCACGCTTAGCACTTCTGTTTGTCGAGGGCTTCAGTTTCTAACTGAGAACGCAAAGGCGAGGGCCAGCAGTGAGAGTTGTCGCTTCACACAGCAGCAAAGTCAACAACTCGGGGGTGGTGAGCAAAGAGGAGACCAAGTACCGGTCTGTCAGGAAAGGTCCCCTGTTGTAGAAAGTTGCTGGGAGGGTATTTGAGTCATCACAGCCTCTGGTCACACATCTGGCAGGTGAGGAAGCAGGTTGTCACCAGAAGGAGCTCAGAGGAGCTGGTCAGCACTGGGCCAGCTTTGTGTGGTGAATACACAAGCTCTAGTTCCCAATTAGGAGGACAAGGACCAGCGGTTTGAGACCCATCAGTGCTCTGTCAGCAGACTTCAGAATAAACCCTTGAAACAGGACAAGGTGTGCGGTGTCTGCAGGAGGGGAGGGTTGGCTACACTGATCCATCAGGGATTCATCAGGCGCCGGTGGGTTGCTCTGTCGCTACCAGGGGCCTCCTCCAAAGGAAACAGCAGCTTTTTCTGGGCCGCAGCTGCCAAAGCCCTGAGACAGACCTCTGCAGACACAGCACTAAGGGCATTTTCATCCTGAATTAAGATTAGATTTGGCGGAAATGGTGCCAGAGAAACCCTGGGAATTTCTCAGTTTGCACGCACTCTCCAAAATCTGGGGCAAGGTGGAGGAATTCAGACATGTCTGTTGAGGATTACCCCAAGGACAGGTTGGAGTCTGGCCTGAAGGGCTTCCCATCCCAGGGAGTTTCCCCATTTGGGCTACTGGAGTGTCCAGTAATAATGGTGGGACAATCTTTGAAACCATCCATTTTGTACTCTGCTCAGAGCACTGTTAAAGCTCAGGCAGCCACGCTGACATCTCCCTTTATCCTCTTCCCTTAAGGCTGCACGTGCAATGAATTTCTAGTTGTCACCTGAAAATCTGTTTCGATAAAAATGTGTCTAGAAGCGGTGGGTTGGATTCTGGATGTTACGTGTACTTGATGTTGGGTGATATTTTTGTGGAGCATTTTTAAACATTAAAGTCTTGGAGGGACACTGAATTTCAGAGTTTTCCCCACTTAATATTGACAATTTATAGATCACTCTTAGATTTCTCTGGAAACCCTCCCCTTAGCATGCTGGGCTTGGCAACAGTGCCTGTGTGCGCCAGACAAAATCTTTGGAGATGTAAATCGATAACTGGTCTATACTGCAGAACAGGTCCAGCAAAGGACTGTGCAGGGTCAATACAGGGACATCTACATGATGATGTGTTCCCGTTGCTGAGGCTGAGAGGAGAAATACCATGGTTTCAAGAAGCCCTGAAAATTGAGAAGTCTGCTCTGCAAAGGATGATGCTAGTATGAAATAGGATTTCTACCCTAAAAAGCTGGGAGTGGAATCAATGCCATGGTGTGATTTAAAGTCTCAGTATGTAGGTTGTGATTTTTGTTACCTCTTGACTGTTGAAACTTTGACTGTCAAAACTGTTTGGGAGTCTTATATCATCTCCAGTCACGTCCAAAGGATCTTAAGCAATATAGACATTTCCTCCCTTTAAGATACGTTGTCTGATCTACAGCTAGAAATGTAGATTTGCCTTTCTTGTAAAGCAATTCTCAGCATCCAGCTGTCTTCTGGACAGAAAAGAAAATGCATCTGAATGGAGGAGAGTGGGGATGAATTGTTTTTCCACCCTGTAAGAATGTTTGCCATTTCAAAGACATTTCCCCACTGTAAATGAGGGGGAGAAAAAAAAAAAAGCTACTTTGGGCTCCTGTAAATGGCCTTCAGCTATCTAAGCAAACAAGATGTCAAAACCATTTGGACTTTTTAAGGCAAGAGCAAAACTTTTAATTCAGAAATGCTGAAATTGTTCAGCCAATTCCAGAAATTGTAAAGTGAAGAATTAGCTGATCACCACTATTTTACAGATCAATTGAGTTTTGTCAAACTTTTATTTTAATCAGTAATTCCTGATCAAGTCTACTCTAGAGGCTGCTGTCTTTAGTCCAGTGCAGTGCTTTATTTCTCTGCAGAAGCCAGTGGTGTCAGGTAAGAACTAGGATGTTCAACAGAATTTTTCCTTTACTTGCTCTTGAGCTTGCCACCCTGAACATGACTTTACTGGGGCTATAGCAGCAAAACACGCGGTGCAGAAGCCACATGGAGAGGTGATAACTCCTCTGTAGCAGCCGAGCCACAACTTGCTGCTCTCGGAAGCCTGATTTCTTAATGCTCAGTAAAAAGATGGAAAATGAGCCTGGAAGCTGAAAACCACAGCTTTGCAATTGTATGCTAACTGTATAGTGATTTGATCCGCTGTCTGGATTAGCACATATCACCACAACCGTGCAGGGGCATCCTGCCTGTCCTGAAGCCCCCACAGAAGTGATGCCCTGGACCTTCTGGTTGTTTTTTGTAGGAACTCCTCAGGATCCTTACTCCTGTCTGCTACCTGCGTGCATGTTGTCCTCACTGGGAAGATACTAAAATCACAGCCAACACTGAGAAGCATTATTGCTGGTCTTTGGACTTCTCTGTCCCCCTCTGTTGTTTCTTGCCTTGCACTTTGTTCCCATGGATTGGTCACAAGAGTTCGCAAAAAGTAGCAAAGCAAAATTAAGCTATAGGCAGTAGCTTCAGTTTGTCAGCAGTGGAAAACTTGGAGGTTTCACATGGGCGTACATCGTAGGTATTTAGGGGCACTTCTTCACCTAGGGACTATAGTGGTGGGACGCTCGTTCTGGTATTCACAGAGCTCCTGCAATAAAAGGAATAAATGCCTTTAGTAGGTGCCTCTTGATAGAGTCTCTGTGGAAATTGCTGGTTGTAGGAAGAAGCCGAGATAAGGGCAAGGTGGGTTTGATAGCTCTATATAAGGAGAAAAATCTTCCTTTACTATTGCTACTCAAGCTGCTTATGCAATCCTGTCGCTGCGGAGTTGTAACGGAAAAAGGGCTTGCTTTATAAAATCCTGCAGTAATTAACAGCCCCATCAGACACAGATCTGCCATTTGGAGCTACTTTTGCTTTTTCCATTAAGTTGGTAAACTTTGCCAAAGTGTTTTTCTCCAGTGTTCTGGCACTCAGCCCCGCTCTCAGCTCTTACGGTGTTGGCTGTGCGAGGGGTTCAGGAGCAGGGCTGAGGCCAGCTGGATCCCACGCTGCACATTCGTCTCCTTTATAGCCCCGTCAGTGTCACTGGAATGAAATTACGTGCTGGATTCTCCCCTAAGGCTTGTTCCCCTTGCTGTGTTTTTGGGGATTTTTGGAAGCTGGTTTGTGAAGGTACCCCTCCGAAAAAAGAGGTGGATTTCAGTGAGGTGCATTGTGTGCACCAGTGTTTTTATATGGCTGTACAAATCTGATCCGCACCAGAGAAAGGATGTTCTGAACGCTTGGGACTCCTGCTGCCCTTGGAATTTGTGTGATGTTGGTCACCCTGTGTCTTTCTGTGCTCTCATCGGACATGTCCAGCCCAGCTGCTGATACCCAGCAAGGCCTTTGCATGCACGTGTGGAATTGTCTACATCTTAAAACTCCATTGTTCCATTGGAGGTGAGCACAGAAAGGCAGGTCTTTCTGTGAAGTGGATTTTAGCCTCTTCTAGAATCATAAAAAGACTCGAAGAACCATCCCATTCTCCTTCCCTTCCTGCCTCCCCGAATGAACTGGGACAACAGCTCTCTCTGGTCTTCAGCCCGAGAGCTGTGTCCTGTGGGATGCAGTGAGCGGGAAACAACCACGTCTCTCCAGCTGGAGATCTCTTGAGCGTAGTGAGGGTTTCCTGGTTAGCATATGGCGAAAGAATACCGTGATTTAGCTATCCCAAGCTGCTGTTCCCTCCTGCACAAACTAAAGCAACCCCAGAGCTCCTGGAATGTGCAGCCCAGTGTCAGGGTAATGGAAACAGCACAGAATGATGTGGTTCCTCTCATTTGTTTCCCAGCCGATGCAGGGCTGCTCCAGTATTTTGTCCCTTCAAGCCTTAAAATATTAGTTAGTGGCTGGATTCCTGCATGGATTTGTACATTCAAGGCCAGGTTTCCCCACTGATGTGTAAATCACTGTGGCTTCATTTTAGCTGTGGGAAAGGGCCTCCTGCACTAGATGAGGATCTGGCCCAGGGTAATACATTGTCTTGGAGGATGTTTCTTGCACTAAAGCTGAGACTGGATGTCAGGAGAAGAGTGGTCTCTAATCCCATTTGATAAACGGTTTGTGTGTGCCAGATCTGGAGAGAGGAGCAAGCTGCACTTTGGCATGGCTTTGCGTATCCCAGCATTCCCACTGGCTTGGCTGAAGTGAGGAACAACCTGTGGATGTCCCACGTCGCTTTCCTCTGGCTGAGGACTTTCTGTAGCGCACATTTTTCTCTCTGTTCCTCCAGCAGCCCTTGCCGATCAAGCTGTTAAATACCATCTCTAAGAGACGCAGGAATTCAATCTACAGACTTTCCACTGACAGTTTTAAGTGAGCTTAACCAAGGAGTTTCCTGTGTTCGTTATTTGGCTACAAATCAGGGAAGTTAGGGGGGGAAGGGAGCCTTCAGTTACCTTTCTGGTCAAAGTTTCCTCTTTGCAGCTCTTTTCAATGGCACTTCAAGGCTTTGCAGTTTAGCTAACAAAGGTTTGTCCAGTTCCCTCTCACGCATGAGAAGATCCAGCAGCGTGCTGCACTTGGGAGCCTGCAGCTCTCACTTTCTAAAGTTTCCTGCCGTAGCAAGCTAATGAGAAAGTCATTAGTGGCAACAGCATAGGATGCTGAGTGGTTAGAAGTTGCCCCCGATCTTTGAGTCCGGGTGTAAACAGAGGGACAGATCTACGTAGGGTGCTGTATGTTTACAATGTTTTTAAGCATGTCATAGAGCAACAGGACTCCAAATTTGTTTGCTGAGATGCAGGAATGCTCTACCCATGTCCTCACAGATGTGCACTCCTGGCATGTCTTTTGACCTTTCAGTTTTGAATTATTTCTCCATCCTCTTGCATTTCTGCTATTTCTGTCCTAGACAGGGCGAGGGACAAAGAGCAGCAGTAGGGAAGGGACGGCTGACCTGGCACTGATGACCCTGCATCTCGAAACACTGGGCTGGTCCTTGTTCAAGACTTAACCAACAGCCCCTAACACCAGTGGGAAAACCTTCCCCTGAATTCAGTGGGCTTTAGATTAAAGTAGCAAAATGAAATCTCACTCATAAGCAAGGACTGTTCTGCTGAGCACCCGTTCTCCATTTTCCAGAGACGTGTAGATGCTGCCACTGACTTCACTAGAGTTGTGATCAAGGACAAGACCCTTAATGGGACACTAGTTTTTGTTGCTAATGTTGTAGAAACTCATTATTTTTTCTTCTCTTCCAATTTTAGGGGATTCTGCTTTCTCTGGACTGTATTATGTTTTACCTGGTTCCTGGGATTCACACAGGGAAATTCTGAAGGTAAATTACACTTCTTTTTTTTTTTTTTCCCTCTCCTCTTTCAACTAAAGTAAAAGCTAAGTGCTTTGGTATCAGTTTAGGACCATCATTTAATAATAACTGAGCCTTGTGCATGGAATTAAATGCCTTTATTGCTGATCATTGCAGTACTGATGATGTAGAAGACGCCGTTAACAGCTGGCGAAAGAACCAGTTTTTTACAGGTGATTACGTCCCCCTTAGGATTTTCAGAAGTGCCTGCCTGTCTGGTGGAGCTGGTGGGAATGGAGCACTTTGTGTCTAAAACGTCACTGGCATCTACCTGCAATTGCTAGTACTTAGCTGCTTTTAGAAAGTGCCCCTTGAGGCTGGGGCATTAAGGAATTACAGCGTCTCTGGCAGCTGAGATTTTCCTTGACTTGAATGCAACCCCGTCATGCCTCTGCAGGCACACAGGATGTTATGCACGCAGAAACGATGCGAGTTCTAAAAGTGAAAGTAGATTTAAGGAAGAAAAATCCCACAACGGTGGTTGATAGTAGAATGACCATGTGTAGCTCAGTCCCTGTGCTATAGGGTGTGATCATAGACCATCACAGGAAAGACGGGGAGAGACTCTTCAGTAGGGCCTGTTGTCACAGGACGAGGGGTAACGGTTTCAAAATAGAAGGAGGTAGATTTAGATTAGAGATTAGCAAAAAAATTTTTGCACTGAGGGTGGTGGAGCACTGGAACAGGTTGCCCAGAGAGGTGGTGGATGCCCCATCCCTGGAAACATTCCAGGCCAGGTTGGCCGGGGCTGTGAGCAACCTGATCTGGTTGGAGATGTCCCTGCTCCTTGCAGGGGGGTTGGACTTGAAAGGTCCCTTCCCACCCAAACCGTTCTGTGATTCTATGATCACCCTGTCTTTACTCCTCCAGGAACCCCCTCCCAGTGCCGCTGGGGACAGGACAAAAGGTTGGAGTACAATAATCAGAGACCCCACAAAGACAGAAAGCTTTAGAATCAACAAAAATAAAAATAAATTCATCTTTTACAGTTGATAATGTGAGCTGAGCATCTCTGTAACATCTGTTTGTAAAGGAGCCATCTCCTCTTAAAATAGCAGCACCTCTTCCACATGGATGCTTTACACGAGCGTGTGCTGGAACTGAACAGCTTCCTCTGCAATCAGCAGACAGCTAAGTGGACTAGCAGGCTCCAGGGCTCTCCTCTCAGTCTCCAAAACATGAAGAAAAAATAGAAAGTTGGTCAATGCTCAGCTGTAAGTCAGCCCGTGGAGCACTTTTTACGGGGGGTGGGGGGGGGAAGAAAATACATCCCTGCCATCAGCAATTTTGAAAAATGTAATATTTTCCAAATTCCGCTTCAATGCGAGAGAGGTGAACATCTGGCTGAATTACTTAGTCAAGCAGTTTTCAGAGCAAGTTTTATGTCAGCTCATAAAGAGGCAGAACAAATCCTGTGTCTTGGCATCTCTTTTTTTCAAGTAGATTTTAATGCGCTGTTTAGATTCATCTCTATCCATCATTTTACTCCCTTGATAGTTATGAGGTGGTGCCATGTCTTTTGATTGTTACCATCAATCTAAAGGAACTCTTTTACTTTGCTCTTATTGTATTACCTTAGTGTGGTAGATAACTCACTTCTGAGATACTTTCTCTGTGACAAAAGAATTTTTAAAATTTTGCTTGGTTTCTGCACAGAGATGGGCTCTTTTTCTGGGTACCTGAAAGTTAAAGATTGCAAGGAAGCAAAGGCTGTAAGGAAACACTGGTGACTTTGAGGTATTATCACTCGGGATTTTCAAACATGAGATTTAGAAAAGCAATAATGCTCGTACATCTGTGCGCGGATGAAATTAAGGTGATGCTGTGAGGTTTTGAAAACACTGCAGTTATTACTGTAAGGCTTAGGGGTCTTCCTGCATGCTGGAAAATCAGGGAGCGCAGAGCGTGGTTTTTTTTAGTCAGTGTTACAAATCCAGAAGATCATGAGGTTCGTGAGTTCGTCTGATGTGCACTGTCTAAGGGTCTGGGCAGTAACTTTTGGAAATGTAGTGTTTATTCAACCCAATTTTAGTTGTGGGCATCACATCTCAGCTGCTGGAATCTGGGAAGCTGCAAGTTATTTCTCTCCTGCCTTTTTGGCTTCTTTTTCTTGTAAAGCTGGGGAAAGGGGGAGGGAAAGAAAGAAATGGGAAGGAGAGCAATGAAAGGTTTTATCCCCTCTTTCAGAGATGATCATGTGATTGTTCAGGAATCTCTGTGTATCTCACCTCATGCACAGAGTCTGCTAGAAATTTTTTTCCCAGTTGCTCAAATGTTGCTACAGGAATGTTGTAACTAGCTTCCAGGCACCTGGGACCAGGCAGCTCGAAGTGAATGGTTTTTTAAATAATGTGTTTTGATGGAAAAATCTACAGAGGAAAAAATTTGAATGGGGGAAAAAATGCTTTGCTAAACTTGGAGCTACTTAAGGAAGCTAAAATTACCTTACATTTTCTGTTAGTCGATGACATCCCGTCATCCCGGGGGATGCGCCCCGCCAGCCGCCCGGGGCGGTCGGCATGGGATGGAGAGGCAGACGGGCTGGGTGCGCGGGAGTCCGAAGCTGTGTACCTGGACCTGCTGCTGGAAAATCCACATACGTGTCCTGCATGTGGTCTCTTAATCGGGTTTTGCGTAGGCATCTAGAATTTGGCTCTATCTCAGTGGGTTTTGAGGGAAAGGAGTGGTTGGGTTGTGCTTTTTTTCCCTTTTTCTTAAGCACTGTTGGATGCAGTTGCTAACGAGGCAGTTGGATTGGTATTGCAAACAGCAGCGGCATCCTCTGAGTAGGGAAACGTCTTTACGTCTTTGCAGAGCAGCTACCAAATGAATAGCTCCTGGAGTGTAAAGCTTCTCTGCCTAGTAGAGACACATCACTATCTGTCTCTGGGAGAGAACCTAAAAATACATGTAGAAATTGGAAGCTGGAGTCTAGCTCCTAGTTGAAGTGGTAAATTTATTTCCTTTGGGCTAAATCCTGATGCCTTTGAAGTCTGTGGCAAGGGTCCCACTTGACTTTGCTAGAGCCAGGCTTTAGCCTTTACTATTTCATAGACTCTGGAGGTTGTCTGGTATGGAGATACTGCTGTGATTCCTCCATTCAGTGCAGAGAGAGGAAGGCTCTACCTTTGAGGGACAGCCCCGTTGGGAAATATGGCAGAAAAAACAGTGCAGGACCAAGGGTTTCATAGGATGGGAGAAGTCCCATTGTTAACGCTTGCACGTGCTGTGCAGTAGATTATAGAGAGGGAAAATTTCCAGTCCGTCGCATCCGACACATCTCCAGGGTAGCCTCTGCTAGAAAATGAGTCAAGCTGCCTCAAAAAAGGGAGGTGAGAATAAGGCTGAGCTCAGACAAAGTAAATATTGATTGACTTGTTCTTACATACAAAAATGGCCGAGTTTTTTGCCAAAGTCAAGGAACAGAGATTTTCTCGTTATTCTCATCCCTTCCTGGCCAGCAACGTTGCAGGCCTCAGACTGGCTTCAGTCTACAGCTCTTCTGGCCAACATTGAGGATCTCTTTTAAGTGCCAGTTCTCCAAATTTCGGGTACTATGCTGAATATTTAATAGTTCGGGATGAAAGAGGCCAAATTCCAAGACCCCTCAGAGAACAAGCTCGTTTTTTTCTTTGGACAACCTTTGATTTACTTTTCCTTTTAATCCAGGAAAGCTGCAATCCCATGGTGTCAGCTGAGGTGCAGCCATGATTGGCACTGCAGCATTTCTGGTTGTTAAATTCTTACCTGGAGAGATCAGCGTTTGGATTATACAGCCCACGCTAGCTTCCCCAAAGAGCACTTCAGTACCAGAGCTGGCTGGTCACGGAGGAACGGGGACTGCATTTGGGCAGGGAAGAGGGAAGGAAATAGTTATCTTAGCTGATTTTCAACAGTGGTAATTGCTATAGACTCACCTTCATCTGTCTATACCCCGTAGGTAGCATCTTTTATTAGACCAAATGTTCAAGCTTTTGGGTGCATGAGCATCTCTTTCAGGTCTGGGCACATTTAGCTTTGCAGCTTCTCTCCCATAGACCTCAGCATCTTCCCCAGTGAAGTAGTTCAGCTGAGACCTGCCGCCAGCTGGCTCCAGTTTGTGTTGCTGTTGCCTTGGACTCCGGGCTGTGTGTGACTCCCGTTAGACCTCGGGGCCAGAAACCAGAGAATTCTGCTTGTCTGTCCATTGCAGACGACTTCTGGAGCTGGTGGAGAAAGGTGCCTCTGGACAGCAGTCCCTCTCATCCTCTCTTGAATGAGGCACCGAGCTCCTGGGTGACAAATGCTGGAGGCAAGTCTTGCCTCTACTGCTCGGTGGCAGCCATAATTAACTTCTCAGCTCTTCACAAACCCAGTCTGGTTCCTCCAACCTATTAAAATAATTTAAGGCTGTAAGATGATCCACTGGGGGAAGAAAAGTACTGCTGCAGAGAACCTTAAGCGGTTCAGTGAAATCTAGGTGCAATTTTTTTCATGCTGGGAGGCACCTTCGCTTCCCTAAACTCTCCAGAGTCTCAAAGATCAAAAGCTGCTTCTTACTAATTTGGAGGAAGACACATACAAGGCTTTTGCTCCCTTTGAAAGTTCTGTTACTTGCCTTCTGGGAATATAAAATTTTGCAATCCCAACTCAGTCTGTTGTTCAAATTCCTTTCCGGCTGTGTGGTCAGTACTCAGAATTAAATCCCAGAGAACTGGACTATTGGTGCTCAGTGGGAAATTTCCTTGTAGTGAGGTCAGCTCCCTCCAGAACATCTGGAGCTGGTCTCTGGTGGGACAGGATAGCTAGGCAGATGCACCATGGAGCTGATGTGTTTTGGCAGTTGCTGGTGACCAAGTTGGGCATGCACTTGCTCCTCACATAACGTGTTGAAATGCTATGTGCTTTCCATTCTGATTATCTGAATGTACATGTGTGAGAAGATGCATCCTGCATCCTGTTGCCTTTTTGCATGGACTTGTTTGATCCCTATCCAGCCCTTGGGTTGCACAACACCTCACGTTTTCTTTGTGCTTCCCTTTCAGATGTGGATGTTCTTCAAAGACTGGGCCTGTCAGGGAAAAGGCCATCGAGCGGGTGGTCCTCATCACGTACAGTTCCTCAAGGAGTCATTCCTTTCAAATCAGGGGTCATCTTCACTCAGCGAGCACGTGTCGAATCACCGATCAGCACCATCCTCCCCGCGGGCTCCAGCACTGACCTGCTCCTGGTGCTGAGCCTCTGCTCCCACCGCATCAACAATGCTTTTCTCTTTGCTGTCAAGAGCAAAAAGAAAAAACTGCAGCTGGGGGTCCAGTTTGTGCCTGGGAAGATCATTGTGTATGTGGGCCACAAGCGCTCTGTATATTTTGATTACAATGTCCATGATGGCCAGTGGCACAATATGGCCATCAATATCCGTGGCCAGACAGTCACTTTATTTACTTCTTGTGGGAAGCGCAGAGTACATGCGGATTTGCATTTTAAAAAGGACGAGGCATTGGATCCACATGGATCTTTCCTCTTTGGGAAGATAAACCAGCACTCCGTGCAGTTTGAAGGAGCCATCTGCCAGTTCGATATTTATCCTTCCGCCAAGGCAGCTCATCATTACTGTAAATACCTGAAAAAACAGTGCAGGCAAGCAGATACCTACCGGCCAAACCTGCCCCCCCTCATCCCACTCCTGCCCAGGGATCCCAGTGCCTCCCCAAGTACCCCACAGCATATGGAGCCCTCACTGCAGGGTCTGAAAAACCTGACCACTGCTGCCCCATCCGTGGAGTTTGGCAGGGTCACTGCACCTCTCAAGACTCGGGGCTCAGCTGCAACAACCATCGCATTGGTATCATCCCCACCATCGCTGCCAAGACTGACAACCAAAGTCACAAAGGTCACAGTGGCCCCATCTCCTGTTCCATCGAGTACTGAAATGCAGCCATCCACCCGTTCACTCCCTCGGGGGACAGGGACGACCCTCAGGGCATCTCGGCCCACTACCAGCACACATATGGAGAAAACTCCCCTTCCCACTGCCAAAAAGGCCCCACCAACAAGCCAGAGTCCTGCCACAGCCAGCAGGAAGGAGTCCAAGCAAGAGACCAAAAAGACAATCAACCAAAAACCGACCATTGAGCCCTCTGAAGCACCTAGTACTGTAAAGCCAATGAGGAGGATGACTGACAACACGACCAGCGATGTCCACTTTGTCACTCTAAAGCAAACCCCACAGAACCCAACCAATGGGCCCGTTCCAAAGAAGCACGTGCCGTCCCCCACCAGGAAAGTGGATCCCAGTAACGTCCCTCTGGTGTACACCAAACCACCCCTGGGGTCTGCCCGTCCCATTTCCAGAGCCAGGGCACAGGCCTTCAACCTCACAACCCCAGCTGCCACTGATGGCTATCAAATCTTTGACCCCCTCGGACCTACTCCATTTCCATTTTTACTGGGATATCCAGGCATGAAAGGAGAGAGAGGACCTCAGGTAAGTTCAGGGTCTAGTGCTAACTGTTCCTGGTCACAGCTCAGCTGACCGTAACCTGCAAGGGTTTCTTTAAAGCTTTATTTTACAATTTTAGCATGTATCTTAGTGTGAACGTGAGTGCTCTGTGGTGGTGGATGCTCCTTAAAACTTTGTGATTAAAGTTGTGGCTTAATGGTAGATTTAAGAAAAGGGGAAAAAAAAAAATCCCACCTTCCTTCTTACAAGTTGCTGGTTAAAATTTCCTTGGACAAGTTGGGGCTCTATTACGCATCCCTGGTTTTACTCAGGGCCAAGAGGACAGAACTGCTGGTCACCTTCCAAAGAAAACTCAGGTGCCACAAATTAACTATTTCTGAATCCTCATTATTAATTTGGGTTTTTTACCCAAAATTCACATTTCCAGAAAAGTGCTCTTTTTTAGCAAATGCAAGTACAGAGATTGCTTCAGGAATTTTTTTTTAAGCAAACTCTGCTTTATTTTTGTGGTAAAATTTGGGTTTTTTTTTTATTTCTCATAGCCCACACTTAAAACATGCAAAAAGTTTCCTTCATAAATTTAACTCCTGCATTCCCCACACAATACCCGCTCTCAGGGTGTATATCTTGGCTATCATAAAAGCATACACACATTTTGTCATGCTAAAAGCAGTCAGGCCACACTAATTATCTGCTAGCTTTTTTTTTTTCCCCCTCTAAATGCAAGAATGCAAACAGAATCTTTTTTTTGGAGGATTTGGTGTTCCAACCCAAGCGTTTTGCTGTATCGTGTATACGAGAGAGGAGTTGTACATGTAAAATAAGTTTCTCCCAGACACGGTCTTTAGTTGCCAAGTTCCAGCCTAGAGCAAATTTTTACAGCTGACTTCTTAAAATAGTGAAAGAAGGGTTTACAATGGAAATACTGAGACTAGCTTAAGGAACACAACCAACAGCACTTGTGTCAGTAGATGTGCTGCGCATTGTTGCAAGTAACACCGACGTGAAATGGCTGTGTTTGCGAACGCCTCGATGGGTGCTTGTGCCGTTTCAAAGCAGGGTGGTGATTTCTGTCCTTGTAATTCGGGTGGGGACTCA
Source organism: Tetrax tetrax (assembly GCA_009806455.1). Classification (NCBI taxonomy): domain Eukaryota; kingdom Metazoa; phylum Chordata; class Aves; order Otidiformes; family Otididae; genus Tetrax; species Tetrax tetrax. The sequence continues at coordinate 207,517 of WHYT01015327.1, read as the reverse complement.
CTGAAGGATGTATTTTGTTGGAAGGTTCCCATCTCTGGGCGAGGGGAAGGGGCTACCCCGAGCAGGGGGTTGCAGCATGGCCAGCCCTGCGCTCCAGCCTGACTTTGCTTGTTGTAGTTTTTGTATGTGGAGCAGTTTTGCTAAATCCCTGCGTAGACAGGATAAGCTTCAGCAATTTTATCTGTGGGGAGTCATTTTATGCATATTTCCAAGAGGAGAAATTCAGCAATTGTGAACATCTCTTACCACACTACTTACCTGTACGGGGTAAACCTGCGTGTCCTGCTCTGAGCCCGGTGAAATCCTGACCTTTTCCCCTTCTTGCCCTGCAAGTGTCATGAGGGTGACCAGGCTCCAAGTCCCCACTTCCCTCTGCAATGTAAAGAGATTATTATTGACCTGGAGTGGAAAAATCCCTCTCAGCTGTGATTCACAGCAAAGAAACAGATTCAGGCTGTGGAGGGCTGAGGGAGGAGACGGCAGGGTTTTTCCATCCCGTCTGAGAACAACTGGAGCCCTCAATCGAGGGAAAGGAGAACATTTTGAGGCTCTGTCTGGCCTTATCCTCTCTGACTGCTGGGAACAAAGTCAGCACTTTGGGAGGAAAAGGTTATGGCTCGACGAGCTGGCTGCCGTGCAGTGCTTGATAGCTCCTGTGACTCACTCGGAGATCTCTGTACCATACTTCATTGGATGTGTCTGACGTGGGAAGAGAAAGAGGAGAAAAGACCGGAATGGGGATGACATGTTGGGAAATTAATGTAGCACTTCGATGGCCAGAGCAGCATGTTTCAGAACAAGTGCTGATAAATGCTCCGTGCTTGAGTAATTACCTGGCGCCGTCCTTGCGCGGTTGGGCAGACGTTTCTGATGAGGTCAGTGCAGCTCGGCGCTTTCCCTGGACAGGGCAGGTGATGGGCTGGGAACGTCATTCACAGTCTGGCGCACGGGTGTGAGGATGAGTAATTCATTTTCCCAGTTGTGTTGCCCGATACCAGGTCTCGTCAAGAAGACTGTCACGCTGGGCAGAGAAGTATGAATGGGAAACTGCCCTCCTACCTTTTCAGCAAGGGCTGGGCAATGATTTATGAACAGAGAGAGGCAGCCTTGCTGGTGGCCAACAGCACCCTGCCTGTCTGGCTCTCCACTTAGAAAGGGCCATGTCATCCTCATCATCCCAAAATTAGGATGTGATTGACAGCCCGGGTGCAAGGCAGCGATGACTCAGGCACTGTGGTCTATGCAATTCTGGCTTTGGGAATGCTACCAAGATAACTGGCATAATCGTAGCTGCACAGAAGGGCCCCTTCCCCATAATCGAGAGAGGTGTCCATGTGGTTGGAGGAGTGCAAGCAAGGGGCTAAAAGGATCTGCTCACCTAGCAGTAAACGGCAGCATGCTCCGTGGATTAATCTGTCCTGAAAGACCACTACGGTGCTGCGCAACAGGAAATGGAGATGCTGCTTCCCACAGGCAACTCATGGCAGAGCATTAATTCTTCAGGAATGTTGGGGTTTTCTGGGCGGGTAGAGGAGGGGGAGGATAATATGCTCTTAAAAAAGAAAAATTTCTTGGGAACCATTAATAACCACAAGCATTTGGGATCTCGGCTCTACATTTCTTTTGGAGGGGGAAAATAGTGAAAAGAACACCCAAACATCATGCGAAGTCAGAAACTCAGCACTGACTCAGCAGCTGGCCAGTGTCCCTCTGAATCATTCCCGTGGCTGCCCGCAGCACCTCCGCCGAGCCTCGCTCGAGGTCGCCCGTCCCCGCGCGGGGCCAGCCAGGCCTTCGCTCAGCACGTAGAGCGACCCGACCCCCGCGTGTGGCTGCGAGCTGCTTGGACGCCCATGAAAGAAAAAATAATATGGAAAATAGTCTTTTGTTGCCAGCACGTCAAGCCTTTGCAAGGCTGTGATGCAATAGGTGTTTTGAATCCTTTGGTGAATGGGGTATGGTTTGGTTGTCCATACCAGCAGGTTTGATGGGGAGATTGAGGGGGCTGCCGCTCTCTCCCCTGCCCGTCAGCAGTGCCAGCTGGGATGTGCGTGCTCTGTGTTACAGGGGAAAGCTCCAGCAAAACCCATTGCCCTGGCACTCCCTGGGCTCCAGCTGGGTTCTACACAGCATACCCCAAGGTGGACCTGTCTGCTCCTATAGAATAAGGCTGCAATTCCACAGCTTTTTTTTGTCCCTGTAAACAAAAAGCTCGTATGAACTTCTTTGGCTAGTGTCTGAGGGTTATTTTTAGAGCAAGAAAACCATACCTGCGTTCACGAAGAGGCTGTGGAAGCACTGAGCAACACAAGAGGAGTGGGGAGGGAGCGCAGTTCAAAGGACTCCCCGAGTATCCCAGTTGGGAGAGTCCTCAGGCACGTGTGCCAGCAGCCTCCAGTTTCCATCGGGGCAACGCGATGTGCAGCCAGGAGCCCCGTGTTTGAGCCCCCGGCCAGAGGTGTGGCGTTACGCTGGCAAGCAGTCAAAGGCAGAGGTGTTTCTGAGCACGTCCCCAGTCTAGATTGCTCCAGCTGCCACCTTCCGCACGAGCGGTTTGTCTTGGAGCCCGTCTCCTTTCATAAAGAAGCAATCCTTGCCAATTAAATCAGCGGGTAGGGGAGAGAGAGGTGATTGGGAACGCTGATAAAATATGAAGTGCCTATTTCCAGTCTTCCCCGTACCAGAAAAGGCTACTCAAACTGACAGCCTATGATAAATTAAGGACACACAATGTGTTTGAATGTCTCTTAATGGATGAGTCATATTAAAAGAAAAAAAAAAAAAGAGATCACACGCTTTGTATAATACATGTGAAAAGTTTTAGCCTCACTCACAGAGCTGGATCATAATTTTTTGCGAATTTAACCAGAACTATCCCCAAAGGGAAATCTTCTTGCAGGCAAATGACTAAGCATCGGAGTTCTATTTGTGTAAAACCAAGTTAACTTTGAAGAGCAGTAGTTGAAAGCGTGGTTTAGATAAATGTGCTGCAGAGCATGTAGGGATGTATTGTATAAATATATACAGGTATTTTTATATATCCCTGTATTTCCTCACGCCCCTTCAGATTCCTTCTGAGGTCTGAGATTGCTTGAGAGTCTGAAGGGCCTTACGCAGAGACTGTTCCTGAAATGTCTTTAGAAAAGCTGCTTTCATCAAGCTGGAACACTGCTATTTTGCTATGTATTGTGCTGTCACTCTCTTAGGAATCCAATTGTGGACAAGGACTTTGCTGTGATAGGTGTTGTACAGACCCAGCATAAACATCTGTGTCTATTGTGGAAATCGTATTACAAGACTGGCTTTCCACCAACATCTCAGTTCCTGCCAGAATTATGAGGGCTTTTTCTTTTTAGACTAGTTGAAACTCAGATGTGTCCAAATTTAATATGATAAGCATGCCTTGGAGAAGAAAGTAACTGAAGTGCTGCTTTGTTTTTGTTTTTTTTTTTTTTTTCCAAAATTGCAGATTTGTTTTAGGCAGTACTTCAAGCTGGCTTTTAGTTTAGATCCTCTACCCCTCTCTGCATGGTGCCTCGCAAGGACGGTGAGGTGAGGAGTTGGCTTGTCTTTGGAAGTTGACATCTTCTCCTCCTTTTCTGTTCTTGTGAGCCGGGGATTTTTAATTTCTGTACTGTACCTGCTCAGTCCCTCCATGCTTCTGCTTTCCAGACGTAGGAGGCTGAACAGTAGATTTGTGGCAGTGGCCTTGCATGTGAAATATGTCTTCTTCCAGGAAGAAAACAAGACAGGTTCTCTATCTGCAGGAGCAACATCACTGCTCAGAACTTGATGCCAAAGCAGGGAGAAGCTTTTGATACATTTCCTCAATTCCCTTTTAAATTGGCTTTTACCAGATGCATTAGCATCTGAGAAAGAAGAATGTCATTGCAGTGTTTCTCCTAGTGCGAGGTACCCACCTCTGCATCACAACTGTTTCTGGGATGAAGGAGAACTGTGCCACTAACGCTATGCAGGGTACGTTGGAGAGACCCTGAAATATCAACATCTCAGTCTGTCTTTGTGTACTGGAATACGAGCTGAATCACATCCTGCATCATCGTCAGCTGTTTGCTCCTAGGCTGACACGTGCCCCAGGGCAGACGATGGCAGGAACGCTTTGCTATCTCGGCGCGTTGGTTCAGCAGTCATTGAAAAGGAAGCGAGTCGTTTCCCAAATCACCAGCACCAGTTCCTGTAGCGGTTGTGCTCTCCTTGAAGCCCTCTCTGAACAGGTTCAGCCTTGCTCAGGTTGTGAGATCTGAAGGCACGGAGCTGCCAGCGGCACCGCTGCCGGCGGAGGAGGCTCTGCCAGGAGGGTCACGTTGTGGGAGAGGCAGGGGTACAAACCGGCTGATCTCAGCAGCAAGGAGAAATGGTGAGGTTTCTCTTGTCCTCAGGGTCCGACGTATTTCATTTTCAGACAACGTAGCTTAATTTTCTGTTTGTAATTTGAAGCTCAAAAAGCGAAGAAGAAAAGTCCTCTTTGCGCCAGAGAGTTTCCCAGCAGCAGCTTAGAATAAATCCTGTAATCATTTGGTGGGATCGGTCGTGGTTGCTAATGCTACCGTGGGAAACAGAGAAGGGTTAAACTTTTATGTGGCTGCCATTAGCTGCTTCACAGAGCTGTTCAGGCTGGTTCAGCTGTTTGGCTTGAGAAGAGAGAGGCAGTATCTGCTGCTGCCATGTTTCTCCTTGATCTCCAGTTTTGCTTTGTGCGATAACAGGGTGTGTGTTCTCTGCCGTCGGTTTGCAGAGAGGAGCAGGCAAGAAGCCAGAGACAAGAACCCAAACGCTAGGAACGGCAGCTTGCTGCAGGATGCTGCCGGCTTTGCCGACCTCATGGGCGTCCCTGCAATGGGAGGGCGGGGGCAGAGATGTGATATCTTCCTCCAGGCATCAGGAAAAGGAAACCTTCCTGCCTCTCTGAGCACTTCCCACTGCTCCCTATGGAATTCCCCAGGGATGCTCTAAAGGGTACGATGGAAAGGTCTGCGTAGGCCCCGTGTGATCAGTCTAACTCTTCCCTGCGCTGGGGATGAGGATGGAGATGTCTCCGGTGAGCGCAGGGACTGCGTGGGCATTACTCTGGTGGACACTAGCGGCTCGCTGCGTGGTGGCACTGACAGACGTCTGTTACTCTCTGTGTCTCAGAGCCTTACATTTTAAGTGGGATTGCGTCCATCATCTGTCAGTAGCTGGGCCTTGATCCAGTCTTGTTCTTCTCTGGCTGCCTCTGCGGATGTGCGTTTTTCTTGGTGCGTGTTTTAGGATTGCTCTTGCCAGGCAAAGCTGGCTGTCTGACGTGGTCGAGAACTCGAGCTGGGTGATATGGAGGTAAATGTGTAGGGCGCAGGGCAGAGGAGAAATGAGTCACTAGGACAGCACGACACACATTCCATCCAATCCAGCTACTAAGGAACCGTGTGAGAGACTAGAACGTGGTCTTGTTTCACAACCGTGTGTTCATCCAGCCACCCCAGTCCTCTTCCACCTTGGCTTGCTTCCAACTTGTACGTGGTCACCCTCTTGCCTTATGCAGTTGCTAGAGGGGCTGTCAACTTTCAGCCACTTATCCTACAGTCTCTTATGCTTCAGGAGAAGGGGAAAAAAAAACCAAAACACTAAAGGAAAGGCAAATTAAATGAAAGCAAAGTGGTACTGACTCCTGGATTATGTATTGCTTTTCCCAGCTCAATGCCTTTCCCTTAACTCTGTATTCCCACTCCAGTGCAGGTGTGAACTCTCTCCTTATTCTGGTTAGGTTCAATTTATTCTGAACAGCCCATGTTTTTGGAGAACATTTTTACTCAAGTGGCCAAGTAGAAGTGCAGCTGCTGTTAGCAGGAAGGTGGAAAAGGTCACCTCCATTCTGGTACGCGTGGAACACAGCTCTCAGATGCATCTTCTCCTTCTAGGGGTAAACAGCGATGAGTTTTGTTGGAGAAGAGGTTAAGGACTTTGGTGAACTCTATTATCTGTCGCTGTATCAGTCACATTGGATTCATGTTTTGATAGTTATCTTCCCAACTAAAAGGGCAAGGGGATTTTTTTAATAAAAGGGTGGATTCTGGAGCACAATTATACATGAGGCTTAAAAAAACCCTACAATCGTGTGTCTATTTGCACAGCTGTATAATTGCATTATGCACGGGGCCCTGAGCTGGCACAATGGCAGGTTAAAATGCTGTGTGTATTGCTAAAACGAGGGTCAACTGTATCAATGAGGGCTGTTAATACAAGGACCAGTAATACCACGTAGGCCAGCAGTAAGCGACTTGCGGAGGGGTCAAACGAAGTGTCCCGGGCGATGGGGACTGGAAGGCTCCAGGCCAGGCAGCAGCAGTGAGGGATGCGGTGGTAGAAGTCCATCCCTGCATGTCTAAGCGTTGGGTATTATCTATCCTATGCTGTGTAGTATCTTTAACTTTTAAAACAATACTTTTCTTGTCATCTTTACTACACATAGAACTAACTATAGGGGAAAAAAAACGTTATGGCTCATTTGATGTCCTGACAAATTACCAGAGACCTACACTGGGCATTGTTTACTCCTCCCCTAATTTTTTTCTACTGTACTAAGCTTGTCTGGATGTCTTATTTAAAATATTGCTTTTATACAAATTAATTTGCTGCTTATGTACAGGAGAGTTGGTAATATTATAGGAATGTTTATTTATCAGTTACCTATATGTTCCAGGCAAGCTTTTTGTGTCCAAACCTTATCCTGGGCATGAGACATAAGGTAGGGATCTCCAGGGTTTATTTTTGTAAATAAATCACACGCCTGATGACTCCTGCCTTAGAGATCGTGAACTTTTCATTCTTCCTCAGGGCCGGTAATACGCCGCAGGGCTCGAGCAGCCCTGCCTGGCGCGCTCTCCGCAGCAGTGGAGGCTCCGCGCGGGGCGATGCTGCGCGTGAGGCCCTACGGCGGTGACCCAGAGGGAACAGGGTGAGGCCATGCCGGGGCCAGAGAGTGGCCGCAGGGCTTGTGCCGCACCTGCTCCGCGCCATGCCACCCCTCTTCCCCGCGAAGCGTTGCTCCCCGGACCGGCTCTCCTGACCGCCACGCAGTTGGAGAGGCTCAGGCTGCCTTCCAAACATCCTTCAGTCTGCTGCTCTGGATCTCTCCCTCCTCTGAACGCAATGAAAATTTGTCTTTTGTAACAAGCTACTAGAATATAAATCCTCTGGGAGACATTTTAATTAACAGTTATTATTGTTAGACATGTTTGGCTTGGGGGAAAAGAAGTTTTGAGGAGTTATTAGAAGTTGCAAATGGCTTTCCAGAAATCTGAATTCTCCAGTCCATTAAAAAAAAAAAAATATGCAAAGGAGTTCAAACCTCATTGTTTAAGTATTTATTTTTTCCTAACCTGTTTCAGATCAGTGCACAGCTGGGCACCTGATATCTCCACTTTCTTCTTAAGCTCTTCCAAGAACCCTCACTACTCTGACATCTATGAGTTTGACCTCTCCTATATTACAGAGCCATAGTTAAGAATTTCCAACGTTGACACCAATTTTATTACATTTTATAACACACTGCTTGAAAAGATGAAGTGCTGGGATGCGATTATGTTGTGACTCATGTAGGAACCTACAACACCAAGAATGAGACATCCTCAGCTGGTGTATATTACACCACACGATGTTCCTGCCTCGCCGAGGTGCTAACGCATCGCTTCTGCTGTGTGCTAGCACGTAGCAGGCAGCTCCGAAGCTGAGAGACAGCCCTGTTACCCCTGTATTACAGCACTGGAAGTGTGAAATGCAGCTGTGATCACAGGAATGTGGTCCACAGCAGAAAGATGTGAACACTCTGTCTACTCTATGGAAATGTATGCTTCTGCAGATCTTGTGGCTTTTATCCCCTTATGGTCATAGCATACGTTGAAGGGAAATTCTGGCTGTGGTTTTATAACTGACTATTGTTTCCATGTCTTCTCCCAGTGTTCGTATTATGGATCTCCCTGAAATACTGTCAGGAGCACCATCCTGTACAGAACTGTCATTAATACTTATTTTTATTTTTCTAGGGTCCACCAGGTCTGCCAGGCTTACCAGGACCACCTGGCAAGAGAGGTTCCCGAGTAAGTGGTTTAACAGTTTCTTTCCATTTGTACTTGTGTGTGCCTGTCCTACTGGTCTAAGGGCTGTTGTGTGTTCCTCTGGATCAGTAATGGTTCCTTCAAGTCCTACTGTTGAGGTCTGGCCTTCCTCCTTCTCTCATTCCCTGTTACAGGTTTCAGGAGGCCACACTGGGGACTTGCAGCCTCCCTGAGTGAAGGTTTGGCATCAGCGAAGGCTGTCAGAAGAATGAGCTCTGTCTGTCTCCTTTTGTTTCCAGTATCCACTCCTTCTTGTAAACTCAGTGCTGATTATTAACTTTGGCTGCTTTTTTTTCTGTCCTTCACTCTCTCCAGCTTCCCAAATTGCTTCCTTTGAGGTCCTTCACTGTCACTATGCCTTCACTAGCAGGACCATGGTCTAGGACCAAGGACTCAATGCATAAGGATGAGCTTTTGTGTTCCCTGGACTGAGACCTGCTCTTTGACTCCTTTTCAGGACCTAGAGCAAAATGTCTGAGCTGTTCTACCAGACCGATTGTAAATTCCTGGATTTCTTCTTCTCTATGTGAAATTCTCATGCAGATCTTTGAACATTGAGGGCTATGCTGAGGAAATATCTGGTGCTAAGTGCTGCAGCTAGCTGTGAGAAAAGCTTCCTGCATTGGCCTGGCTGAAGTAGTCTCCCAAAGCTGGGCAACGTGCCTGACCTGGATGCCGTTAACTTGGCACCGTCTTCATGGTAGCAAGGTGCTGTCCCACAAGGTAGGGTCATGGAGCACATTTCCTGAGCGCTGAACTGATGAGGATTGGGAATTGAGAGATTCAAGTGTCTGAGGCTGGAAGGAGGGAATATTTGGATCTGTGATCCAGGAAGCATCCTGGCCTGGCAGCAGAGGGAGATTTCCTCACACATACTTGGCTAAAACTCAACCCCATGTAATGTCTTTAAAGAACAACCAAGAGGCCAAGAGCTAGAAGGCCGTGAGTTCCCTGAGGACACTTGTTACAGTCCTGTGAGATCTTGCAGTAACCGGTAAAGATAAACAGACCTCCTTTCTACAACAGCAAAACCCAAAAGGTCTGCAGGACCCCCTGCAGCATGCGCGTGGGTGTTAACAGACCTGAACGCTGATCTGAGCCTTAAGTATAAGGCTCTGGATATCACCAGGCTCACGTGTTTTATAGACAGGACAACCCATCCCATGTTAGATGTGTTCTGTAGTGAAACATGAGTGTGACTGGTTGTACAGCTCAGATTTCTTCAGTTCACAAACACCTGAGCAGCCACCACATCAGCAAATTGCCCAGAGTTTGCAGATCGTAGCAGATCTCCATTAAGGCTGAACATTTGTTCTTACCCAACCTGTTCCTTACGAGAGGTGTTTGGTGTTATTTCTTGCAGTCCTGCGGTGTGCAAACTAGGCTCTGTCTGGAGACCACAGGCAGGGGATGCAACTGGGAATGACCAAATTTCAGGTCTAATTCTGAATTCTAGTACCTACCAAAACTTGAGGTTTTCTGAAGAAAAAAAAAAAAAGCATTGTGGAAGCCGTGTCATAGCTTTTTGTGTTATTCCCTAGCTGTGGCATGCTCCCTCCTACGTTTAAGATGATCTCCTGGAAGACAATAAGCAACAAAGGATTTCTGAGCTCAGTCCCTGCCAGAGGTGCTGAGAATCAGCCCAGGAAAGAGTTCCCAGTTAGGAAGCGCTAGCACAGCTGAGCCTGGCTTGGCTCAGTCCTCTGCAAAGAGGCTGTGCTAATTTTGGGAGGGGGCAAAAGGGTCACACTGTAAATGTCTGGCCTGAAGCACTGGAGACAGAGCTGCTCTGTTCATGAGTTGTTTTGACTTTGCAACGTGTGTCTTCTAGTATTTTTTTCTTGTGGCTCTTTGGGATTTAAGGATTTCATTGTGAGGAAGAGGAGCTGCCAGAAACTAAGACAGGCTTAGGGGAATTCTTGTTGTGCACGAGACACTTAAAAATAAATGTGCAATGCTGCAGGAGCTATGTTCTACCTCTGCTGAACCTGATCCTCAAACATAGCACCAGCCCAGCCCATGGGTCACCCCTGAGCTGTCCCGTGAGGATCCAGCCCAAGATCGCTGCTCCTGAGGGGAGGTGAATAGCTCACGCAACTTTGCAGTGTTGGATGCCAGGAAAAATGAATGATTTCTCCTTGTCACCAATGCAGTTTATGGTCTACAGCGTGAGACATAATTGCCCTTGTTGCAGCTTGCGTAATTTCTACATTATTAATGCTTATACAATTACTTAGCTCATTTGAAAATCTCGTCGCAGCGTTTGACTCCCGACCTTCTGTAACTGTGAAGTCCACAAAATGGCTCTATTGCTGGTGTGGCGCAGTGTTTCCACTCCTTTGAATTCTGTAACGTCTCTGTTTTATTTCCCTTTCACCCTCCTTTGTTGGTCAGAGTGAAACGAAGGCTCTGATCAGCTTTTGCTTTGAGGGTGAGATTGTGGTCAGTGACAGTTTGTGAGAAAAGCTGGCTGATCCCTGGTTCTGGCCCCTTGTTTCCAGCAGATAAGTATCGCTAGACCTGCCCGTACGGTCTGAATGCTGCTCTTCCGTGTAAGCAATGCCTCCTGGTTTGCAGTGACAAATGCCAGTCTTTGTAAAGGCATGAAAGAGGTTGTGTTCAGGACACGTCTCAGCGTTCAAGTGCAAGCCAAGGTAGGGTAGCTGAGGGGATAGTGGCAGTCTTGAAAATTACAATTCCTTGATTTTTAAAAAGCTCCCTATTTTAGGAGCACGGCATTAACGTTACACCCTATCATTCAGCATCAGAGATGCACTGAGACAGATTCAGGCTCTGAATGCAGAGCCAGATAACAAATGAAAGCCACATCTTTCTTCTTCTCATTTTGCATAAGGGACTCCAAGGGAAAGGACCGAAAATGTTGCTGTTCTGAGTGGAATTGATGGCGATTAGGACTTTCTCAGGAGCTCTGCAAGCCTGTATAGATATTGCTGTATCGGGTGCGTGCTTTACAGGAAGGTTTTCTCTGTGTCTGTATCCAGCTAGAGTGGTTTTGAGTTTTTATTTCTGCTTTAAAGAATTTGAGGCATAAGCAAGAGATCTGTCCACACTCCTTTTCCTTAAATGAGTATGCCGTGTGCCTTGGCGAGTGTGAAAGATCTGAGGTGCCTCTTGAAGGGCATGGCAATTCAGGCAATGAAGGGTTTCCCCAGGTTCTGTGATGTGAAAGCATTTTGCCAGGCTTTTCCAGCTTTCCAGCTTTTCCATGGCTATGTGTACAAGCAGTGGCACTCAGGTACGTGCGGATGACCTTCGCATTTCTTCAAATACCAAGGTTTAGCGAGGAGGCGGTGACGGGGCTGGGTTTTGCTGCAGAGCTGTGCTAACAAGCTCTACAAGTAACTGTCAACAACGGGTTCCCAGTGGGGCAGTAACTTCTGCACTGTTGTAGCTTACTCCTGCCTCACGCAGGACTCGAGTAGCTTCACTCCCAGGGTGTCTGCGTGAGGGGCTTTTGCCAGCACATCTACGTTGATCACAAGTCGTGACTCCTTGCATTCCTTGTTCGTGTAGTTAGGTGAGCAAATGATCCACAATTTAATCAGGTCTGCAGAAAAGTACTGTAACCCATAATACTTGGTCTTAAAAGCTGCTGTCCAGATGCATGCTGTGTAAACCCAAGTTATCTGTCCCCCTCCGATGTGAAGGAAACAGCAAGACAACACATGACAGACAGAAGTCCAGTTGTTGGCTTCACTCCCAGGACAGCAAGAAAAGAACTGTGGTCAGACTTTCCAAAACACTTGAATGATTTAGGAAGCCAGCTCCTATTGGAAGTTGATCTTCCTCTCTAACAGGTGAGCAGACCCAGGTACAAGGGGAGTTTCTTACCCATGCCCACGCAACAGGTCAGAGGCAGAATTGGCATCAAAAAGCCCAGCATGCTGCAATTGCTCTTCTTTTATTCAACCTCTCTGAAAAACGCAGGAGAAATCCAAATGGATGGGTGAAAGGAATATGTGTGCACTCCCTCATGCTTTGGGATGCTTTTGCCATCCTCCTGTGAACCTTAGCAGCTTGAAAGATTGCAGGGTCCCAGTGTAACATCTCCTTGTTACATTTGGTCTGTGGTTGCAAAAAATCTCCCTTTTCTTCAAAATGCAGGGCTTCCCTCTTAAAGCAAGCAAGAACTTAGTCAGCTGTAGAGGTTCCCCAGTATCCTCATTCCATTAGGAAGATTTTCCAGTTTCTGAAAAGAAGTGTTTAAAGAAGCAGTTTGTTTGGCTTCACTTCAAATATTTAGCTCGTTTTTTCAGCAAGTCAGAGGTCAGAGTGGGATCCGTAGGTCAGGAGCAGAAAAAGTTATTCTACACAGTGAAACCCCAAGACGTGAGTTTTGAATGAGTGGTCATTCCTCTGACTGAAACTTTCTACCATTTAGCAGGAGTTTGGTGGAGGTTTTTTTTTTTTTCCCCTCCATGTGAATGCTGGAGGGATGCGGGAGCTGTGCACAGTTACACTTTTGTTAATTTTTGCGGGCTGTGAAGCAGTACACATAAAAGCGCCTCTGTGAGCAGGGTCCCATCTCCAGGCACGTCACCGAGATGAACTAGATGGCACAGCGTAGTTCTCAAGTAGCATCGTTCACGTAAAAGACATTCCAGGGAGATTACAAACCCGTCACCTTTGGGAAACCCCGCTCGCTTGGAGAACACATTCAGGGATTGTTCTGAGCCACTGAGCCTTGGACTACTGCTGTCCCATGGTAACATTTTCCATGGAATTTCTGGTGAGAGCATTGGAAGCTTTCAGATGCAAGTTGGCTTGTCACTAGATTGGATTGTTTCAGCAGTTATAAGGGAGCCAAAGTGGATGGGTAAACAGGCATGCTTGCAAATAGTAATACATGCTGTGGGGTTTTTTTAATTCAATGGTCTCAGCATTGTCCCATCTTGTGTGTAGCAAAGAGGAGCAAAACTAATGGATTGATGATAAATATAGTTAGGAAGATCCTACTTTCTATATATGAGGGGGAAATTGAATTAATCAATTAACTATAGAACTACAAAGCAATTCTTGCATTGTTTCTCTGTGGAATGAGGGCTATTTCTGGGAGCACTGGTGGGAGATGGGTAGTTCTGCTGGGTGCAGTAGAAGAGGAATGAATATTAGACTGGCTTTAATAAAACACGGATGGGTAGCTTTGGGGCACGGTGACTGTTATTGAGGCTTGCAGATTGGTGCGTGGATTAATTGGTAAGGCCTGCCTGTTCAGATTTTGTGTTGATAACAGCTCCCGAGGCAGATGTTGTCCTGTACCTTTTGTTGTTCAGCCCATCTAACTGTACCGCACCGCATCTTCCTCCTCTGCCAAGAATGTGGGTGTAATCACAGATTCAGGGCTAACCATGTTGGAACACATCAAGATCAGTTAATTTTTTCACCATTTTTTAGGACTACTGCCAGACTACGCCCTTTTCTCTGTACAGTTTAAAACGTCTCGCACAAGCCCCAGACTTGGTTACAGCAGTTTCTTGCGTGCCAGACTGGACTTCCCACTGTCACTTCATCAGCAGGATGGGGCCACTTCTCACTAGGATAAGACCACGTTGATCTTTGGGAGCAGGATGGGTTTCTGACCTTCCTTTGTCTGGATTACACGCTATGCGTCTCATTGAATTCACTGGTAAAGGCTCCATCTTTTGTCAAGAGCCTGTGTTTTTCATAATCACGTTTTGTAACTGGATACTGGGACTCTATTCTTTCTCCCTTCTTCCCTCCTTTTGGTTGAGCCTTTTTATTGTCGTTTTGCTGTGATTTGGTTTAGCTCTGGAAGAGCCTGCACCAAATTTTCCTGGAAGTTTGATGACTGTCTTACTCAGGAGCTTTTGATCAGCAGCTGAGCTTCTGGTGTTCCAGGTTTCCTCCTGGAAACTATCGTTTTCAGCTAGGAGTAACACCAAACCAAGCTGTTCCCTCCTGTCTGACACTGTTTTAAGCCTGCCCCAGGCTATGGTGGAGCACAGATTTGAACTAACTGCACCGAAATGGGCTTTGAGCCAAGCTGCCCGACTCCAAAGTTGAATAACAGCTGAATTCCCTCCTCAAGTCAAGCGGCAGTCTGGATTTATGAACCCTGTTCAGAGCTACCTAGATTATTGCTTATGTGAAAGAGCTTTTTAGGAACCCATCTTTTATAGAGAATTTACTGTTCTGTTTTCTGTCACTTAATATTAATTCTCATACATATTTGATACTTGGAAGACTTGAGTTGAAGTGCTTTTGCTACAACAGACTTGTTGAATTACCTTAGGCAGCACATTAAGTCTGTGTTTGAGTGTCCCACCCAATGAGGTGAACAGATGATGCCATAGTTTGCTGGGTAGATTAATTTATTTAAGACTACTTAGTACTCATTTACTCCGGTTACAGCTTTTCAAATGACAAATTGATACTCAAACACCTTAATTTTAATTTCATTGGAAATTCAGAGCCAGACTAAACTATTAAAGAATTTTAGGGTGAAAATTTGGAAGGAATTTAAGAATGGGACATTACGTTTATTTGGGTAAAATAATGCCATTTGAAAAGCTCAACCTTGGCCTTTTAATTGAACAGTCTCTTGCAGCAGAGTACCGTGTGTTGTGAAATAGCAGTGAGCACTCAACGGCTGCCTGTACCACAGGATACAACAGCGAAATAAAAGGAGCCATTATTTTCTATTACAGTGCAGTAAAAATAAAACTGAATAGACATCAGCACACTGATGTTCTCTCAGAAGAGAGCAAGGGCACTGAATTTGGAAGGCAGGCACATGTTTAACTGCAGTGATTTTCCTTGGAAATCAGGCCCTGAAGATTTTGGCCCTACGTATGCCGAAGAGCTCATCGGAAATACTACGGCTTACTGAGAAAGTGTCTGAGTGGCTTTTTATCCCCTAGCCTACGCTCCTTCGAGCTAGAGGGTATGTTGAAGATCAGCTCGTGGTGGTGGAAAGCTCACACAGTCTTGGCAGAACAGGAGCCCTTGGAATTGAATCTTCAGGTTGTTTCATCTCCCAGGAACGTGCTCAAGAGGACTTAGAATTGTTATTACTTCTGCCTGAAAGGTTAACAGATCTTCTCTGCTGTATACAATCCTAGGATAAACTATTTTTAGCTGCTTATTCCAGATAACTCCTTAAATAGTCTGCGGAAAATATGCAGGGTGCTTTAAAATATGGTGTAAAAGGGGATGCTGCTGTATGTGATCCAAGGTAAATGTTCTGGCAGGGTCATTGGTTTGAGATCTATGCAAAAATATTGATTTAAATGGTACAAACAGGGACTTACCTCTGCTCCCCCCATTTTACTGTCCATCTATGCATTCTCTTTCTAACCTCTAAAGGCAAAAATCTGATTTCCTCATAGGGAAAATGAGTTAATTCCAAATAGCTGAACAAGTTCCCATTAGTAATTACTTCTCTTCCATTTTCTCTAAAAAAATTAACACCCCCACACACTTTGGAATATTCGGTGCACCCAAATTGTCTTGTTTTCATGACACAACTTGCGGTGACAGACGGACAACACCTTCTGTACGGGTTGGTGGGAGCCATCAGCTGACTTTCACCGCTCCGAAGCCCCTAACGAGGGTCCCACTGAAGCCATCTCCCTGCCGGGGCACGGGGTGCCGGTGCTGTGCTGTCAGGTTTGGCCAGACACAGCCTGAGGCTTTCTGCCACTCCCAGGACTAACACAGATACCTACCGACTCTTTTTGACTCTGCTTTGTGTTTCTTGTTTTTTTTTAGGGTCCCCCAGGTCCCCACGGAAACCCTGGCCTACCTGGCCCCCCAGGCCTGAAGGTAAGTGTTAGTTGGCGCAAGGAGCGTTTGCCTTCCCGTTTCAGAGGGCGTCACAGTGGGGGATGTACAGCTTTTCATCCTGCTCCCTGCAAATCGAGGAGTAGCTGAAGCTGTTTATCCCCTCCCCTCTGCTCGCACACGGGCCCTCCAGCAGCACAGCCAAAGCCTTTTCCTGTGCTTGTGTGAGACCCCGCTGTGTGCCTCGGGTCTTGGTTCTCCCTAATTTCAGAGACTGCCTAATTAGGATCCTGCTTAAGCGATGCCTGTGCCAGGGAGCAAATTGCTATGTGGAGACAAGGGCAGTGGAACCCTCCCACTCTAGAGCCTCAGCAGATCCAGATTTCTTTGCTTTCTCATTTCTCTTCACTGGATTTTGCAGCCTGCTCCTCCACCTTTGGGTCCAGATAGCAGTGGGGGGGACTGGCAGCACCCGGCTTCTTCCTCTGCCTTTGTTCTCCTGAAACTCCCTTGTCTTCTTCCCTCTCAGGAGTTTTTGGGAACCCTGATCTCCATCAGTCCTCCCAAAGTCATCCCGTTGCTTCCTTTTAGATGTCCTCATCTCTCCCATGGGGTCTCTCGTTCTGCAGTGCCAGGAGCCCTGTTTTCCCCTTTTCTCCCGTACACGTTCCCGTACACGTGGTGCTGCAGCCGGGTGGGAGCTGGAGCTCTGCAAGGTGGGAGTCATCCCCCTGCAGCCGGACCCTCCTCCCTTTGCGCGGCGCTTTAGCACAGATGCAGCTAATCCAGCATGCTGCAAAACCCTTCAGAAAGATGTTTTAATTCCCAGCTCGTTCCTGCACGTAAGGCTTTGTGTTACCTAAAGACTGTGACGTTCCTGGGAAATTGGTTTGGATTGTTTTGGTGTCATTGTTTACGCAGAAATAGATTTATGTTTTATAACACCTATCTGGGACTAAAGAATAGTTGAGTTTTGAAAAGCAATGCTTAGCAGAGCTTTCAGCTACCAAGGAAGCTGTAGGATGTCTTAGCCAAATGTAGAGAAAGGTACAAGCAAGAGTCCTTTCTTTTCATGATCTCATCAGGAGGCAGAGATGTTATGAACACTATTGATGCTCTGGGAAAAAGATTCTGGAAACTTGGCATGCTGCCTCTACGTGATTAAAAATTAGGCACTGGAGACATGCTGGTGAGCAGCAGCTGTTTTAAATTCTGAAGTGTAGTTATATGGCCTGAAAAGTGAGGTTGTAAAAGTTCTACATCTTAGCGTTCTGCATTTATTCTCCATCAATGACTTCCAGATCGCACTTATTGAGTTTTATAAGTCAAATCAAAGTTGTTTTATCTAACTTCCAGTCCTGCAAATTCAGCCTGATCCAATCTGTAGAGTCAAACTATGTTTCTATGCTATAGGATTTAAAAAAAAAAACAAAACAAAACCAACACTTTTAGACTAAAGCCTTGTCAGAAATCATCATTTGGCTGTTAAGTTGTGTTCAGTTTCTCCCCTACTAGAAATAAAAACTTCCTGTAAGCATTTTGATACGCACTCTGGCAGCAGGAAGCCCTTGGTGGAATCATAGCTGTAGCAGTCTGCAGCAGAGATACGGTGTCATCAGTCTGTGCCATATATTTTAATTTTTTTCCAGCCATTTGCAGGACTAGGCTGTTCTACATGACGCTTTGGGAAAAGAAGTATTAAATTTGCAATGAGATGTGAGAGCTGTAGCTCAGCCCAGGCCTGGGCATAATTTCACCTCTATCAGGGACAGCCTGCTAAGCCACGATTGCAAGATCTTTGCATTATGAAGCACTTTTTGGAAGCTGTGTATTGGATCCCAGAGTTTTGACTTCCCTACTGCCCTTCATTTCTCTGGTGTTGCACCAGTCCTAGAAGATGGACTTCGCACACATATTTTGGTATTTCACCCCCTTATGTTTTAAATGCCTCTACCTTTCACCAGGTTTGACAAGCCTACGCCTGGGACCTCATATCTTCTTAGTAGACCCAGCCCATGGCTGAAATGATGGGCTTGTGAAAGCTCAGCCTGGGTGACAAGGCAGAGCAGACCGCACTAGAACTTCAGTAGCTGAGAGCTCTTGAGTGGCTGCTGGACGAGGTTTTCCTTAGTTAGCAGTTAATACCATGGAAAAAAACAAGCAGTCCAAGACAGGAAACTGAAGTTTCCCAAATAGATAGAGCTTGGAAACAGTGACTAACACAAGTCCTTGTCACTTAGGAAGAAACCCAGCGTGGTAATTTTTATCAGCTGAATTTACAGCGCGCTCCTAAGGTGAAGCAATCAGCTGCGATCGAGGGATGTGGTGTGGCACTGCAGCTGGCAGAGAGGCGTGTGTTTGTGCCGGTCGCTGCTCCCGTTGTGTTGCATTGTGAGCACCAGCGCTGCGGTGTTCGACTGTCGCCCTTTGAATCTCTCCTGTGCAGAGTCCGCCTCACTCTCATCACTGGAGCTAAGCGCTTGTAATTCCTTGTACTTAGGAAGCTGATCTGTTGCACAGAGCTGTAGGTAGCTGTTGAGCCAAATTCCTGCTGATCTGCTTGGGCATGGTTCCACTGACTTTGGTGGCATTACACCCGCTCATGCCACCTGGTGCTTTTCTCATGCAATTTATGACGTGCAACTGCTTAGAGGGGGGCTTCTTGCCACTATTTGCATTCTGTTTGTTCTCCTTGGCAGTTGTAAAATTGCTATTGCATCTAGTTAGCAAAGACTTATTATAGTAGGTACCCTCTTAAATGGCTGTAGACGTGTGCTGGGTGAGGGTTGTGGCTGGCTGTGTGACCTGTAAGCTGCTGGTGGGTGCAGGAGGGGCATTTTTCTAACGACCAGATGCAGCTCTGTAGAGGATGCTGCAATAGAGTTTGGGATTGGGAGGAGGGTTAGCTGTCAGACAGGGTGTGTTTTCCAAAGCCGTTACAAGCATTGGGTTTGCATCTCTCAGCCGGAGGCATTAGTACAGTTTGCTTACTTGGCTGCTCTGGATAAATCTCTTCTGTTATAGTGCTAGGAAAAAGATGAGTTTTCCTTTTAGTGAACGATTTGGCTCCAAGATAGCCCATCAGTTTGGTTCACTGATGTTTAGAATACTGTTAATGAGATTGCAAAGCTGAGATGTTTGAATTGCACAGACTGGGCTTCTAGACTTCTCTCAGGTAGGGAAAAAAGAGAAGAAAAATTCTTCCTTTACAAGAGAAGTAGTGCACTCAGTCAGCTGGGATGGAAAGAGAGAAGCTTGTGGGCAAGATGCTGTGGCTTAGTGGTGGACAAGGCTTAGGCCAATTCCCATGTTGTGGCTGCTGCGTGAGAAGATTTGGGCAATTAATTCACAGTTTCAGCCCTCAGCATCCAGACATCCCTCCTCTCTGGCCCTGATGCCATCTTTCTGATTAATCTTAGGGAAGTGTGATCCTGGAGCTTCCCAGGGGAAAATGCAAGAGGCTTGTACTCCTTTACGTGGCTCAAGGTCATTGCACTGGGACATGGCAAGATTTAGGGAGAGTGGTGCATGTCTACCTGCTGTAGTAAATTAATTTTGCAGAGTAGAAATGAATGCCCTGTGATCCTGTGGACTGCTCTGATCTGTTCCAAGCACTCGTAGCACCCACCGACTGCTCCGAAGCTCCAAGAGTGGGAGAATTGCCCTGATAACAGCTGCACGCAGAGCAAGATTATCTGCGTGATTTCATTTACTGGGCAGCCTTCATTCAGGATTTGTACAGATGCATCTGCCTTGAATCAGCAGTGCTCCCTACAGTCTGTAGCCACGCAGTCTCACTCCCTGAGCCCTGCAGCTTGCGGTGGATGGGAGATTTACACTGTGCAAGGTGGGCAGTATGATTCGAATGTAGTCGCGGTGAGGCTGCCTGAAAAAGCTGCTCAGCTAGTTATAACTAGCCCTTTGTGCTGCTAATGAGAAATGCCGGTTAATAAATGCATTACTCCTTTGTAGGGTCTCACCTTGCCTCCAAGGACTTTACTTGACAACCATTAATTAACCCTCACAACTGTCCCGCGCTTGGTGGTTGGTTTTGAATCCCGTGCTGCGGATGTGGCAGGCAGAGGCTGTGATTTGTTTATGATCCCAGGGGTGTTAAATAGCCAGTGACGGATACGGGGATGCCTGGGTCCTAGCTGTGCTTAGAAGAGTTGTTATGCAGACCTAAGCTGCTTTGTGTGCTAAGCCGTACCTCTGCCCTGCCAAAACAATCTGGCACGCTTCAGATCTAGTTTTTCTTACTTCTGTCTCTCACCTTGTTAGGTGCACACATCACCTTTCCACCTTTTAAGAATTTGAACTGGGTTTTTCCAAAGGAATCTCCTGGAATTAGATGTTCAAATGCTACTGAAATTCCAGCCTGTGTTCATCAAAAGATCACAGTTTTAAATTGTAATTTCTCTCGTTATGGTTGTTAAAAAGGAAAATAAGGAATACTGCCACTTAAGATAGCATGCCTTTTTCTTCTGCCAGCCCAAAAGCCTCACAATTGCTCTGGCTATTAGTAGTGTCTAATTAGTGTAACTTTCTCTGCAGTTTCATCTGTTGCCCACAGTTAAAAAAGCAACAGCATCTAGTGAGTTGTTAAGAAGGATGGTTTAGCTGCAGTAATAGGCTTGGTAATTATTTTTGTGATGGTAGCTGTAGACAAGGAGGAAATCACAGCTGTCTAGTCTAATAAGTATCAAAAGTCCTGACATTGCCTTCTTCCAGTTATCCTTTCTTTACTCAATTTAATACTGTCAAATGCTATTTAAAACTCGGTGCTTCAGCAGCAGCAATCACTCACCAAAACCAGCCCCAGCGAAAGAGCTATACCCAGGGACTTCAATACATTTGGGATGTCAGGGCAAGACAGAGATAAAACAAAATGTTTTTCCAATTTGGAGGCTTGGTGGAAGCAGAACCGCATCTATGGGCTGGGTCCTTGGATTATGTCATTAATTTAAGTTTTTCATTTCAGGGTCAGAAAGGCGATCCTGGGCTGTCACCTGGAAAAGCTCGCAATGGACAGAAGGTAAGGCGCTGCCCAGAGCGCACGGGCGTCAGAGACCACGATGCGCTTTAAGCCCTGTGCGTACGTGTGGAGGGAGCCCATACTGCAGCCACAAGTATCACAGCTACTCCAGTAGACTTAGGTCTGAAAATTAAGACTTAAACCTCGTATTCAGGACTAAAGAGAGTTAGCTAAGGTATTGACCACAGTGCACTGAAGTGTCTGCTGCCACAGGTTTTTTTTATCCAAACGTTTTTCCATTTTATACGCAATCTGCAGCCCAAACTTAGGTCCCTGCTGCTGCAAGCATGTGGCCACTCAAGCTAAGTATTTAAACACATATGAGATACAGCCACACCTTGCCAGCTCTGGGCGCCCACCTGTAGAAAGAGGCAATTCCAACATAAGCGATTAAAACCTCGAAGGCAAAGGAAAGGATGTTCTTGCTGAGAAACAGTGCTTTGCCTCACGTCACGTACGCAGCCCACAGCAGATCCCTGCGCTGAGAGGGATCTTTTGCTTTGCGCCTTGCTGTCCCGCTGCTGGAGAAGGGGAGGCTTCTCAGACCCCTGCACTGCCAACGCACGGACCCTGCTGTCTGATAACCAGAGGGCCTTCCATCAAGGTCTGCTCAAATCAACACAACGCACGCAACTGGGAAGTGTAGCTGGTTTCTGGATTTAGCAACTGTTAAGGATCAGAGTTCTGCTAATTCTTTTCAATAAATTACAACTCCCATTTTTGCTATTGCACAGCTGAGTGATTTTTACTGAGGCAACAAGGCTTCGTAGAAGTCTAGAAATGAATAGAAGAGCGATCAGGGCTCCACAACACCTACCTCAATGTTCAGTGGTGCCCGCCCAATGCTGCTTAACTTGTGTCCAGGGCAAGAAACCTGGTTCTCTCCCTTTCCTCACAAGCCTTGCTATAAATGCACAGCTAATGGAAAGCATCAGCCATGAAAAACTTAGGCCCTTCGTTTGAAAGTAGATGCCTCCATGAAGCACAGCAAGCCACAGAAATGTAAGATGGAGAATGACGCTCGAAAACATTGAGAAGGCTGAGTCTGAAACGATGCTTTTAACTTAACAGCACGAGCTGCCTTTTGAAATGTCTGGTGCGCTACATCGGAATGGCATCACATGGAAACCATCCACCCGCAGAGTCTGGAACCGTTTTCTTGCAAGCATGCTCAGTGTAAGAAAGGGAGAGATCCAGATCGCTTTTAGCTCATGTTAACAAGGCTTGATTCCTGTTAACAGTAATAGAAACAAGGAGTTTCCAGCGGGAGTTTGGAGTGGTGCCTAATTTTCAAGCTAGACACTCCAAATGCATTTTCAGTAAGCAGGCACGGCACAGTGTTAGAGACTCTGAAGGATTTTTTGACTGTAATTAGAGGAACCAAAATGGGCTTGTACACAGGGATTGGGTGTTAGAGAGGTCTCGCAGCAATGCGCCTCTCCGTTCTGTGATGATTTGGGTATGCCAGCTGGGATGTGATGCAATCCCTTTTCAAAAGTACAGGCCGCTGAAAAAACCCTCCCGGCAGCAGCCTGCAAAGGTTCAATCCATGTCATATAGGCAGGTTAAATAATCATGCCATCGGCAAACCGGGGCCGTGGGCTGAGCCAGTGCAGTAGTAGAGTGTGAGCACAATCACAGAGTTTGGCAGGAGGTACACGTTGTTCTTATTGCGTTTAAAAGCTAAAATTTTCTTGCCTCAGCGATTTAAATGCATATCGAAAGGCAAAATGCGTCTGACTGGATGAGATCACTTTACAAGAAAAAATTCATTCTGCTGGCAAAAAGCTGGACTCTAGCAGCAGCTGTCATTAATTAACCGGGTTTATTATTTATATGAGCCAGTTAATAGAGATGTTGTTTAAATCTACACTTCTTATCCAGTCAGTTTTTGAAGAGTTGTGATTAAAATCAGAAATATTAATAGCTGGGTGCTGTACAAGTACGCTGGGCAGAGGGAAAATGTTGTTAAAAACTAATTCAACTTGCTTCCTACAGGGAGACGTGGGCTTACCTGGTTTGACTGGGTTCCCTGGACCACCTGGTAGAAAGGTAAGAGTATTCTTTTCTAGAGAATTAGATCAGTATTTTTACTTTAAAATTTTCTCCTCTACCTCTTCCTAAAAGATTTAATTAAGTCCTAGTACCCGGCAAAAAAAAAAGTCTTATGCCTGTTTTGCAGCTGTATAAACTGGGACACAGGCTGAAGCAACTGCCCAAACATTGTACCAGCAAGACTGTGTGAGAGTATGAAATTAAATTCTGGATCCAGATTTCTTTTCCGTCTTTGTATTCCATGTCTCATTGCACTGCATCATCCCTCTGCACTCTGATGCTGGGTCTTTATTAGCAAGCTGAATTTAGGTCTGGTTCAGCCAATATGTTAACTAAATGGCTCTACAACCAGCATCAATATGCAAAGCTTGAATTTGGAACAGGATTCCAAGGAAACCTTGACTGTCTCTCCTGCTAAAGCACATTGTAAACAATATCTGTATGCCTTCCCTCTATTTTGCTTGGAGATTGACAGAACTGGTCAGATTTTGCTTTATTTGCTTCCGCATTGATGTTTTAACAATGTTAACATCACCAGTGACAAACCTATGCCTAGGAAAGGATACGTAAGGATAGAGCACAAGATCCATCCCTGCCTTCATGTTACAGCAGCGTATGTGCTCATGTTCATGCATGCAAGTCTGTGCCACAATACCTTAGCGATCCATACCTTTTATTTATCAAGGACATTTCGGTTGACCTTCCAGTTCCAGGCTGGTAGGTTGGTTTCTTTTTGGAAGCTGGACCTGTTGCAGGAAGCTGTTTGATAGTGGGGTTCAGTGGATGTGACTCCCCTTCCCAGCAAGCCAATATTGACGTAGCGAAGCTGAACGGTTAAAATTAGCATCTTGTTTCAATCACTTCATCAGTCAATGGGCCATTGAAGATATACTGTTCCTCAAGCCAATTAGCTGCACACAAACACCTACTCAGGTATTCTTTAAGACTCTGGGGAGAGAAAAAAAGCTGTGGAGGAGGCTGAAAGAAAGCCTCCTTTTACATGATTGTTTGTTGTATGCTTTTTATTGGAATCAAATTGCCAAGAGTAGGGGCTGGGTTCATTTTTCTGCTCCGAAGACCAGTCATACTTGGGGTGC
Organism: Tetrax tetrax; assembly: GCA_009806455.1. Taxonomy (NCBI): domain Eukaryota; kingdom Metazoa; phylum Chordata; class Aves; order Otidiformes; family Otididae; genus Tetrax; species Tetrax tetrax. Next base: position 183,452 of record WHYT01015327.1, on the reverse strand, counting down.
TGTGTGGAGCTCGGAGCAATATGGTGATTAATTACCAATCTTATGCTGTCACAAACAAGTTCTAATGAATAGGATGCAAAGAATACCATTTTCCTGGTGTAACAGCTCATAAAACAGAACCTTGTGATTACGATCAGCGAAATGCAATGGCAGGAGTGCAAGGACTCATAGTGGAAAAAGTGAAGGAGGAATAGGAGATTGAACAAACATTCCCAGGTCCAGCACATGGTCTTCACATCTGATCTCTGCTCCCCCAGGACAGGGCGAAGGCAAGGGTATGCTTCTGTTTCTTCAAGTAATGAGCAAGTTGGATGCTGAAATTTTTCCTTTGGTGTAGCTTAAAGAAGCCACCTCCCAGTAGCACTAGTTTGGCAGTGGTTTTGGTGTAACCTGGCTTTTATTAGCATCCTGCATTAAGAAAAAATTTACAGCTGTTGGAGAAATGTTTGGAAAAAAATCTTTTTTTATCTGGATTCCCTGCTGGCATTCTCCCAGTGAAAATATGCTGGTGTTTGGCTGGAGGTGGGCAACACATCTTGGCTACCAGAAAACAGCAACGCCTTGGAAATGGCCATCCTTCCTGCTCACTCCATGGAGGGACTGTGAAAAGAGCTCTCAGGGCTTTGATCTGAAAACACCATGTAGAAACTTTCAATAGGCAAAATATTTCACCGGGGGAACAAAATACTTTTCCCACTAAATGGAACAACGGCTCAGCAGCATGAGCTGAAGCAGCAACCAAGCAGTGTACGGTTCAGGACGGTGCGGCTCACGCGGTGCCCGCCTTGTGAATGCAGCCCTTTGCTCTTTGCAGGGTTGGGGTGTCTGATCTCAGAGCACCCCCAAACTCATTTTCCCTGCACCCATCTCCAAGTACATGAAACTGCCTTTTGGGCAGCAGCTGGAATTCTCATCCTCTTCGCGTAGAGCAAACGCTGCTTTTGCTGAGCAGCGGTTCTTGGTAGCGGTGGCAGGACTTGGCTGTCCCCTCTGCCCGTCCCTCCGGTGCCTGCGAGGGGTCTGTGGGCTTGGGCTGGGGGCTGGGGGCTGCAGGCCACAGCTGCCTTGCAGATGTGTCTCAGCAGAGCGCAGCATCGCTGCTCCCAGCATCGAATGCTGCGAAGGAGAGAATGGTTGTGCAAAATAGGAGATTGTAGAAGGCAGCAGCAGCGAGAGAAAAAGCTTCGTTAAAGTCACTCAGAGTAAAGGCAGAGCTGGGAGCTGGTCAGTGCTTCAAAACATCCTGTCAGAGAGATCTCATGCACTGGCCTCTTTACTCCTCGTGTTTCCTATCAAAGCGCAGGATGATCCATTTTAGCTGGGAGAGAGTGGATTATAAATATCATCACAGATGAGTAAATCCTTCACTAGAGCGCAATTTCCTTTCTAAATCACAGCCCTTTGTGCTGAGCACCCTGTAATCATCAGGAAGCGTTTGGATAACAGAGCAAATGCAGTTGTTTTCATACCCTCTGCCCTGTCATTTTAGTGCTATTTGAGGAGGAATTTAGCAGGTAAATACTTTCACATTGCAGCCGACTTTAGCATACACAAGCTTTTCTGTTTTCTCCTCCCTGTAATTAATCTGGGACAGAAATAACTGCAGCGTATTGTGAAGAAACACACATTCGTTATACGTAGTGAGGAAGATGTTTGATGTGATACAACAGTTGTAATTGTCTACATATTTAACTTAAGTGCCGTTCCCTTACCATTGTAGAGATAGCAGTGCAATGTCTGGTGCAGGCTGTAGCTCAGGATGTGCTTTGAGCATCTCAAGGGGCCGTCATCTAACCACCTGCTCTGGGTGGACATCACAGGCTTGAAACGCCTGTCCTGCAGGAACCCAGTCGGAGCAGAACGATTCAGAGCAGCCAAGCTGGGCACCTCTTCCTTATCGGTAGAGGGAGCGAGACATGGCTAAGTGTGTGTGTCCATGGAAGGAGGCGCTCCGGCTGTCTGGAGACAAAGGTGTGCTCCAGGATGTGGCTGGGACATCTGGGCAGTGGCTCCAGGAGGAAACCCCATGGGCTCCCTGCTGAATCCCAGGGCATGTCTGGAGATGCTGAGCCCAGGGCTGTTTCCGTTGGCAGCTCTCTCTGGAAGAGGCGAGGGGGCGGGCGGAACAGACACTCGCTGTCTGCAGAACGCCCTGCTAGTCCATGCTCCGGGGATGGGTGATACTAGCGCTGGGCCTTCCACACCCAGGTGGGTCTGGACCTTCACAACGTGCCTTCAGCTTCGGGCCAGACGCACAACCCAACTTCCCTCCTCTCTGCTGGTGCCAAGCCTCTGTCAAGGAGCCAGGGAGAGGAAAAACAAGAGCGGATCTCATGGGGCAGATTCCTGGAGATGGGCAGGGAGTCCCATCGGGTGGGCCTGCTCCAAGAGCTGCTGAGGTGCTTCCAGTTAGAAGCCACTGGCTGAAAGGCACTAGCAGGATTTAGAGAAAGGACCTTTGAGGTGGTTAAAATGAGGGCCAGCTGGTAGCCAAATGGTCTTTGAGGTCAGCCACCACCTTCTCCAGAGGGGCAGCTTGGCCAAAAGAGCGGGCTTTGGGATGCATCAGCAAGGTCAAGCAGGAGAGAATTGGTGAAAAGGGAATCAACGTTTTTCCAGGCCAAAATATCTGCAGTAGTGAGCGAGGAGGAATGCGAAGGGGAGTGGGTGGTAGCCAGGATGGCTGAGAGCATTGCATACCTCCGCCAGCGAAGGCTTAGGCTGCAGGTCTAGAATAGCCCACGGGAAGAATAAAAAAGCCGTTAAGCAGAGGTGTGGACCTGAGAGCAGAAACAGCCTGGGTTCCTCTGGTGAAGGAAAAGGCCAGGTCCTCGGCCGAACGAGGGTTTGGTTGTGGCTTGCAGAGCAGGGGGTGCAGACGGACAACGTGCGGGAGGGAGCCTGGCCTGGGGACAGGGTAGCGGAGACTGGGTTACAATTCCCACTTCTGACCCAGCCTGAAAGCATTTTGTTATTTCTGTAGTATTTGTGCAAGGATTCTTTCTTGTTTATTTTCTCCTCCATTTGTTTTAAGTTACATTTTCTGTCTTCTTTTTTTTTAATCTTTCCAGTAGCCCAGCTAAACATTCATCTCTGTAACTGAATGTAATCTTCTAATCTGCTCGGAGTGCACTTGATGGAAATGAGTTTGTTTTAAGTAGCTGAAGCAAGATAATAAAGGAGAGGAAGAAAAAAAAATCTGAAAAAAAAAACCAAAGTGCCTGTCACTTGCAGAATTTACTCAGTGTTTGAAGAGAGCGCTAGGTAAATCCTGGAGAAAGCAAACTTTTAAAATACATACTGATCAGTCTGCAGCTGAACAGGCTGCCTTTGTCCCGCTCCAGTGTCTGGGTCTCAAAAAAAAAAAAGAAAAATACTGACAAACTGAAGCAGGTTATGAAAGACCTGTGAGAATGATTTGATGCCTGCAACGCTTGCCAGCTAGCAAGCTGGATTAAGAAACTCATTGTAATTAATTCAGCAGAGAGAGAGCAGGTTAAGAGACAGCTTCCTCACCGTTTTAGGTAACTTCATGGTGAAGGGCTCTGGATCTTGTCGTACCTTGTAATAATTAGATTAGAAAAGCTGGAAGCTAGACAAATTCAAGCTAGAAACAAAATGGAAATTTTCCATAATAAAGGGAATAATGGCAATAAATTGTTATTTTGTTGTTTCCTACGGCATTTCAAGTCCTAAAGTGAAAGCGAGCACTCTGAAATGCGAGTGATTCATGTTGTGCAGTCCCCCAACTCTCCCAAAGCCATTTCACCCGACAAGCCTGTGGTTTCCTAGGGATTAAGGAGAGCTTTGCTGAAGGTGTGAATTACAAATAGACAGATCTGAGTGTAGATACGACTCTGTGCGTGGAGCAAGTCCCTCTTGAGTGACCAGCAGGCCAGCACTGTGTTGCTGCAGAGTCTGGGAACGTCAGCAGAGCGTGGGTGATGCAAGCACAAAGCAGCACCCTAAAAATCTGCCTGATTGTGTAGTGCTATCCCATATCTAAAAACCTCCTTCTCAGATCTTCACTCCCACTTGCAAAGAGAAATTCAAACCAAAACCAGATTATTTTCTTATTCTTTTTTTTTTTCCCCTCCTTATTAACCTCTCCCATCCTATTTCAACAGGGATATAAAGGCTACCCTGGACCACCAGGTCACCCTGGAGAGCAGGTGAGTCTTCCCAGTTTCCAACACTGAATTTTTAAAGAGGGCTGGATTTCCTGACTGCGATGCTAGCTTGGATCCTGGACAGCCTGCCCAGTGTGGACAGCCAGCTCCTTCCAGGGGTGGCTTGGTGCACGCAGGGGATGCGCAGCGAACTCCCGCGCAGCCGGCAGCTGCGCACGTACACTGACCGAGCATCGGCAGGTTTGTGGGAGGAGACTGCCTTGGAGTTTCTAAATTTAATTTCTGATTTTTATTGCTCAACCACGTTAAGGTTTTGTGGTGGAAGAAATACCAGCTTACCATACTCCCCTTTTATTTTGCCTTTTACATTAATTTCACCTGGAGTTTACTAACCGCATGGTATTAAGTACTAACATGTAATTCCTCTCCCAGAGCCCATTCCCACTCTCCGCTTTTCTCCCCCCTCTTTATTTGGTTAAGTCTGATGTTTGCAGTTCAGGAAAAAAAAAAAAAAGGCAATGAATAGCAGGCCCTGTTAGCAATGATGTTAAAGGATATTATACATGAATCCATTTAGTTTTGAAGAATTTTGGCAGTGCTTCCCCACCAGTAAAACAGTTCCATATGCCAGATATAGATGCAGCCTTACACCTTCTCTTAGCCTCCTTGTTTCAAACTATCTGCTGCTTTCACTGCAGATGGAGGGAGAAGAAGACACAGCAACACTTGCTTAATGCACGGATCCTGTTGACTTGACTTACGTGTGTTTTCCCCTCTCATTAATTTATTCCACTGTATACCCTTAAGATTTTCTTTATAAATTTGCAGCAGGTTAATCCATTCCACCCTCCTGTCCCCCCAGTTCAAAGAATGAAGCAGCTAAAAAGGCTTCCCAAGTGCGGCATCCACCTTACCTTCTGTGCCTTTTCTTTTCTCTTCCCAAAGGGCGAACGAGGACCAGACGGAAGCCCAGGTGCCAAAGGTTATCCTGGCAGGCAGGTGCAGTAAATCTCATCGTGCTGTGCACAGACTAGGGATTTGGGTGTGCAGGTAGCTAAATCTGTTGGGGCTAAGTACATGTCCCGCTGAAGACAGTGCAGACCTCTAGAATATGTCTGAATATTTCCCTTCATCCCTCCCCAAGATGCCGTATCAATGACATGGCCTTTCAACTTGGAGGGACGCTAAGGTTGTTAGAAAGTATTTTATGCCTGTGATGGATAAAACCTGAATTTCTATAGCAAAACCTGACAAATTTTTGCTTCAGTATGACAACAGGGGACAAAAAAAAACCAAACAAACTAAAACAACCAGAAGAGCAGTGAAGCATGCCTGCAAGCTGCTTCACTTTTAGGCACATTTTACATCTGATGTTGAGCAGGTTAGAAACCTGGGATAGAAGATGACATATTACCAAATTAAAAGATGTAGGTGAACTCTCACTAGTAAAATTCACTAGCATAATCATATATATAAAACTATCCATAGACCATAAATATATGTAAAAATGCAAAAAAAAAGATCATGAAAGAAACCAAGTCTTTGTTTTTATTCTGAAAAAAAAAAATTGCACTATGACAACTTTAGGAATGGAGGAGTGTGCAAAGAAAAGTGAGTCAACATTGGACACTTTATTGTTTTACTGATGTAAGGTGCTGAGTAGTAGGAAGAAAATTAAGAGGAATAATTTGTAAGACCCTAAATGGAATCTGTTGGAGGACAGGTTGACCCTGTAACATTTTACAGTGAAAAGTGTTTGTCGTGGTTTTTCTAAAATGGACGCATTCATGTTGGATTCCACCACATTTATATATAAGTACGTAGCTAGGAGGCCAGGCAGGTGTCAGAGACCCCAGGCTGTCTGCCATGAGCATTTCAGACTTGTTATGAGTTCTATGCAAGTTTCTACCCAGATGTGCAGGTTATCGGACTAAACGTGAACTAGATGTGCAGAACAAGCTGCATCCTCCCGCCTCAGACGATCAGTAGCGTACGATCCATTTTAAATTGAAAATTAAATTGATACCTTGCTTAGCAAATTCTAGGTGGAATGTACAGATGCAGGCTGGAGAGTGCAGATGGTAGAAATGGAAGAGAGTTCTATGCACCTGACTAAATGCTCCGTTCATACTCTGAAAGGCTTTAGAGATTGGCATGCCAAAGACTCTCCTAGGCTTGAGTGTGTGTTAGATGACTAACGTGAAGCAGTCAGAGCTATATTGGTCATACAAGGTTAATGAATGCTGTTTAGAAATTCATGGCAGTGTTCTGCCCATCAGATAAGCAGGATGAAATCTTTGCGCTCGACATACGAAGAACAAAAGCGCTTTCTTAAAATGTGATTTGGGTCAGGAAAGTGATGACTTTTTTTTTTTTTTTTCAAGGCAGCTTTTTTCCAGCATATCTGAATGCTGTACATCAGAGCTGTTTGCTTTACTGAGGTTTTACTACTTGTTACTCCTGTCAGCTGTCCTGGCTCTGATGGGAGAGAGAGTTTGGCTCTGTTTTGATTTGCGCATCACAGGCAGAATTGTTAACTTCACCCCGATGGCTGAAATCTTTGGCAATGATGCAGGAGCCAGGAAAGAGCACAACCCGACTTTCAGATCTCAGGCTGAGCGTGCAGTGCTGCCAGCTAAACAAAATATGGACTTAGCTTTTCCCCCACCACCTTCCAAAAATGCCCAAGAACATTTGGAACTAGAAAAAATTGACCTGGAAACTTTGCTAGAAGAGAATAAACATGAAAATGCGTTATACATTTTTACAGGGTTCTTTTTCACGGTACTTTAACTGAGCAGGAATACAGAGAAATAGAACGAGGAATGTATTTTCAATTCTTTGCGTAGCTGTTGGTGCTGCAAAGAGTTAGAGCTATGCAGTACCTGCACTGCTCAGTGGCTTTGTAGGCTGTAGAAATTTCGAGGGCTTTCTCGCTGCATCAGAGCCAGCTTGTGTGCCCTAAACAGCTATTGAAATCCATTCGTCATTTGCTGCACATGTGTTCAGGTAGGCAGGAAAATGAATCGAGAGCGGTTGGGTACAGAGCATCGCTGTGCGTCGCATCTGAAGTGTGACGCAACCTCTGTGTGCCCTGCTATGTGAGCCTCTCTGGCCTTTATGGTCAGAAACCTCTAGTTCAGCCCCAGGAAGGCTCACTACATGCCGCAGTCTCAGGTTCTGCAGAGTCCCAGCTCCCCAACAATGGGAGATTTGTTATTTGTATAATTTTGTCCTTTTTTCTCCTTTGCCGATATGCCTTGGACTCGGCACTGGGAGCAGGACCACGCAGGGACGGTGCTGGGGGTTTGGCACTGCTCGTAGGTGAAGTTAAAGCCTGTCCACATTTGTCTTTGTTTTTTCCCTTCTGTTCTAGGGTTTACCTGGCCCCATAGGGGAAGCCGGTCCAAAAGGCAGTCGGGTAAGCAGCCTTTCATTTGTCTTTTCTCTACTTGTTTTTACCAAAGGCTTCTCAAGAAACTTTATGCTTAATTTTGCGATCCTGAGACCAGTTCCTTTAATTTGTTGCATTCAGGGGTTTTGAATTGCACACCACTTGTTTGATGCATTAAATTAAACGTGGAATGTGCCAAGATCAAAGTTCACCAATAGTGCTGATGATACGGAGTCAACCCCTTCAGAGCTCACATTGCAGGAGAGGAAAGAATGGCATACAAATTCCTACCAAAGACCAAAGTCTGAACTTTCTGCAAGCCCCATCTCCCAAAGGCCTCTTTAGTTTCAGTAAGTGTGGTTCAGCAGTCTCCAACCATGCTGAATATGGGCTCTTTTGGGTACAGTCCTAAATTTGGGAGTTATTTATATCGTTACGCAGAATAGCAAGCCAGCATCTTGAAGCTATGTACAACTACAAACATTAATATCTCTGTTCTGCCTGGTTTCGCTTACCAAATTGAATTGCTGGGGGTTCATTCTCACTGCAAAGGATTTTTAAATTTTTTTTTTACCAATTAAGACTCTCATTAATTACCTTTTGTTCTTTTCCTGCAGTTATAAATTTACAGTGAGATTCAGAGCCAATAAAACCCCCCATTTCTCCAACACGTCATACTTTCTCTATATGCAGTAAATTCAACCACCTGGCTTTCATCAGTGGGAAAACTGCAAGGAATAAACAAAAGCTGACCCTGTAGCTAGCTGTATTCCTGAGCTGGGAAGGGAGGTGGCATGTTCAGTGTCCTTCAGGAGAGAGGAAGATCTGAGAGCAGAGCTTCCTCACCTCGCTTCTGCAAGTGATGGAAGTTTTCCTTGGTGCATCTGTTCCTCTGGCCTAACTGGGACCTTGTGTAATTATCGGGTGGTAGATGTGCAGAATGTAAGACTTTGAAAATTATTTTCCACTTTTCACCCCTGAGTGCTGAGGACTGAAATATTTACAGCTACCCAAGAAAGGCATTTCTCAGTTCAAATGCAGTCAGTCAGAATTGGGTACTAAGGTGAGAGACCTGCCTTTTGTGGACTGACGGAGCCAACTGTGGACTCTTCTCCACCCACCACCTCTATTTTTTCCTTCTGCAGGAAGTAGTTCAGGAGTTACATGGTTTGTTGTGGGGTTCAGGAGGCAAAGGCAGGCAGCATCGTTTTAATGTAGCTGTATTTCCCAGCTAGGTGTTAGCCCTAAAGGAACCTGAAGGGAGCGATGGTCTGGTGAAAAAGTTTGGTGGGGTAGACAGTAAGAGATTTAGTGATGATGGAGAAAGAAAGATGAGAGAAAAATCAGCGTTAACACTTGGCTCTTGTAACAGGGAGGTGCCACTGAGGGGGCTCCCTGCTGAAATCCACTTCCTCTTGATTCTGTGTGTTTGGCACAAATTAGTTCTTTGCAAGGGACCAGCACACAAGGTGACTGTGTACGAACTGCTGTGCAAAGAGGGTTAAACACAACGCTTCCATTGTTGCAAGGGAAGGGAAACGTAGCATTTGTGTCCTGTCTGAGCAGGATGGTAGAGAAATGTCGCATACTAGAAAATGCAATGACTGCTGATGAGCATGGAAGGAGCAGAATTTTTGTGAAACACAGTGGTGCAAAGGAGGCTTCTTTACAGTTGGGTGTCAGAGGATGTGTACACGTGCCTTGTACACCGATCCAGAATGGTGGCACCCCAGAGTTTGCAGGGAAAGGCTTGAGGCAGAACTGTTACTGATTTTCTTCTCTCTCAGCACCAAGGTGCTTGGCAGCCTTGCATGCCAGGAGAAGGTGGTGTTTGCGTGAGAAGGAGCTGTGTGTGCGACTGCTATGTGACATACAACAAGCAGAAAGGGCTTGGTACAACAGGGCGTTTTCACTACACCATTGGGTATGAGCGCGAAAGGCAGGGAAAGAGCCCTTGGAGAGATGAAAGGAGGTGTAGGCATGTGTATTACTTTTGCGAGCACTCTTGCTAACCTTGCACCAGGCTCCGTTTCCCTCAGGTACACTCAGAGCCAGCCCAGGTAAGGTTTCTTCTTGCTGGCCTCTTCCTGCCTGGAGTCCTCATGATCCCTGGTGTGAGGGTATGTGCCCTTGGACTACATCGTGGAAGCCAGCACCATGCAGTCCATGGGCATATACACTTGCCTCAAGGTTTATTTCATCACGGCTGCCATTGACCAACGCTGGAGAATGCTCTGCTCTTCAGGAAAGACAGATTGTCTGCTAATGGAAAAAAGTATTTGACTACTTGTTTCCTCTTTTCTTTAGGGATATATTGGTCTCCCAGGATTATTTGGGCTACCAGGGCCTGATGGAGAACGAGTGAGTATTTTTGTGAAGAAAACCTTGGTGTGTTCCTTGAATACGGTTCTTCAGAGCCTGTTGTCACCCTCTCTCTCTTGTCCTGAGGAAAGAGGCGAGCATGCCTACTGTTTAACCATGCCTTTTTTAGCCTGTTTCTACCCTTGCATGAAGACTTGTGTCCCTGTGTGATGTTGACATTCAGCTCAGGAAAACCTAGGCTTCAGACAGGGTCATCAGACCTTACTGTTGAGTAGGGAGGAGTTTTTCTATATTTTGCTTCACTTAAAAACCTGCCTTCCTCCTCCCCCTTACCAGTTCATGTTAGTGGGATGGACGGGAGGGACAATGTGTCTGGAAATTCCCTGCTCCCACAGGAGTGACATCCCAGCCACAGCGTCCTAGCATTTTGGATGTCCAACCAGAGGTGTCAGGAAAGAGCCTCGCTCTTGGAAGGGACAATGCCTGGGACTTTCCGACAATGGCTTTCCTTCCACTTGCATCAAGTTGGGCAGTCAAGACTGGGGGCTGTGGATGGGCATTTGTGGCTGCTGTTCCTGTGTGTCCTCCCTTCCCTCCCATCCTTTTCTTTGTGCCTTCTCCAAACCCACATGCTCAGAGCTTTGCAGGACCTCCCTTGCTTTTTTGCTCTTCTCCCCCACATCCCAACCACCTGCCTGATCTCTACCCATCCAAGGACCCCTCTTCCCACTGCAAGAGCTCCTAAGGACGGTTGCTGTAAGATGAAGACTGTTTTATTACAGCTTTTTCTCCCTCAAATGCAAGCTCCAGAAACAAGAGAGGCCCCGGGAGCATGTGGGAGTGAGTGTGTGTGCCTGCCTGGGAGGGGACTACCCTGCACTCTGGAGTCACTGATTTAATGCTTGTATAACTAAATAAGAAACATAAACAGAAGTTCTCCAGCGAGTGCCTTGGCGGTGGCCTTCATTCGCTTCCAGACCAGTAGCTTAATGACTGCTCCTGCTAAGCGCAGCCTCAGCCTGTTGCCCTGGGTGTGGATGCTGCCTGCGCGTGTCCCCGGGGACTGCCGTAGTTAGTGGGTGAAGGTTAATTGTCTTCTGCTCTCGCCGCTGACTGCAAGTAACTGACATTTTGATTCCTGAACAATGCCGCAGTCATTAGCCTGTTTTGCATTCCCCTTTCTCTTCTAGTTTTGTTTTGTATTGTTAGTTGGCTGTTTGCTTTCTCAACCAGACCTATTATTTTTTTTCTGTGTGTTTTCCTTGCAGGGGATCCCTGGAGTTCCTGGGAAGAGGGGCAAGATGGGTAGGCCGGTAAAGTTTTTCCTCGTCTATTATGCAGACCTTGTTGAATGAAACTGGAAACAAAACATCTGGCTTTTGGCTGGGTCCCTTCACATCTTCTGATGGGAGCTAAAAGGGGAGATCAAACAAACCTTTCTGTGTCCCTTTCCTCAAGCAGGAAGAAAACTGAAGATACAAATATTGTTCTCTTCCTTTCTTCCATGCTCTGCCCACTTCACAGGCATTTTTGTTCTTTTTTTTTTCCACACTGTCTCCATGCTCCCTTGGATCTTACACTTCTCAGATTCTCTTCTGCAATCTTTCCCCTGTCCTCCCTCTGGCCAGCCTCGTCCCTGGATGCACTTTTTGATTCCCCACCGTGACTGCAGCATCCCGGGTGTCTGTGCTGGGTTACACACGCACCGGATTACATGTACTGCTCTGTGCTCCCACCAGTCCCATCACGTTTGCCTCTCTTTGCTGTGATTCTCTCCAGAGCTGCGTAGAAGAAGGGGGTTTGTGCTGATGCTAGCAAAAAGCAAAATAAAAGCAGGTGGGAAGAGTACTGAAATGAGTAGAAGAAACAGGGTAAGGACAGAAAGGAAAGCCTTTCCCACATCAGCTTTCTTCCAACAACTTTGCATGCTTCCTTTAGCAAAACTTATGAAGTTTTTTGCTCCAGAAGTCAGCAGAGAGACCAGGCACATTCGTGCTCTGGTGTGTGTCATTGCCTTTGCACCTTGTCCTTTGTGTTAGCCTGAGTTTTTCTCAATCTCCTGACATCGCTGCTCTGGCAGGCTCCTTGTAAAATGTCCACTCACCCACACATGGAAAAATCCAGCGCTTTCCCCTTGTCACCCTCGCATGCGAATGCGTGCTCTCCAGGAGTCCCACGCCTACTGCTTGCTGGTGTTCTCACAGTAAAAGCCAGGCAGACATCCCAACAGTGCCACATTCATCCTGGCTGGCTGGTCTCTCTCTGCAATGGGGGGAAGTAGACCAGATTTTTTTTTGGGGGGGGGAAGGGGGCAAGGGTATTGGAAATCTGTATCAGATCTTATGGTTTTGTAAGCTTCTGGCTGCAGCAGAAATCTCTGTGATGAATAATTGTGGAGAGCCAGTCAATGTAAGGATGACTCATTGACCAGAGTAAAACAAACAAAGCAACTGTCGTTAGGTACAGGGTTTCTACGCTCTGCCTTGTTTCTGCACAGAGCATGCCGGAGGCTCAAAGCATTCCAGCTGTTGTTTGGCTAGCATCTGTAATCTTCCAGGCAAGGGTTTTTGTCTGGCGGTCACTGTTACAAACAAGGGGCTCCCCTGAGATCAGCGGGGAATCTCTCAGCCGTGGAGGCATTTAGGCTGGGATCTAGAGAAGGGATTAAAGGGCTGCGCGTGAGCACCTTTGTTCTGCTCTGCTCTTTCAGAGAGTTTTGGCTCCATCCCCGTTGCATGAGATCAGATTTAGTAAGAAATCTTGAATGGACCAGTGCTGATGACTTGTACTTCCAAGCATGAACAAGATGAAGTGACACCCAGAGTTATTCAGGAAGTCGCTGGGAGAATGGAAGGTAGGAACCACCTGACTTGGTTCCCTTCCCAGCACTTATCTCCTGGCCTGCGCTGTCTCCCAGCTGGTTTGGCTCAGTGGCGGTGAGCCTGCTGTGATTTCTCTCATCTCTCGCGTCCCCGCGCCGCTAAGTTTGCTGGCGTGGCTACTGTTCCTGTTCCATGTCAGTGTTGTCATTGCAATGGAGAGCTCTTGGAAGCTGCCATCCAGAGCTGGTAAATGCTCTGGAGAGCAGGGAAGGAGTTGGTATCGACTCTATTCCTCTACCTAGTTTTGTTTGGAATGAGAGATGGCAACAGGTTAAGTGCTCGATGGAGGAGGAGCAGGGGCTGGGGGAGTTTGCATGTGACACCGTGGGCCTCCGAGAATGATGTAAGAGGGAATGATTAAAATAGAAGAACTGGACATGAGTCAGATCTTGAAAGCCGTCCAAGGAAGTTAAGTTTTGCAGAGCTGAGGGACTTGGGGAATCTGTCGTGGAAACAGCGGACTCCGCCTCCCGCTCCGCTCGCCCTGTGGTGCATCAGCAGCACAGGAGGCGAACACGTTTCTGACAGATGGGCACTGGAGGGCTCTTGGGCAAAGAGAGGGTTGGAGGTGGGCTAGGGAGAGAATCATGATTAAACCACAGTGCACTAGGGAGACTGAAATAACGTGAGGCTGTATGTCTCCGGATCGGCTGCCTGTTCTAGAGGTAGGCTGGCGCTGAGGGGGCTGGCTGCTTAAACCTTCAGTCTTGCCACTGCGGTTGCTGAAAAGAATCACTCTTTATGGTGTTTTTGTCTTTTTTTATGGTATTCAGCTGAGCAGCTGGCAAAAAAAAAAAAAATATAGAGGATTAAAAAAGGCCCTACTGTTGTGGGAGCAGCAGGACTGTGGTCAATGTACCAGTCCTAGTGCATCTTGAGAAAGGAAAGGTACTGTCCCCGAAACAGGTGACCCCCGGGAAGAAGAGATCCAGCTAGTCATCGTTCACAAAGCGCAAAGCTGAAAGCGATATGCCTTCGTTATGCTGTGGATATCTTGCGCTGTGGGAGATGGGTAGCTACAATCAGAAATGTCTGCACTGCAGATTATATTGAATTTTCAATAGAATGTAGTATTTTCAGAAGTTCTGAAGCCCTGCTAGAGAAAGAGACTTAAAGGCAAACTTTCAGGAAAGAGCTTTAAGCTTTTTTTTCTTCATCTTCATTATTGATGTGTGCTTGTATTTCATTTTCATGTAGAGTATCAATACTGCACCAGCTCCAGTATCTTGTGCCTGATTTTTGCTTACAATGCATTTTATTAGTAGTGTTATTTTAAAAGAGATAGAAAGGAAGGAGCAAAGCTTAGTTCCAAGACGTACTTAGCAATTCTTGGGTTTGTCTGAGGTCTGTTCACAATTTTGCCAGCAGAGCTGAGGTTTCCTTATATTTTTCTGAGAACCTGTTGGTGCTGCTGGTCCCATGCCTGGAGCTCAGTTGAACAGTTGGAGCCTCACTGTGTCGGGCACCATGCAAATGCCTCGTGAAAGAAAAGCCTTGGCCCGAAAGGTCCATCAGATGGGTTACAAAATAGCCCAGGATCAGATCATCCCCAGGGCTGGAAGGTTTAGGAGCATGAGCAAGTCATTACTACTACAAGCAGGCATTTCTGCTTCCCTGCCTGTCTAGCCGTGCTCGTCATTGCTGTCCTTTCTTTTGTCCTCCTGCAGCTCATGAGTGATGCGCAGCTGTGTCCCACCAGCTGTCGGGTAGCGTGGTGGGGGTTCCTGCCCGCCTGCTAACCTCAGACGAGGGAGGGAAACGCCTCCTGACAGCAAATGAGATCTACCATCGGGCTTTGCAAAGCCTGTGGTGAGTGCCAACGTGTTGTCTCAGTGCTGTTCCAAGGAGAAAGCTGGACGGGTGGAGCAGACCGTGTAAACAGCAGGCACAGAGGGAGGGTTTGAGCTCAGGATGTGTGCCCAGGAAGGCTGACACCTCTGCCTGTGAGAACGGCGGAGTCTGCCAAGGCAAGGTGGGGAGATGCTGCGTTGCTTGGTGGCTGCACAGGAGGAGGAAGAGGATACGGGGCTTGGTATCTTCCTGTGGCACGCAACTTCAGACAAGCTGTTTGGCTGTGTGTAAAACAGGGACAACACATTTGGCTCTCCTTTGAGCTCAGTAGATGAAACTTGTCATGCCAAGGATTACTGCTCAGGTGTCAAGGAAGAGCTGCTAAAAAATGGCACGTGGATTTTGAGTATTAGAGGTCAGTTCATAGGTGGGTCCAGAAGTCTCCCTTCCCTCTGCCTGTCAGCCGCAATGTGGAGGCTGCGCGAGCCAGCAGTGATCTGGCAGCCACTCTAACGTAGCCTCAGTATTTGTTGTGAGCATCAGCGTGGTGGCAAGCTGCCGAATCTGGCATCCGTTTTCCATGAGCTGACCGCAGGCGGGGTCCCCCTTGCCAGCTCTCAGCTTGTAATGCAGTGATGCCTTCTTGCCAGGCTATTTTTCATGTCTAATGTCTTCTTCCATGTTGACTTGTAAAGTTAATGTCTTAACTCCCGCCTCCGGTGAACACCAAATCCTGATCCAGTCTTTTTCTCTCCATCTGGTAAGTTTTTAGAAGTGCGTGTGATACCCCTGCACTCCCCATCCATTCGGGTGGGCTGTTGCATCCTTGTGGGAGACTTGAGATAGCAAAAAGCAGGGCTGCCTTTGGGTTAAGAAGGTTTCATTTTACAGTTTCCCTCAAATTTTTGATATATGGCTAAGATAACATAGTGGTGAACGCAAGTGCGTGGGGCTTTGCCAAGTTACACAGCCTCAGCTGTTGTCCATGCAAACAATGGGGTGACACATTTTGCCATGTGTCTGGAAAGGCTGGCATGACCACAAATTACTGAGAAAATAAATTTTGCTCCTCTCTGTAGGGACTAAGACGATAAACAGCTTCTCTCTTCTTGCTCCAGTCTTTTCTCTGCCTTGCTTGCAGCTGAGGTCCTTCCTTGCATTTGGAGTGAACCAGGTGAGAGCCTCCTGCACCATGCAAGTCAAAATTTGGGAAACTGGTAACAGCGTTTTGAGGTGCCTCTTTAACAAATACTTGCCAAACTCCAGTTGACTTGAACGGGGTCCCTGGAGGTGCAAATAGGCTGCCTGTATGGCTTTTCTTGTAAGAAACATGAATTAGGCGTATGCCCTAAGAGCTCTCGCCTACTGCGCTGAATATCATGGCTCACGTGGGCTGCTAAGTGTCCAGCCATGTCTCTTCTGTCACTGAGACCTTGTTACCTACCAAAAAAAAAAGAGGAGGAATAATGGAGCTGTACTTCTCTGTAAACACTGAGAAACATTTTAAAGAAATATTGGAATTAAAATTGGAAAATTTCTAAAGAAGTAAGGAGAAACCTGCAGTTTCCCACTTAGCTAGGTGGTAGTTCAGTGTGTTCACAAGCCATTTCCTGAGGTTTGAAAGAAATGGGAATGATTTTTTAACTGATCCTAAATGATGTTATCAGTATATATCCTCAGAAAAGATGTAATTTACTCTTCCACAGAGCTTCACTGCTCAGGCCTGATTCACCTGAGCACTTGGTGAACTCGTCCTCCAACCTGTAAAGCACACCTTCCAAACTGGTGTCCCAGTTCAGGTTCAGCTGTGCATGTAGAGATGGACTTTTAGATGTGGCCAGCTAAAATTAGTGCAGAAATGTGCAAGCTGAGGGCTTATTTGTAGAGGTGAATCCACAGGATGAGCTGCAGGAAGGAGAACAAATGGCCTGTAGGAGTTGATGGACAGGACTTGGGTAGCTCTCTCTGTCTGGTGCCACTACCCTACCATAGCACCAAAAAGTTTGGCTCCTCTTTCCAGACCTGATTGATTTAAAAAAAAAAATGCTTTTAATCATTCTGTTTGCATGAAAAGTCAAGTGGAGGTCCTGAAAATCAGTAATCAACAAAACTTCTCTTACTGAGAGAGTTTTAGCCCATGAATTGGATTTTTTCCTGTTAGTCATCAAAGTCAATTCTTTGCTATAATTTTTCTTTATTAACCTAATTTTTAAAAATAAGTCTATGACTTTTTTTTAATGCTTAAGTTGGACACTGAAACTGGGCAGCTGGTCTCGCCTCCCCTCTGAGCCTGGTT
Source organism: Tetrax tetrax (assembly GCA_009806455.1). Classification (NCBI taxonomy): domain Eukaryota; kingdom Metazoa; phylum Chordata; class Aves; order Otidiformes; family Otididae; genus Tetrax; species Tetrax tetrax. Next base: position 166,637 of record WHYT01015327.1, on the reverse strand, counting down.
CACCACTCTGAAATGCAGGCACGAGCCCAGAGCAAAAGTCACCATCTCTTTTTGGCCCGAGTTGTGTTCCGCGTGTCTGGAGTTTCCCAAATCTCTGTGGTCAGGTGCTTTCACGGTTACTTATCACTCTGATCTCAGCACATGTTCCTATGTTCATGATTATGTCATCCAAATAACCTGGCAGGGTGGACAATATTAGCATGTATTTCGGTTTTTTTTTTTTAAAGAATGGGTAAAACCAAGTACTGAAAACGCAGAGAAAAGGATTTGAGAAGTGTGAAGGCCTATAACTTCTACTGAAAAAGATGAAACAAACCCAGAGATGGGTTTGTTCCTAAGTGACTTGTCCATCATCATCCAAAAAAGCTCGTGAATAACTGAACCAAGGTCAAGAGCACAAGAGCATCTTTATTCCTTCAGGGAAACGTTCATTCATAGATCAGATAAAAGCCTCCAAATTACTTTCATTAGAAATTATAAGGAAAAAATAATGTGAATATCACTTTTGAGTGTGAAAACATTTTGATCACCAAAGCTGCTTGACTTTCTTAAATAGGAGGCTGCCTAATTTGGAAATCTTGGCCTAAATAATAAGGAACGTTGGCAGAATCAGTGCTCTTCAGCATTAGGTGATTGGGTCTGGGTAATCTGCAGTGTTAGAGCCCCGCAGAGGCGGGAGGAGATCAGGTGCCTGTGTAAAAGGAGGAGAGGAGATGGTCAGGAGGGTGGAGGGGCTGTCAGTTAATGTCAGTGATGTTCGGCTGAAGGGGCTTCGAGAGACTGCTGCTGTGTTTGGGTGGAAGTGGCTGTCCTGGAGGGATAGTTCTGTTACAAAATGCCTTGAAATCTCTATCCAAAGGGGCTGTGACATGGAGCTGTGAAATCTCCCAGGGAGAGAGAGCAAACCTCCCTTCAGATGACAAAGGAGCGGAACTGCAGGACTGTCAGTCCCGTGCCCAGCTGAGGACGGCACGTCCCTTGTTCGTGGGGATGGAAGCTGCCACCGTCCCAGGTCTAAGCTGAGCAGAAGGGAAAGGCTCCTGCGTAGCTGCGGGAATTAAAGCTCGTGAGCAGGCGCGCTGGGAGCGCAGGGTTTGCCAGGCTCCCCTCAGGGTGACTCTCGCCGCTCTAGGAACCAGGCTGGGCGCACGCCAGCCCGCCCGCCTTCGCGCCCACCTGCGGAGGGGCTCACGTCTGCGCTCTCCACCAAGAGTGCTCTCAGAGGTGTGAGCTGCCAACATAAGCTACACTTGTTTATTTTATTCTCCTTCTTTTTTTTCCAGTGAATGCCTTCTCTCACCCTCAGCCCCGCTTCCCCACCACCACCTTTTTTTTTTTTTTTTTTTTTTTTTTTAAATTGTTTGACTTGCAAGCTCCCTCCCTGGGGAGAATCCTGGGCAGAGATTCACCTGGCCGCAGCCAACTGGCGAATAGAGTCTTTCGCAGACAAGACAGGAGGGCTGGTTGGTTTGAGCAGCTTCACCTTCAGCCAACAGGAAAATAAAATCCTATTTTTGGAGAACGATTCTGTTGGCGTGAAGACCTGCCAGGATTCCTCGGAGCAGCAGCTGCCAGACTGCCTCCCTTACTCCATCAGGGAAAGTGTTTTAAACTGAATCAGATGTTGTATACATACAACACACCCACCCACATGCGCACACCTGAAAAGGCCTTGGGGAAGCGAAAGACCTGGTGCACCTCACGGGTCCCTGCTTTCCCTGAGGACAGCTGCTTCCAGGGACAAGAGACAAGCGGTGTTGGTGGTGTCTGCTCCAACAAGGAGCAGCCCTTTGGCAGACGACAGCGAGAAAGGGCAGGCTGCTCTGTTTGTTTTAAGCGGAGGAAGAAAGGAAGGGAAGGTGGAGGGGGATGTAATCCCCCGATGCAGGAGGAGCTGGTTCCAGTGTCTGTCTGGGTCTGGTTGTTCTCAGCAGGAGTCTCCTGGCATATGAAAGGATGCCCTTTGCAGGGAGCGTGGATGAACAGGAATCAAGCACTATTGCAGGATCTTAAAGGCAGAGATTTAGTTACTGGTTCAGCTTTGCACTTCTCGGTGTTACCTGGGATAAATCATTTTGCTTCTCTCTCTCAGTTCCCTCTCAAATAGTGGTTCCTCAGCTTCAGCGAGTGCAGAGGACAAACTGTGCAACTACTGTAGAGCTCTGTTTGGAGTGGGGACAGGAGAGCACAGAAGCTCCTGGATCTCACTTAGTGCAAAGCATCTGCTTGTATGCTTTTCCTCCAGCTCCTCTTCAAGATTCATGTTGCTTTTTTCATTGAACTTTTTCTTCAGACAATGTGAAATCTATTCAGCTGGGTTTTTTTCCCCACCTTCTCTCTGTATTTCCCAGCTGTGAGTCAAAGCCAAAAGTTTTGTCATACCTGACTCCAGCCACCCTGGAGGAGCACCTCGCTTGTTCTTGGCCAACAGAACTTGTTAGCTGAGCATTTTCCTCCTAGCTTTTCTGCCGTTTTCTGTCCCTCCCTGGTCCTGGTCCTTTGCTGCATGTCGCCTCCCTCCCAGAAGGCTGGCAGGGTGCACGGGCTGGATATTTTTCACTAGGATGTTTTTGCTGTCCCAATTCTTGAGCATCATTTCAAGGGACCAGTCTTCCTGGAAAAACAGCTGCGCCCTGAAAAATGGTGGATTTTCTGTATCAAAAAAAAAAAAACAAAAAACCCCTCTGCACTCAGTTTGGGAAGGTCAGGAGGCTCTGAACGTGCTGGGCTCTTTAATCTCTTTTACAATTCTCCTGTAATGGGCTGCCAGTTGCGACCTGCCTTTCCGCCAGCACCATAAAATGAGCTCCCTGCCCCATGCGTTCTCCCTCGGTTTGGGCTCCTCGGGCTGCCGGAGAAGAGAGGTGGTGCTGCTTACATGGATGAAACAAACATGACAAAGTCCCCTTGTAATTCCTAGGCTGCTTGTTTCGCTTGACTAGTGCTAGTTTTGTTCCTGGGGAAAATCTCCGTCCTGTAGGTTCAGGCAGGAGGGGAGAGGCACTGAAAAAACCAGCTTTTACAGACATGCGCAGTCCAATAAATTAGGATACTGTGGTCACTGGAACTGTTATTGTGGTTTAAATTGCTACTGCTTACCCCATGGAAAGAAAGTGCTTTCTTTTACATTAGGGGCTTAAAAGATTGATTGTTTCCTGCTGTGCACAGGACTGTGTTGGGAGAGCTTTCACAACCTGGTTTGTGTCTTTGGAGGCTGTATGGGTGCTGAAATTTTCTTCATCCCACAGCCACCAGCCTTGGTCGCATTTAATGTGCAAAAAGCTGTTAATATTTCTGTTGCCAAGCTCAAATATTGGGCTGGGATGCCTGGGGTTAGCTGAAATGAAGCTGCTCTTCCCATTTGTCTCATTCTCTGGGTTTGTTTTACAGCTTGGGCCAAAAAACTACCGGGGGACCACCCATCGCCCCAGAGACCTGTGAGCCTGGGCTGGGAGGGGTGCTGGTGCTGGGAGAGCAGATGTTAAGGACCATCAGGCGTTAGCAAGGACAGGGCTTTGTGCTGGGCGTTGTCTTGGGCCCGGCTGTTGTAGCAGCGATGCCAGCCCGTGCTGTTTGGGTTTTCTTCTCTGTCTCCTGCCACTCTGACCCTTTTCCATCCCATCTTGAGGATGGGCAGAAACCCTCGCTCTGGAGGGAGCCACATTGTGCTGTGAAAGGGTTTTATTGTTGAATCTTACTGGGTGGCATTGGCCAAGTGACCTCAGGTACTCAGCTCCCTGCCTTCAGAAGAGGAATTTTCTGCTTTTTTTAAATAGTTGGAGTTCTACTGTTGGAAAGTCTGTGCAAAAGTTAGATTTTTAACTCTATTACCAAGTGCCTCGAATCTCCTATGTCTTTATCTTTAAGCAGCAAGGTTAGTACTAGAAACTAAGGCATAAAAAGAGATTAGTGGAAAACATAAGAGTTTAAATAGTTTCTTATCTGGATACTTCTACTCCGGCAGAAGAGTTCATTGCTTATATCACACTGGAAGAGATTTAAACCAAATTTAGCAAATGCTCTTAGTCTGGAGCAAGCGGTCATCTAGATGATATTACACCGCAGTAGTTATATTTATTTAATTGTACTATTCAAAGTAGTAAAACCTTCCCGCTTTGGCAAGACATTAGCTTGGCAGAAGACACTTCAGCAGCCCCAGGGCCACCCACAGGTCGCTCTGTGCCCAGCTCTGCCCTCTGAGAAAGGGAGGATGCGGCTGGCGGAGCGCTGAAGGCTGTGACAGATCTGCAGCAGCGTAAGTACAGTATCAGCCTGTGCACACTCACATTTTCCTTGGCAAGTTGTATGACTGTAAACAGAAAAATATTCCAAGGCAGTCTTTTCTTTTTTTCATGTCTTGCCTAAGCAATGAGTTTTCCCTACACATCTCTATTCTGATCTTATTGATTCAGCATGTAGCAGAGTTATTTTTCCCCTTTTTTTCATTAAAGAAAATTGTAGCCCCCCTGGCCTTCTCGTTATATTTGACGTCTTTGTCTCTAGATGGCAGAAGGCTGTTTCCAGCGGTTGCTCACCACAACTTCTTGGCATGTGCACAGGCTTGAGGGATGTAGTGCCTAGATGGAAAAAGGCAGACGACTTTCCCATTCGCAGTGGTGTCCATAGAACAGAAGTATTGAATCCGAGCAAGCAAGCGATAGCTTCTGTCCATTCATGGCTGCGTGCTGCAAACTGTAGGGAATTGGTGCAGAGGAGGTGAAATGGTCTGACATCGATGGCAAAATTTTGGTTGCCTTAAGCAGGTCTCCCATCTCTCAGCTTAGGTTTGACCAAGTATCTTTTTACCTAGCTGTGTGGACCAGGAGTTGTAAACCCTGAAAGGTGAAGGAAGGTCCTGGATGACATCTTTGATTGCAGAGCTTGCCAGTATAGTTTTCCTGTTCTGTGCTGTGATTATCTCAATTTTCAGTATTGCTGATGGGTTTCCAGATAGCGTGTTGCTGTTGGTTTTGTTTCCTTCAGGTTTGGTTTTCCGAGGTAACCAGTGTTTGTAGTGTACAGGGGAGCAGGCAGGAGGAGAGAGCATCCTTCTGGCTCAGCAAGGACCAGACCCTCTGTCTGTTCCATCTCTGTCTCTTAAGATCTTAGCTAGCTCAGAATGTGATGGTGTTGTCCTTTGTATCTCATGGTCTGGTGGAGCCGGAGAAGGGTGCAAGGCAGTTTTACTGTGACTCCTCGTCTGAGTCAGAAGTAGCGTACCCATTAGCAGTTCCAGCTTGTTGGTCTGTCTCTGGAGCACATCTTCTGGTGTAGCCTTATCTAAGCAATACTGCTTACTCTCCAAGACTGCTCCACCATAAACAGAAGAGGGAGCAAGGGCTACTGGAGCTTTGCTTCACAAGTTCCCACTCTGAACTGAAGCACAAAGGTAGATGCTCTGGCTAGAAAGCCTTTTATATGCAAACTCATTCTGTAGTTTTTCATCCTGATGCCCACAGTCAGGATAGTGCCGAGAATAAAGCAGGATTTTAGCGCTGGCTGAATTAACCAGGGCTAGGAGTCAAAGCCTGGGGTTAGGCTCTGTCCATGGGGAGCTCCTCTAGCAGACAATGATTTCCCTTTTGGCTCAAAGTGAAAGGAGGTGGATGCTGTGTCATACTGTATCTCACTCCATCATAAGGGACGTGCAAGAAAAATAAGTGGAGAGTCGCAGCCTCCCAAAGCACCCTCCACGGCAGGTGAAGTTCAGAGAAGCCCTGAAGCTGCTGATGTTCGAGCTGGTCCCTGCTAGCTCTTGGCAGCCTGCTCCCTGCCAGTCCTTTGCTGAATGAAGTTCAAGCTCAGGGGAAAATAGAGTCCAATCAATTTTAAACTCAACTGCTTCCTCCTTGAAAATGTCGATGTAGTGACCAAGAGGGTTTACTAACCACAGAGGTGGTGTGCCCCTCTGCTGAGCCCTTTGAGGGAGACAGAGCCTGGCAGGACGGGGAAGAACAAGCTGCTGTATGATTTGTTTGTAACAGGGAATTGGGGGGGCTTACGGGAGATGGAGTCTGTGTAAGAGTGCGAGAGAGAACGTGTCGCACCACCATGTTCTGGTTCTGGGTCAGTACCTTCGCTCCCTTTTCTATAATTGTCTGAACTCTTCTAAATTTGTATCGGATGTAATGAGATGATGATGTAGTCTTTTGTGGTGACTTTTTCATGTAGTAAACATAGTCTTTCACAGCTCTGGGGTGTGGACCGTAATGAGCTTGGAACCATTTGTTCCTCTGGCAAGCTGAAAGGTTGTGAATGCATTGGAGTGAATTCACCAGGCATCTTTGATCAGCTCCATTAAGCATCTGCACGGGCTCCAACAGGCATTACGCTGTTCAGCTGTCCTATGAGAAGGGGGTACTGTTAAAATGATTGTGTTAGTAGACAGGATGAAATAATTCAGATTGACAATCCATTTTTGAGGATAGTCATTGCAATGAGTTTTATGAACGTAAGGGATTTGGGATTGAATTTAAGGAGGTATTGACTTTTAAGGAAGTATCCTATCAGTAGGATATTTCTTCCTGAAAGAAGATAAAGCACTGTATCTTTAAATACAGAGTTTGATTTCCAAATGTGGGATTATTGCTTCACATGTAAACTACACGACAATCTTTAAGGCTGTGTACTCCTTGTTGGACATGCTGGAGTACTCAGGTAACCCAAAAGGAGGACAGAAGCACTGATTTCCACCCCTTCTCTCTGCTATGCACGCTCACATCGTCTTTCTGCACAATGCTGCAAAAGCCTTGCCTGCTGCATGAAGCATGCCTAGGGCTAACAACTGGTGCTAAGAAAAGGCACGGCTGATTGAGGGCTGGACATAGCCTGCAAGAGAAGGTGTGAGCAAGTCAGGTCCAGCAATGGGTGCATTTCATAGCATGACCAAGGATAAAGCCTTCCTGTCTCCTCACTGATTCTTACTCTCAAGGCTCCCATTAGTTAACGTGCAGCTCATGGCTGAGGCTTGTAAACAGTACTTCTGGTGACCCTTCATTGGCCTCAGGAGAGAGCAGTGAATCAGAGCTCTTGGCCTCGTCGAACTGCTCACTGGGCAGACGTGCTGGTGGAGCAGGAATGGATTGGATGAGGCCAAGCAGCCTGGATGGCCTGCGTTTTCTTGTGACCTGCTATCTACCAAAGCACTCTGCTGAGTGCAGGGGGAGCAGTTTTTAAGCTGACTGTCTCTGCACCAGGATGCATCAATAACCAATACTTATGCCTCCTCTCCTCAGGGTTTTCCTGGTGATTTTGGGGAACGAGGGCCTCCAGGCATCGATGGGAACCCGGTAAGTTGACAGCTTTTCCCCTTCTCTCTTTCTGTTGCAGTAGACAGCACACTGTACTTCATCATGCTAGTTAGAGCTGAAAAAAGCTTTGAAGTTTGATGACCGCTGTTAGCATTTTGGTTTTGTCCCTCCTGAAAAACAAACGTACACCTCCGCACTGCTCAAGCATGCTGCGAATCCCCATGTTCAACTCAACATAGTGCAGCTGCCAGGTCATCGTGTTGCTATTTGCTTTTTATTGCCTTTCTTGCACCTTGGTCTTGATAGACGCTTTCTCATCCTGAGGATATGACTAGAAGAGAAATCGAGAGAGAAAAGGTAGGGATGTTGATGAGCAGGCGGCAGTTGGAGTGTGTTGTCCATACCACAGGGCCTGATGCAAAGCCTGTGAGAGATGCAGGAATCACCTTGTTGATCAGTGTGCTCTGGGTGAAGCTTTCTTGGACGTAGCAAGGAAATCATGGGCCAACAGACAGACACACGTATCATCATGAGGCACCAGAGATGGCTACTTGAGTGCGCATGAGCCCTCAGAAGAGCAGGCCATGTACTCAGTTGCATAGAGGTCTGAGGTGGAGAAAAAGAGGCACATTCCTCTCATTTTCACCACACTTCATTTTCTGATGGAAGTTAGCAAGCTGGTGCCACTTGGTTTGCATCTCGCTAGCCTGTAGAAGTGAGCTTCTAAAGTATTCCAGGCTCAGTACCTTTCCTCTTCTGAAGTAAATGTCGATAGTGGTGCAAAACATGCCAGATTCCCTACTCTGGTGTTCGGGAGCACTGAGGGACAGACATCATAGCCCGGGCTTCTCCTGCCCTGCCCCATGCCTCAGCTGACCCCTGCACTGCAGTGGGAGAAGTCTCCAGGCTCCTGCGTTTTTGGCCTCTCTCTGGTCTTCATCTGACCCCTGCTGGCTTTCTAAGAATGGGATGTGTCTCCTGGGAATTGGGTCAGGATGGTCCCAGAGACCATTTAAGTGGCTGGATGCTGATAAGGTTTATTTTATTCTGCTCCTACAGCACTTAATGCCAAACAGTTGGGTATGCGCTGCATTTTCCACTACTCACAAAACATGCCCTTGTGGATTGAAAAAGTTCTCAGATGTATTAATTATTCTAAATTACGTTCTGAGTGACTTGGTTGTCCCTCAATTAGCATGTGAGCAGTACTGATTCATCTCTGAGATTCCTGCTGTCTTGGTTATTCACACATAATCACAGTGCTGCTCTTGGTGTTTGGTGGGGTGATTTGTGCAAAGTAACCCACTCTGCGCGAGTCTTCAAGTTCCCATTCATCATATGTGCAGCATAAGAATTATTTTCACAAGCGACTCTAACCAGCAAACCAAGCTCAGCTACGCTCCAGCCTTTGAGGGAATTCAACACAAGAGTCTCAAATGCAGTGAACTGAAAGAATTAGATTCCCAAGGAATATTTCTGCGGGACATTTCCCATCCTTCAGTCAACTTAAGCCATGGGTCAGAGTAGTTCCTAAGTAGAAGACTTTCTAGATTGTATTGCTATTTCCAGCCAGCCCACCAGGAAGAGCAGGAATCCTGGAGGTCAGAAAGACTTGTTTTTCCAAATAACTTGTTTTGTTTTCTTTTAAATTTGCAAGTTGTCTAAGCCCCATTCAGAAGATGTGCTCAGTGTTATCTGAATCCCAGTTCCCACAGCATCACAGAGAAGCGAATGTCCCTTCCGTTAGTTCATCCAGAAGGATTGTTCTTCTTTCATCTTATCAACGGCTTTTAAATATTAATGTGCCTTGGAGATTGTAGAATGAAAACAGACTGTTTCGGCTGACTTAAAGGGAGGTTCACAGGGTCACAAGCAGAGTCACAGACGCACAAAAATGCCAGAAAGTCTGTTTGTGGAACACACAAATATGCCGAGTTTGCTAGGTGGAGCATGCAGCTAAATTGTAGGCAGGCGGGCAGGCTGCTGCGGGTCCTGAGCGGCCCCATCCTCTGTTTGATCCGCTGAGCACTTACGCTGCTGCCTCTGCCATCGCGCAGGGATGGCTGAAGCCGACAGTCTCTCATCTTCTTTCCGTCCCCTCCAGACAGAGCAAAGACTTCCAACCGCAGGGGTGTTTTTGCCTCCTACCAACTCACTGAGAACTGTTGAGCCATCACATTCCAGATCCCCGTTCTCGGAGAGCTTTAGCCACTCCAATTAGTCACTTAATCACAGGAATTAGACATGGGAAAGGACTGTTGATTCATCTCCTTCTCTCTTGTCCCAGTGCCTGGTTCATGCGCTCAAAAAGGGAGGATAGAGCCTGATTTGCCTTGCAGCCTGTCCTTACTGGTAGCCAGGGAAGAGCACCTGTAAAACATCCATTTCGCAGTTCAGAGAGTGGCTCAAATTAACAACTAGTCCTGTCCACATCTCCCAGGGGAGTCCACCTCCTCCTCTTCCAAGAGGAAATCCTCTTGGGTTAAACTTGAGGCCATGCATTTCCACGTTTACCCTTTCTCTTGAGGAATACTTGTGTGACATAACTCAGAAATCTATGCACTCCATCCTGTAACTGGTGGGACCAAGAGCTGACCATCCACCCAGTCTTCATCCCAGTCACCCTCGGTGCCTGCAGAGCTTACTGGGAAACCCAGGCTACCATGCAACTCCTGTGCTCAGCATTCCTGGGGATATTCCCTCTTCTTGCTGCGCCTAGTAAGGCCAGGCCTTGACTGAAAGCTTGAAACCAACCTTATTACAGTAGCTCTGAGGACGCAGAAATCCCACCCGTGAGGAACAATTGCTCCACAGATGTCCCAAGTATGCAGGAAGGGAACGAGCCATAAAAAAGCAATTTTAGGCTGGTTGAGATTATGAAACGCTTTTTGTGTGTGTGCTTGCCCAATAGTCCTTTACTCCACTTCCCATAAAATAAACACACGTAACCCTTTACCCAAGGAGGCCGAGCACGTTTAGTCACGTTGTGTCCCCTTCTCTTTCATTCTTTCACGAGGCAAATCTTTCCATAAAAAGGGAGCTTTATTGCACTGAGGGGGACTCCACCAGATGTGCACCATAAACTGAGCTGGTCTGTGAAAGGAAGTAGCCAGCGTGATCCAGAGCAGGGGTAGGGCTGTCTGAGCCAAGGGGAAGTTTCGTATTTCCAGTGCACTTGTTTTGAGAGGCCCTCATGGAGACGGAGGCGCGTAAGAGCAAGTCCTTGCCCGGACAAGCAACCCGCTGTCAATGGGGTAAGGGAGTGGGTGATCCACCGAGGGAGACATGGGGACGGGCTGAGCATCGCACGGTGATTGCTGAAGTACTTGAGGACCTAGATAGGTGATTTGTGTGGGTCTGACACAGCTTCTCCTGCACTTCACCTGGAAATGCCATCAGGCACCTGCTGGCACTCCTGGCACCTGCATGTCTCTGGAAAGCTGGCACAGAGGGAGTTTGTGGTGAAGCTGAGAATTCAAACCAGCCCCGCAATCCCAGATGGGCGTCTGTCCCTCAAAATGACGCTCTTGGAAAGCCTCTTATAGGAGGTGATGCTTTCCGAAGCTCTCTGTAAGAGATGGCAATGGGCACAGAGCCCAAGACAAAATGCCTGCACTCCATCTCCTGCTCTCTGCCATGTGAATAAGTGACTTGTCCACCAAGCGAGTGCTGGGTTCCCCGCACAGCTCCCTGCTCCAGGGACAGGGGTGCTGAGCCGTCTCCCTGCAGACCAGCTGCAGCCCGAGGGCTAGGGGCTTTTTCGGACAATTAGAGAAATGGCTAGTTGGTGTTCTGGGTGAGGCAGAGTGCAGAGGACGCTGCTGGTTCCCCACCTTAAACCAGCTCCTAGATAGAGGAGGAGCAGCCTCGGAGCACCCCATGTGCCAGACGCACTCCCAGGGCCCATCAGCCAGCCCCGGAAGCTGGCGTACCCTCTCCTCGAATTAGCTCGTTTCATTTTCATCTGAGTCCTCCTTTTCTTGTGAGTTTAATTCTTCCGTAACCGCTCCCATAAAACTCACCTTTTCCGGTACAGAGCAGCAGCTTTCCTCTCCTTCCCACCTCGGCTTTGCTGCCCCGTGCCCCCTCCCTGCCCCTGCCTCCATCTCACACGGGGCGGGCTCCCACCCGCTCCCCGGCCTGCACCACCATGAAATGCTGCTTTTATCCAGCCCGCTGCTGGGAGGGGAAGTCAGCCCTGCAAATAACTGCGGAACAACAAGCAGTCCTGTGTCTGGAGAGGCTGTGCTCGCAAGCGCGCTCGCTGCGATGGGTGCTGTCGGTCGCTTTGGCTGGGGAAGGGGCTGGAGGGGGGGACGGAAGGGGGAGGGACGGTCTTTTCCCTTCCCTCAAGTTCTTGAAACACTGAGCTTCCTTTCAGCCTCTGTTTGTCTACAAAGTGTCCGTAACCATGTCGGTTTGTCTTTCCTTTTAGGGAGAATTGGGAGCCCCAGGTCCTCCTGGAGTCCTTGGACTCATTGTAAGTATGAAAACAAATGGAGAACTGGCTTCTCGGGGCTTTAACTCTTTCAGCCTGCGCAACGATGCACAGATTTTCTTCTTCCTGTGGCAGGGCAGTGAACAGGACGGCTGCTTGTATGGGGGAGGCATGCCTGGTGGGCTGGGAGCTGCAGGAGGATGAAACCTCTCTAAGCAAAAGAAAACAGATTAAAGCTTTGCTGTTAGTGCCCTGATTCCTAGATAACTCGCCCTTTTGCTAACATTTACCAGGGTATTTTTTCAAAGATGCAATATTCATTCCACACCTGGATCTGTCATCTTTTGAAAAGCAAGCCTCTGTAAGCCTAAGAACACACAGTTCTTGCTCACTGGAGAGACCATGGGCAGGAACTGTCTGTCCTCTGGGCGTACAGGAATTTTACGTGCACTCTCAGCATCTCATCACTAATCCAGGTAATTATCTACACAGCCAAATTCCATGCTTCATTAAACTCTTCCCCAGCAGGAGATAAATGGCTCTAAGGGTGGGTGGCAACTCATCCTCCGGCAGCTGTGCTGGTGGTTAGTGAATGCCCAGCTGAACATATTATGGTTTATTTTTAGGTTTCAGTACTTGTTTCAAGTTATTTCCTTCTATGCACGAAAGGTAATAGGTTCTGTTAGTACTACAGCATCCTTTCAAAATTATTCCTCCTCAGCTATGATAATCCATGAAAACTATAGAGCTCCAGCCCCAGAAATCTGAGAATCCACGGGGGAAAAGCAGAGAATATGGTGGAACAAGCGTACCTGTCTTGCAGAGAGGGGATTGGGGCGAAGGTGGATTAAGGCTTCAGAAAGCTTTTCATGGAGCCAGGAGTGTGGTCTGTGTTTCCCCTTGTTAGAAGAGATTAAGAAGCTACTTCAGCCGTAGCAGCAGAAAGGATGTGCTCCTAGCAAAGAGCTATAAAAGGAAGATTGCTGTTTTAAGGAATACAATTGAAGATATTGTCCAGATTCCCTGTTTCTTGCAGGGCGGTTGGACTAGATGACCTTTGAAGGTCCCTTCCAACTCTAGCCATTCTATGATTCTATATTTCTGCTAGCTTTTGGAAAGATTTATATTAACCTGGTGGCTATTATCTCACGGATATTTGTTTGTTAGAAAGTGAAAGGTCAGACACGGTAGAGAGGATTGAGGTCCTCCCAGAGAGGATGGAGTCAGGATGCAGAGTGTCCTCCTCTCCTCGCTGACCCGGCCGCTGCCACGCTGGTTGTGCTTGGGATGCATTGCAAGGGCAGACAGGACAGGTTCTGCCTGGTGTTCTCCTTTTGCTTCTAAGTCTGATCAGTCTTAAACTTCTGACATTTCTTCTCCCTTCCCATCCAGATGAAGAAATCATCATTCCTGCCACGAGCTTCTTCCTAGCTTTACTTTTAAGGCAGAATTTGTCCTTTGCAATACTGTTTTTTCAGGAGTCATTTGCTGCAGCAGTAGCAATCAGCTGCTGTCTTTCCCAGTTAGTCTGTTGGTCTCACTCTGAGCAGATAAAAACGTTAAACTGAGATTCACGTCAAAGTGAGTCAGATCTTGTGTCCCAGGGTAGTGTACAACTCCTGAATTCAGGATGCTGAAGCATCTCTAGTGGGATTGATCTAAGAGTGACCTCCTCCGTCCCCTGGGGAGAAGAGGGCACATCCATCCTGCCTTCTCCTCGCTGCAGGGCAGCACCGGCCTCCTTCCCTGGGGTCTGCGGCACGGGGCGGCTGGGTGTTTGCTCCAGGCTGGCCCCAGTTCAGTCGCTTCCTTCCTTCCCAGCTTCAGGCACCCCCGGGGGACAGGCTGGGTCCGCGGCTGCCTCCGTGGCTCTGCAGGTGTTTGGGTTCACTGTTTAAGAGCGGCTGAAGAGCAGAATTAGATGTAACTAAAGCCTCTTGCTCTCCTAATTAACTGTGTGGGCAAAGCTTTAAGTAAACGCATTTCTACAAGAAGCCTTTATGCGGGGAGGTATGAAAAGGGCGTCTGTTCAGGCGGCTGCAGCCCAGTGCTCCCAGCATGGCCGCGGGCCCGAGGCTGCCGAGCAGAGAAGAACTCCTTCAGCAGAGCCTTCCCTGTTTATTTACACATCGCAGGCCAGGCTGGTGCGTCGTATCACTGACTCCCTTCATGGGCAGAAAGGAGTCAGAGCCTGTTGAAATGCTGAAGGCTGTCTTTTATCCGTGCACACACAGCTACACACAGCAACCGCCAGCTCCAGTGTCCCGTGCTGCAGTTCCTCGCACAAGTCCGATACGCGATGCCGTGCTGACTCCTCTCTGCAGCAGAATGACCACACTGAGACACCTCTGCCCTTCCCTCTGCTTCTCCTCTTTCCTCCCCATGGCACTGTTAGATGTCAGAGCTCAGCAGCAACCCACATTTCTTGATTGTTTGCTTTTTTGCTGTTTGAGTCCTTGTTCTTTTGAACGTAGCCTCAGACTCCCTCCATAGAATGCAGGAATACCGTGGTAGATTCTTTCTGAGAACATGAGTAGCTTCACCAAGAATAAATACACTCCAGGATTATCTTAAACCAGATCAATATCTTAATGTTTCAAACAGTGGAAGAGGGAAATTAGTCCATTCAAATATTAGGAGGAACATACAAAAAAAATTCTCAGCTCTACAGTTGCAGGCTTCACAGTGGTTTCGTGATTAATTTTCCATTATTTTCTCATTAATTTACTAGCCTGAATTCCTTATCTAATTTTTAAGTGAATCCGGGAACTCAGGCTCCTGGTTTGGAGTCTGACCGCACTCCCCGACACACGTATCTCCTGTGGCAGAGGAGCGGGATGCTCACGCATTCTCCAGGCACCCAGCACACTCTGCCCAGTTGCCATGGCCATGCACGGGGCAGCAGCATGGTGGGGCCGGGTGAGCTGATCGTGGGGACAGCTCACATCTCTGGTGACTGGTTTCAAGCTGCTTTGAGGTCTCCTCTTTGTGGTAAGAGCAGGATGTGAATAGGAGCTGCTCTTCCCTCATGTGCCTGCGAGGCAAACACCCTGTGCTGCTTTTACTTGGAGGGTGTCTGCATGTTAAAAGTCTCTTGATTCATGCCAAGATGCTGCTTCTGCTGAAGTCAGTCATGCAGTTCCTCAGGGATGCTGAGGGACCAGACAGGAGAGGAGTTTTGCACTACATACAGCTCTCTGTTGGGTTTGTACCTAATGACTTTGGTAATTTTCTTTCTCTTACTAGGGTGACATGGGGTCTGTTGGACCGATAGGCTATCCAGGACCAAAAGGCTTAAAGGTGAGAGAATAACTGAGCTGTGTGAGCTCCTCTTCTTCCATCGCAGGGCTGAAGATCATTCTGTTCATCTCTTGGGTGACGGTGATGGTCCTGCGAGGAAGGACAGGCAGTACGAATGCTTGTCCATTGCCCCAGGCACAGGACTGTTGGACACAGCATCCCACTGGCGTTCTGCAGTAGGTGTAAGTCAGTGGAGAATCCCAGGGACATTTTCCCTGCATGCCTCCAGCCCATGAAGGGAGTTTAAAAAATGTGTGATGCCGCACGCTTTGGGAGCAGCCTGATGTTTGAACTTGGGGCTGCACCAGGCCAATGCCGGGGGTCTGAGCCACCAGCCCCATCAGGGACAGCAGTGTCATAGACCTGAGCAAGTCTTCACAATGACTCAGTCTCACTCTGGACTTTCTTTTCTTTCAGGGGCTGATGGGAAACCCTGGAGAACATGGACTGAAAGGTGATAAGGTGATCTGAATACTCCCTTATTGCACTGTGTTTAATTTTGCATATGAAAACCCTTTTCTAGCTTCTCTTTTTTATTCAGCACCATGGTACTGGTTCCACTCTGGCTCTCTCTTTGCTCCCATCCTCCCCCTCTCCCTCCTTTCTCGACACTCCAGTTTGGATTTTTCTTTCTTTTATGATATCTGGCCCATCCCCTTTTCTGTAGAGCTCAAATGTAGATCAGTTATGCTCAGATCCTCTTTGGAGCTTCTGTCTCCCACTGATGATGACAGTAACTGTAAGATTATCTGGTGGGCTTTTATTCACTGGGCTTTTATGTTTTTATATTGGTTATATTTTTATATTGGTTCCGCAATGTGATGGGGAGGAGGATGAAGACTTAACAACACTGACAGTGGGTTTGCGTTAATGCGTTTGGGGGAAGCACATGATGGGACAAAGCAGCACAGCTCACTGGATCAAGCAAACCAGCTGGATCCCCAGGAAAAACTGCTGTGTTGGGTACCCCTGCTCCTGTTCAGAGAGGCTCACCTCGCTTCAGCTTCCCGCTGAGAGGAAATTGCCTTACGCCAAACAGATATAAATCACTTCAGAAAAAGAGAAAAGGATAGGGGCATTGGTTGCGGTGATTTAGTGCCGCTGGCACAAAAACACGCAGCTTGAGCTAAATCAGCATGAAACTGTGTGTGTAAGTGTCTCAATGTCATGAGGACCATCCTCCTACAGATGTGCAACTGTTGGGTTTATTTAGTCTGAAAGAGTGGGAGGTGCAATCGTTTATTGTTGGCTCTGATTGTTCAGGGGGGCGATGGAAAATGACCGTTGAAGGTATTCCCCTCCTGTCTGATGTTTTATTCTCTTGTTAGAGCTTTGCTTTCAGAGAATGACTTAGCAGCCCAAAACTGCACATGGGGGTAGTAGTGTCAAGCCAGTTGATTCCACTCTCCTTGTACTATAGCAGCTCTTTGCCAGGGCTCCTGTGCCTGCAGTTTCCGTTTCTCCTCTTGTACCGCCTTTTCAGTTTCGTAGAGAGAAAGGGCAGGGCAAAAGAAGGACTTTTTCTTTAAGATAAGCTTAAGACATTGTAGCTGGTTCTTGACTTGACACTGGTTCCTAGAGCCCACAGATTCTCCTGTCTGCTCCTTGGAATAAATGGTTGGCTATCTTAAGAATCGTCTTTAAATCGTTGTTTAGCAAAATCATTGTTTAAATCATTGTTTAGCAAAACTAACCTTCCTAGATGTTAGTCTCCATCACTTTACACATAGTGTTCTTTCTATCCCCGGTATTTCTCCAGCTGCTGCTGTCACGGTGACCAAATGGCTTCCAGCTCTCACTAGAGTTGTCCTTAGAATATTCTTAAGTGCAGAATTATCCAACCTCTTCCAATAATCCCATGCTCGGTCTTGAAGCCTCTCTCCTGAGGTGCAGGAAACCTTTTCTTTCCCTCCCTAGCTACCTCTCCTGCTGCATTTGCCTTGGACAGGACAGACTTCCTTCCTGGCTTTCATGACAGCCCGTTCCTAATCCAAGGCTGACAAACCATCCCTCCTGCTCGAGCCTCTGTCCCTAATGAGTTTACTTCAGTTTGAATATCCTTGGTGCTACCGAGCACTCAGAGAGAGCTTCCAAACAGCTTCTGTGTAACCTTTCCAGCAGTCCAAAGGGCTGAGAAATACGAGGTAAAGGCAAGTCAGACCTACTTAAGCGTTGATGGACAGAAGTCTCATCTGCTCAGGTGAAGGCACATGGCTCTGGCATTGCAGTTTTTAGCCAAAGCATCCAAGTTTCTCGCACTTGTTTGCGTGAGTATAGAAGTTCATTAGCTCTCCTTATGTTTGGAGGAGGATTTGGCCTGAAATAGCTTTGTGGTTTTTCCAGTTATTTGGTTTTCTGATTTGTTGGTCTTGCTGTTCAGCTAGTTGGCCCCGTTTATAATACACCCCTTCTCCAGCCGATCAAAAGGCTGTTGCATTCGTTTACGCACTTCCATGTTTCTTTAGTGAATGGCACCTTTAAGCCTTCTTATTTTTTCTCACTCCAATTTGGGCATCGTGAGCAAAAACACTCATCCCTTCTTACAGCTTATTTACATTTGTGTTTTAATTGTTTATGTTGTGGTACAACTAAGAAATTTAAATGATATCTGGTCTTGCTGCTTTTGCGCAGTTTGTAGGAAGAGAGAAACGCTGCCTTCAAAGAGGTTGTGCTCCAAATGCACCTGTGGTAGAAGGAAGGGACATTTTGTGTTATGTGAGGGCTTCTGAGTCACTGAAGTGACAGAGGAGGAGGTTGGTAGAGGTGGGAAGTACACTCTGGCCTCTTGGACCCTCTCCTTGCTGGAATCATCTTTTGTCTTGCCACCTGCCTAATTTCAATGAAAATTTTATATCTCAGCCTTTATTAAGAAGCTACATTATAAATCTTTCTTTGCCCACCTTGGTTTTGCCATATGCCTTTTAATTGAAGCTGTTCTTAGAAATATCTGACTTAAGGAAATCCTACATAGAGGAAAGCAGAGGCAGGATCTCTGCGTTCCCTTAGTGCCTGGTTGGGCTCGGGTCACAGGAAGGACCCTGCCCAGAGCAGAGGGATTGACTTGTGTTGGAGGCTCCATTCTGTAGTCCATCACCAGCCATGTCACTTTTAGTTTGTGCTGCCATTCCTATTTTTAGGCTTTTTTATTTTTTTTTATTTAAAGGCTTTCTTTCGTTGCTTACCATTCCTTTTCTGTCCATTAGATTTTGACTTTGTTATAACCCTCCGTCATCGTCTTCAGACAAAACTGTCTTACTGCAGTGACCAGAAACATAAGGAACCTCCCTGGATCTTGTGTTTATTCTCTGCGTCTGTTGGTCTGAAAGTTTCCCTCTTGCCATTCTTGAAACATTTCCAGACCGCAGTTGTATGCAGTCTGCCTCTGCAGAGATCCTTGCTCATAGCTTGGTCAACCCCAAGTGACAGCCTTCTCCTCTCTGCTGGATGTTGATGGTGCAGTTACAAGGGTGACTTGGGTAACTAGTTGGAGACAACTGTCCAGCTACCGTGCAGTGACCTTTTCTCCACACATTGGTGTGGCGTAAGCACACATATGAGGTCCTTGAGTTCCCTTTGAAGAGCAAATTATTTCAGAATTCCAAGCTGGTGCTGCTCTCCTGCAGCACGTTCACCAGGAATGCTGCAGGAGAAGGAAGGGCTGGCACCACGCTGTGCAGAGCAGATGAGCAGCCCATACAGCAGAAAGCTGTGTTAGAGTCCAGGAATCCTGTTTACACCCAGCTTGTGGTTCAGAAATCAGTTGAAGGTGCGTGACTCTTTTTAGGAGTTGAGCAGCTGTCCAAGCATCTTTCCTGAGACTGCAAGTGGGCTAGTCCATCTCTGAGAGACCTGGGCCGTATGCTAAGTGTGTTCAGTGTGTCAGATGAATGAATCGGGTGCTACCAAGCACAGACAATGCCCAGGCTCAGCCCAGTAGCTGTCAGCCTTACTAAACATGCCCATTCCAGCAGCAAATCAACACCTTCCACCAGAGAGTCCCAGCATACAAAAGGCGGAATTTTGTGTGAAGATGTCAGGTGGGTTCTCTGGAAAGCAGTTTCTAATAAACCCATTTAGAAATGGAGGCTTTGCTCAAAGGGATGGGAGGGATTATTTCAGGAGAAGTGTGAAGTCTCTTATTCTGTGGCCAGAGGGGAGAAGGATAAAAGTTCTGGCTGTCCTCTCTTCTCCTCCACTGTGGTTTTCAGCAAGCTAGTAAACATAGAGTTAAAATTCATATTAAAGAAAAAAAAAAGTAGACATTTGGCAGCATTTTAAATGCTGAGTCAGCAGGGATGGAGAGAGGCAAACCTCACTGCTCCATGCTGACGGTAACCAGTAACCTTTCATAACTAGTAATTCGCAGCAGATGAGAGCAGCCCTGGGGGCCTCCACCTTCCATCATTGCCACTCACAGACTAGCCCAGGTTTGAGGGGGAACAGAGGTTTTGAGTGTCCCACATCCTCTCTGGTGAGGGAAGGTCTTTTTCCTCCCTTCATAGAACTTGGCCTCTTCTGCACGTCCCTGTGGAGCTGCCGGTGCTGTGCCCTGCATTCCTCCCCTGGGACCCCGCGGGGCTGCGGGAGCAGCCGTAGGTGCCGGTGTCACAGGGTACCTGGAGCACAGCCCGTACCACGCACGCCTGGCCTGCCCAGGCTGCAGTTCTTAGTGCCTTCCTGAGGACGCGTTGATGAAGATTTAATTAGATGTCTGCAATCCCCTGTTAAACCCATCTGTCTTGGTCGCGGTCCACATGAGTGGGCTTGTTACAGGTTTGTCTTTTTGTACCCTTCACTCAGCAGCAGCCAGGCCAGACACCAGTGAAACCTGAGCCTGGGGACAGGGTAGCGGGATGGTGCGTGTGGGCAGCAGGCAGGTGACCGAGGCTGCCATCTCCATCCACCTGGGAGGAGGTCCTCACTGCCATGCTGCGTATTTCAGAAACACTGCTCCCATTCCCCTTTGCCGTGACAGGAGGAGGAACCTGCCTGAACACTGAGAGGATTTTCCCCTTCCATGAGAAAATCCCTGGGTTTTGGGCTTTGTTTTCCTACGTTGCCTTGTTCCGTGTCCTACAAGGTGCAGCTCCTTAATCCCAAATGCATGCATGGCATGGTGGAGGCCAGGCATAAAGCGTAATAAGGGGCAACATCCCACTCCTCCTGCAGAAATTACACCGTTGTGTCCCGCAGCTAAACAGGCAAGTACAGAGCACATCGATGCTAGCCAAGCCCTTCTGCATTCCCCATAAAAGGCCGGTACCACGGAAGTTATTGATGGTTTTTACAGCTTCAGTTTTCCCACAAAATGGGTCACCCATCTGTTTCCATATTTATGTTTTCATGGAGGCAAGGAGAAGGGGCAGAGAGGTTTGCATCTGCTCTTATACGGAAAAATGGAATTACTGTCTAACCCTGAAATAGAGAGGTCTTGAGATCACATGATGTGATGGGTTCGGAGGAAGTGGAGGAAATCCCAGCCGCTTGTTCACGTAAAGGAGTTTTATGGATCAGGCCATCTGTAACTTGTGAAGGACACGGCTCAGTAAAATACCTCTCGTAGTTTTGCAGTGCTAGCTCACCTTACATTGCCAAGCAGAAGGTGTTGGAAAAAGAGGTGTCCGGTTGAGAGCAAAATGAGGTTTTTTGCACGGCGTCCTGCAGACAGCAAATCCACCTCGCACTTGCAAATCTGTCACTTCCCTCGTAGCCCCCTTCTGTGCAGTGTCGTGTGGAGAAGGGCCTCAGGGTCTCTGAAGCCACGTTTCTTTTTATAGGTGAAACATGAAACATAGGCAGTGTCCCACGGGCAGATCCTGTTTGTGCTTTCAGGTTGTACTTTCCTCCCCCTCCTCATCAGCAAAGTCCTTGCAGCCCCTTTTCGTCATCTCGACATCGTTTCTTTTTTTAATAATAAACATCCCAGAACTCTTTCCTCTTTATTTTTTCTCTCACGTTAAGGACACACGCTCTGAGTCAGAGTCTCAGATTTACTGTGCCCAAGGCAGGTGGAAGCGGGCGCCCTAGCCCTCAGTTCTGGTTTCAGACATGAATGACCATTGCAGATGGATTGTTCATGCTGTGACCTTTTGCTGTGTTATTGCCATAGCATGTGAACATCTTGCGTGGAGCCCAGCTAAAGATGAGAGATGTATTTTGTCTTTTCTGCTTCCTTCTTGCTCTCTCTAATGCTCATTTCTCAGAGTTGTTTGAAAACTTTTTTCTCTGTCATGCAGTCGCTATCACACTTTGCTTAAAGGTTTGTTCCTGCCTTTTGCTCTGCTCAGGAAACTCTTTTCTTATAGTAGTCATTTTTTAATGTCCAAGTATTTCTTCCAAAACAGTATTTCAATGGCCATTTACACTGTGTGGGTAGAAAACTGCTTAATAAAAAAATATTTCTTTTTTTTTTTTTTTTACTCTCAGCATAGCTAATAAAGACAAGGAGTTTTCAGAGCAAACCTCTCAATTTTGAGAAAAACTCTTTTCCCACTGTTTTCTGGCAGGAACAAGAATTAGAGTTGCCTCTCAATTTCAGTGTTCTAAGCCTTGAACTAGATAAAATAAGTAGAAGATTCAGAGAAGATGAGAGAAATCTGTCAATGACTGGAAGTGAGCTGGGTCATACAGTAGGTTTTTTGCCATCTCTGTTGTATCTAATACTTAGGGCTCATCTAAACTGAAGCTGTGTAAATAGACAAATTTTTTTTTCCATTTGCTTGCGTTGCCAAAAAAAAAAAAGAGATGGAACATAGTTTAGGTAGAGCAAAAAGTTGGTTATTTGACTCAAAATATTTTAGGTTAAAAACCAAATGAGTAAAATTAATTTAGCTTTTTTTTTAAGAGCAACATTTTAATTTTGCTGTGTGAAAGATTTGCTTTGAAGATGGTTCAGTGAAATGTTCTGGAAACATTTACCAGAACATTTAAACAAATTTAGCGTGAATCCATGAAATGTTTCCATCCTTGAATCTGCAGAGTTCTTAATTATTTTTCTTCTGAAGAAGTTGTCTCCAAGAAGTCTTTCCCACTCAAGCCTTAACCGTCCACGATTTCATTATCCCCTGCACGTTACTGAAGTAGTTTGAATTATTTCAACTCTCTGATAACAAGTGGGTGGTTTTTGCTTGAGCAGACTTCCTCTGTCATCTCTTTGTAGACTTTGGCTCCGTTGCAGGAGTCCATATGTCTTCCATGTGAACTATGTTTAAACATATAGCGCTCTGCTCTTGTATGGCTTGTTCCCTCGCTAGGAAGCCAAGTTTAGAGGCATGTGCTGTGCATGGGACGGAGTTCCTCTGACAGTTGTTTCTGTTGGGTCTTGTCATTGTACCAAGTTTTTATAGTCATTCCTCCTTTGACTTCCCAAGTAGAATTTTCCTTTCTCTGCCCGTCATTGACTCATCCTTCGTTGAAGTAAATCACTAAATAAATGAGGTTGGAAGGGACATTAGGAGGTCACGTAGTCCAACTCCCAGCTCACGGCAGGGCTTAAAAGGCAACACAAGATAGCCCACTGCTTCGAAGAAAACCTTCAGGGATACTTATTTTCTACCCAGGGAGTCATAATCTGTTATGGTGGTCCAAAGAGGGGAAAGAACTAACTTGGTTAGGAAATATTGTAAATGATGGTGTGCTAAAAGATGGGATCCCCATCCTAAGGAACACTAGCCTACCCCTCCCGGGAAATCTCCACCTAGACATTGGCAGTGAGATTGTACTACAGCATTACTAGAAGTTACTCTTGTTTTCTTATGGAATAGGATTGATCTTTGATGCCAGCATTAGGATACGCTCACAGAAACCCCGAGTATTGTTTTCTTTTCTATAGAGCCTTACAAGAGAAAAGGTCCATTCATTGGAAACTAAACTCACTCTTCTGCTCAGCTGAATTTTAACACTTCACCACCTTCACGGTTGCTGTTGGCCAGGGGAGCGTAGCCTCTCTTCTTGCAGCTTCTATAGAAACACAATGCTTGGGAATTCATATTTTTCTCTCTTCTGCAGTTTCATTTCTCACTTTAGAATCAACGTTGGGAAATACATTCTTCATTCAGGATTGTTGTTACAGTTAATATGTTCTACAGTGTGCCAGCAATTCAGTTTTTCATGGAGCTAGTGATGAGACTTTTGCTGTACAGTGCACCGTCTAGCATTTACCTGGGCGTTTTGGCCCTTTCTGTTGCCTATTTTAACTCTCTGGTGATGTGTATCCAGGGTGATCAGGGAGGAGCAGGTGTTCCAGGAGATATCGGCTTCCAGGGAGACAAGGTAATTGGTTTTTCTTTTCTCCATCTTTTTTTTTCCCTTACATAGTAGTATGTGTGGCTGCCAGCTTTCTCAGCTCATCTTAAGCCATGAGGAGCTGGAACTGCTGTCCTGCTGTCAGGTTCCACTGCTCAGATCATTTGGGGTACGCGGCACCTTTCTGAAATTCGTGTCATATATGGATTTTGTTGTTATTCATAATAAAAGTAGTTTTACTGGGAGCTTTCTATAACAGGCGCCATATTTTCAGGCAGAAATTGGAAGTGATGGGATGGGATTGATGGGGATGGGTGTGAATGTGTGTGGTCCAGCGGCTGCAGACTCGGAGGTTTGTCTGCTCAGTGCAGCAACTTAAACCCTGCCCCATACAGCACTTAACGCCGTGCATAACTTAGAAGCAAATGACTGCTCCCCGGTGACCACAACACGATACCGACTTCGGCTGACTAATGCTGTACGTAGCACTGTACCGGCCCCTACATGGCTCTGAGCCACGACTAACTGCAACAGCTCATGTGTTCTTCGGGGCTAAATTCAGCCCTGACTTCAGCAGAAACATCTCACTGACGTTAGCACAACTGTCCCAGCTCCTTGCAGGGCTGAGTTCAGCCCTTAGGACAGTGCTCATCTTTCTGCTGCTGAGGAGCTGGAGCCTGGGGAACTGGGGTTTTCTTGATGCTTCGTTGTATTTTCTGAAAAAAAAAACCATGTCTTTCTCTCTCCCAGGGCAGCCAGGGTTTGCCTGGAGCCCCTGGGGCACGAGGGAGAGCAGGCCCCCTGGTAAGTAACCAAGTGTCCTCTGCTCCCTAATCTCCCTTTCTAAAGGTTCAGTGCCCAGCTGGAAAGACAGCTTGGCAGGTATGTGCTGTTCTCAACAGGAAAGCCACTTGCCAGGAGCCAGCTCACTTTTCTCCATGTTTTTCTAACTTCTGCAGGGAAAAGTCGGTGACAAAGGTCCGGTTGGGTTTCCAGGACCACCTGGCCCTGAGGTATGTCCCACCATCTCCTTCTCACATCTTTCCTGTCATTGGTAACTTCTGCAGCATCCTTTCTTCATCAAACCCACACGATAATACCTCTCTCCCATCTCGTTTTGCACGAGTTATTTGATGTCTGCAGCTTGCTGCCCCGCTGAGAATCAGCTGTCTGATAAACACTCGCGTGGCATTTGAGAGCCCCCTCAAGATGCCTACCTTCTTTCCCCACTGGAGGTTTTTAGCTGTGTTGCAGACAGGCCCAGGGAGGGTTTTGATCAGGAGGCATATGCACAGAGCTTTTGGTAATTCATCCGGAAAGCAAGAACCAAACGCTGCTTCCCACGCGGGCACCCAACCCAACGGAGGGAGGGGCTGGCTGCCACCACTGCTGCTCGCCGTGACACCTGGGCTCGGATACTTTACCAACCCAAAATGGATGTATTCTGGGGTCAGGCCTTTGCTAGCAATGGGCAGATGGGTTGCTTTAGAGCAGTGGCAGACCAGGGCTCCAGAAATCCTGAGGCAGAGCTTTGCTGTGCTGTAGCATTTACTGTTATTTAATGAACTGAGGTCCACTTTTGTTCAAACTGGGAGATGGGGCACACTGTCTATCTTGTTCCCTCTGACCACCCTGCACTCAGATTTCCTGATCTCCAGATAGCATTCCAAGTCTTTTTCTTCCCAATCTTCACGTGCAAATCTTACATGTAGCAGCATTTCTTGAATCTTGCATCTCACTTTCCACCTACCCTCCTTTTTTCAGCCTAGGGCTTCACATTTCTGCTAGGGTATCACAGTAGATGAGTGGAGGTGAGGTAGGGAAGATCAAGATGGGTTGATGACCCATTCTTCATCTCATGGCTTCCTGGGTTTTCCTTCCACTTTTTGTCATAGATATTGTGGAGGGCTTTTTTCAGTTCTTTCCCCACAAAATACCATTTCAAGTAGAAAAAGACTGTTACTGCCCTTACCAAAAAAATTATCACAGTGATACGTTAAATGTAGGCTTCCCCCAGCACACTGTCATTTTTCTCCTTCATAAGCAACCAGACAGCATCTCTAGAAGAGCCACTTCCAGCACAACTGATGGTCTGTTTTCCCTTCATCTGTGTTCTGGTATTTTGCTGGGTCTGGAGGGGCTCTTGGTCGAGTGCTGCCACTTAGGAATCGTTCCTCTTTGTTGCTATTGGAAATAACCACAAATTCCTTTGTTTCCTCAGCAAAGGGCTGGAGGATGGAAAGGAGTCGCTGCCTGGCTGAAGGCGGCAGCTAATGAGCATGTCAGCACCTTTCCTAATTCCTCGCCTGCTTCCCTTTGTCGCCGAGGCGTGCAGTTCGCTTCTCGGAGCAGTGAGATTATGCGCTGACTCATAAAGATTAATTAAACCCCAACTTGCTGTTTTTAGCTGTGCGATGACAGGGAGGCCCTCTCAGCAATAAATCTCCTAAGATGGACCTAAAGGGAGCTGCTGGGAAAGGCTGCTCTTGAATCAAACCGATAGCTGCTCCCATTGTCTTGTTTCGCTCTAGAAGCCACACAATGGCCCACACGTGGACGCTGCAGCACGTAACAAATGTCTCGGCCCTTAGCCTTTAATTAAAACTCTTACAGAGGCTGTCCTCTCAAGCTGACTGCAAAAGTCCACCTATTCACCCTAACTATTTACCATTTTCTTTAGGGCTTCCCAGGTGACATTGGCCCACCAGGAGAAAATGGTCCTGAAGGCCTGAAGGTGAGTAGAGTAGAAATTGAAGCTTTGTGTGGGGTGGGAAGCAGCCAGGCAAAACAAAGTAGTGGGAAGGAGGGAGAGAGAAAGCCCTGGAGATTCCTAAAGATTGTCCTGGCCAGCGTTTCAGCTTGGTCTGTTTGGCTTGAGGTCTCTCCAGCTGCGGGGTTTTCTTTTTTCAATTTTTTTTTTCTGTAACAAAATTGACATTGGATGATGTCCCATGGCTGTGAAAGAGGCTTTCTCATTTTAATTGCCCTTCTGAGCTCATGTTTCTATTTTCTGAGTATCTTTTCCTTTGGCTCTTTCTCAGGGAAAGCCAGGAGCACGAGGTTTACCTGGGCCAAGAGGACTGCCTGGACAAGAGGTGAGTGTCCTCACACCAAAAGCAGGTTGGATTTAAAGAGTAATGTTGAATTTTGAAGATTAATGTGTGCTGAAATGGTGCCTGCAACTTGAAATCCTCCAGTCCCTCTGAATCTTGAAGCAGATGCTCGTGTTCAGTCATCAGAGACGCATGGAAGAGGAGCCTCCCCTCAGTTGCAGTCCTGTGATTGTTGCTTCCAGTCATTGCTGGCATCTGCTGACCCTAAACTATGCATTGCCTTTTCTTTTATAGTCAGTTCCCCCACACACACCCAGAATGGGTGTTAATGCCCTTTTCCCTGCACATCCCCTCGCGCAGACATGCCCTGACCTGGCTTTTGCTTTCTTTTAAGTGTGTTTTCTTTCAGCCGTGAGACCTACAGACTTGACGCGCTTACACAGAGTAATATTCTTTTGTAGAAAGAGTGCATAAATTGAAATTGCTGTTCTGCAAAGATTCATTTTCCCCGGCATCTCAGAGCTTGCAGCTTTCACTTACCACTTCATGTGAAAACTTGAAGCTTCTTTCCACTCGCAGTCACTGAGAAGGGACAATTGTCATTGATTTCGTTGTCCTGGAGCTGCAAGTGCTTTATAGCAGCAGCAGGGAAGACCTGAGTGCCCTCTTTTTATCTCATTGTGATCCTGTGACTCCAGTGCAGGTTCTCATTTAGGCCAGTGTAAGCTGTTTGTCCAGTCATGAGACATTGTGCTAGTAATACTGCACGCGTGGGCAGGAGCTCGTTCTAACAGCACTAATAATCCTTAACATTTTCTGGGAACTCTTTTGCTTGCTCTCTAAAAGGGATTAATGCAAATTAGCTCATTTATTTGCACTGAAATAGGAAAGAAAAATATTCTAGGCAATTTACAAAGGAAATCGAAGCTCTGCATTCCAGGTTCAGGCAGGCATGACCAAGCTGCCTTCAATTTACTCCAGTTAGTGAGTGTGGAAGTAAGACTGAAGACATGGACATGGAGTTCGACATAAGCTGTCCTGAAGGACTTCGAGTGCCCGCAAGTCCACGCCACCGCTCCTTTACCACTGCCGTTACCCGAGGTGGCAGGTCAAGGCTGTGGATTACATCTTCTTTAGAAATGGGGCATGTCGTGGGTGGTTTGTCTGAGCCCATTGGGCTGGGTTCCTGACTTCCAGTCCCATCTTCAGCCCGCCAGCTCGTGCCGCTTCGTTACCACGGCTGACCACCTAAATGAGAACAGCCAGAACTGGGGCTGCCAAGGGCGCTTTTAATTTCTCTCTTGGCAGTTGGTTTTAGACACTTGAGATAATTTTTGTGAAGCTTAATTGAAGGTCTCCTAGAAACTGTAGATCTGATCCTATCACATTAGAAGTTGGTGTAGAGCCAAGGGAGAGGACCGAGTCCAATTCCTGTGTGAGATTTTCAGATAGCTCCATTCTGCAGCATGTGTAGTCCCATTTGAAAGTAAAAGGGAAACCTTCATACAGTTGCCAAATGGTTCTGTGGGAAATTTTGCAACACCCTTTTTGTGGAAAAAAAAAAAAAAAAAAGAAAGAAAGAAAGAAAAAGGGTAGAGCGCTCTGCAGCATTCGTGTCCCTGCCAGATCAAATGAAGCAGAGTCATATGAGCATCTCCAGGGTACCCTATGGGCCAAATCCAGCCCATGATATGCCCAATCAACTGGTGTTGACTTTGGTCAAGTTTTGGATGGTCTTTGCTGGCAGGACTTGACTTTAGATACTTTTTTTTCCTGAGATGGGGGAAGGGAGATGAGAAACCTCAGAGATGCTGAGCTGCCTTCTCTAAGATTCAGAAGGACTCAGTTGTTAAAATGTGACAGCTGAGCACACAGCCTGTCTTTAATTGCTGCTCATACTGCAGACCTCTCATTCTTGCTGCATGGTGAGTCCAAATTTTGTCATTACTTTGCCTTTTATTTTAATTTCTTTTCACCTCAGGGAGATGAAGGACCCTTAGGACCACCAGGAGTCCCTGGCCCAGAGGTAGGTTTCAGTCGTGTGCTCAGTTACTACCAGCTCTGACCTTACGATGAAATTGTAGTTAAATTCATGTAAACCTTTAAACCTCCTGGTTTGGGGAGTGATCTGCCCTTCTAAGAAATATTGTCCTGTCCAAGGCTTGGTCCAACTGCTTCATCCAGAATGCCTCAAAGTCAACGAAGTGTCTTGCACAGGTTGTTGATTTTATAACTTGCTTAAAGTCTCAGACCTTGAAAAACTCTCTAAATTTTAAATAATTCATCCTCAGGATAAGGCACATTGAGTGGAAACCATCTCTGTAAGCAGCCCTGATGTTTCTTCCTTGATTTATAGTATTTTTCAGTGAGCAGAGTGAAAAGCAAGGAAAAAGACTGGGCATTGAGACAGAGTCCTTTTTGACCTTTACATCACTCTGAGCACAGTGGTGTGTCGCAGAAACACAGTTAGAAGAAGCAAAAATAATATTATCATATCTGTGAGCTTGACAGCTCAGGATTTTGTGTTGATTATGTATGTAAATGTCATCACAGGATAGTAAAATATCTTGAAAATTGGTAACTGTGCTGTGCTTCTAGGTGGATGATAAAATAAATGTTTTGTCTTGCATTTCCTCCACTGTTCTGGTAGACACTTTTATTCCTTTGTGGAGCAACATAATAAATCCAGTTTCTCCAGCGCCTGGGACAGCATCATGAGCGTTCTTCTATCCAAAGGGAAGGCTCAACATGAACCTGTTGGTCTGCAGGTTTATTTCTGCTTCTCTGAGCTGTATCTGTGAACATCAGCCTGGCTCCACTATAGGGACAGTCCTGCTCCCAAATCCTCTCTGGATGCCAGGGATGGACCCCCTAAGCAGCCTACATGGCCAAGTCCCTGCCAACATTAGGAGCTTTGAATGCTCCAGCTGCTGGTGTCCTTGCTGGCGTTGCTGCAAGAAAACTACTGGAAGTAGAATAAATCCGTCTGAATGCAGCACGTAATGAACTGAAGGGCAGCAGCAAAGCCCTTGGCTTGGTTATAGTCCATGCATGATGTTTCTGATGTGATGTTTAAGCAATGGAATCAAGCTGGAGGGTCAGAAATGGGCTGAAACTTGGAGTAACTGTCTAGGCGCATTCCCTACGGATCAAACTCAATGCTGCTCGATACACAGAGATTTCCTCTTGTGTTGCCTTGGCCCCAGTAAGGGCTGCTGCATCGCTAGCACCCTGAATTCACTGGGTACGTTGCTTGCTTTACCATAGAGGTTCACAGACACACTGCTGTGACCAACGGCAGCTGCAAGCTTTTTATTTTTATTGTTCTTCTGTGTATTTCAGGGTCGATCTGGCCGGAAGGGATTTCCAGGAAGGCCTGGTCCCGATGGTGCAAAGGTGAGGAAAGAGTTCGTTTGTTATCAGAGAAGCAGTGGGTGGAAGGGAAGAAAGGGAGAGGGAAATATCTTTTCTCATGCTCCAAGCCTAGAGTATTCATTCCAAAGAGAACAAGAGGAACAGAGGGTTTCTCTTTTTCTCTGAATTTTGGGGTCGCTGCCTCTGCTTGGTTTATTCAGCAAAAAGAATGATGGTGCATTTTTATAAGCCATGTGCTTTATTGTAAACAAGTGTGTTCCTCCTTTGATATTAACCAACCCCCTCCTCCATCGTCTCATCTTATTTTCCATTGCTTCTCCACGTTTTTGTTCTAAAACAATGCACATCATTCCTATCTTTGCTGCCTAATTAGCAGCAGGAGCCATCCCAGGGCAGTCTGCTCCGCAAACCCACTCTCAAAGGGAAAGAGAAAACCCAACAAAAACAACCTCTTCTAACAATAAATAGCAAAAATGTGGTCTGGCGGCACATCTGGAGTATCTGCCTACTGAGAAAATACAGCTGCCGTCACCCAGAGACAATACTGATTCGCGGTGAGTCTGGCCTCTGGATGGCCTGTCCAGGGACGCTCCGCTGGCCTTCGACTGCTGCCATGGCTGCTCTGATCCCTGGTGGGTTGGAAATTCTCCTTCTCCTCCTGCTTTTCTCTTCACTTCTTATTTGTTGTCATTCTCTGAATTCCTCTGATCCTGCACTGTCATTTAGCTCATGTGGGTTCTTCCTGTGGTTTTCATGTGGATGCTCCGTGTGACAGTAACATGCCTACGTTTGAGATTTTGTAAAGGCAGAATCAAGGTGCAGCATTCCTTGGAAATATTTGGGTTGTCTTTTATTCTTGTGACACTTCCACCAGCAGGTGAATTTTCTGAATCCCTTCTCCTCCGTCGTTCAGGAACTACACCTTCCCATGGCGTCCACACTCTTCCTTCCCCTAGATGCTCCTCAGATCTTTTGGTTAATGGTGGTCCTTTCCTACTCCCTTCCTGCTGCTGCTGTTTTTCTGTCTTTGTCGGTCTGATTTACTTAGTCTTTCAGATTGCAATGTTAGGGGTCAGAAACACTCCAGCTTCAGGAGCATCCCTGATGAGAGCTCCTGCATTATTAAACATGGGGGACCAGGACTAGGCTGCGCCACGGGAAAGCAGACAGCTTCAATGTCTGAGTTTGGGTTCGTGAAGGTTATTTTGCCAGAGCAGGACCAGCTGCTTTTGGGGCATTTCACTCCAGAACAGCAAGTGTTTGCTCCATATTTGTGTCAGCTGTGTTTCCTGCTTTGGATTATCTTTCACATGACAGTGGGTATGGTAAGCTGTTGTTTCTTGCAGATTTTCCACGATTCACACACAGCAGCCCAAATCATGGGTGGACAAAGAATCCTGTTGTAGTGAGGCTCTGACTGGGAGCACCAAGTAACCCGTGTGCCTTGTCTCTCCTTGTCCTGCAGGGTGAGCCAGGAAACCGTGGCCGACCAGGGAAAGTTGGTGAGCAGGTAAACTCTTTGTTTTCCTCGTCTGTTTGACAACCTCCTGCGTACAATGTCTTCTAAATGATCAGAGTGCGGGCAGAGGACAATTGCCAGGGGTTTCTGTCCGTAGGTGCTCCAGCTGGGGTGCTCTTTGTCTGGCTGAAGCTCTTGGTGAACAGCACTGACAGTGACCATGGTGTCTATTTAAAAAAAAAAAAAAAAAACAAAAACCGGAGTTTTTTTCTGTAGGCAGAGTGCCCTGATAAAGTCACTTCTCAAGGGGGCAAAGCCACGGTCAAGAAAGAGATTATGCATTTGTGTGGTGTTCTTATTCCTAAAAGGGCCGTTTCCAGGCTTTGTCTATGTAGGCTTTAAGGGTAGTATCCTCTACTTTGAGTGCTGTGCTACTGTGACGCTCACTGGATTTTTTGGGGGAGCAGAGGAGACAGCAGCTGAAGAAACCAGGCCCTGGGAAAAAGAGACACAGAGCTGCATTTTGTTGTACTGCAAGAGAGCATTCTGCTGGGGTAGCAGGGGACGTGCATCATCCCTGTAGGCTTAGGAACCACAGGCATCAAGGAAAAAGAAACAGTTGTTCCCATGTCTCTGTGATTGAAACCAACCAACTTGTCCACCACCAAGCCTGAAATTGCAGCTACGGAGCCTCCAACATGTTCTGTGTGCTCGTACATGACCACACCAAGCTGGCCGCAGCAGCTGGCCTGGCAAGGAGGGTGTTGCTTCTGAGCACGGCTGTTCTTCCCAGCACTTTCCCTGCCGAATGGGCGGCAAGTTTGGTTGGTTTAGCTTGTCAGCCTCTCTGGCTCTTTTTTCCCCTGTATGCAACAGCTGGGGGTTGCTTCTTCCATGGATTTCTCACCAAGCAAGTCTGAAAAGCCAAGGTAGATCCTTTTCAGCACCAGCAATCTGATGAGTCTCAGTATATGTCAAGGACACTTTTTCCTGTTTGGAAATTAAAGCTGTTTCTAGATTATAGTTGATAATTTATTCCATGAAGAGCAACAACTGAAGAAGCAAAGTTGTTCCACACATCTGAATTCTAGTTGCCGCTTTATCAAATTCTGCACAATTTCAGGCAGCACCTTCCAGCGCTCTGTGCCTCAGTTTCCCTTCAGTAGAAGGTGTGAGACGGCTTTGAATGGTGCTTAGCACGGTGCCTCCTGTTCTCAGCTGGCATCTGTGGATGCTGGTGTATTACAGTTAAAAATGAATATTTAGAAGTGCTTTGAGATCCTTAACAGGATGTTGTCCTTGAAGGACAAAGCATCATTAGGATTATTATTCTTTAACGTCCCTCAGGACTGACCTTGGATGAAAACTGTAGGCACTGTTCACCAAAAAGAAAACACAGCTGGCCTCCGCTGACACTGAAACCAGCACAGTGGTGTGAAAGCTGCCTGTATTATTCTTAGTCAATTAGTCTCTGTCTAGAAATATCACCCAGAAAGAATTTCCATTTCTGTACCAGTCAAGTCATTAAAACAAAAATGTCGCACCAGATTAGTGAGAAATCCCCTCCTTTCCCAACACACCTTTGCTGAACAATGCTGGAGTGTTGGGGTTTCATTCCTCCCTCCACCTAAGCTTCAGCAGTTGTTGTTGGGGCTGGGTTGGTTTTTTGCAGACCTCTGAGAGACAGGTCTACCAGGGTCACTTGGCACTAAAAGACACCTTCATCTCACCCTGGTTTTTGGTTGTGGAGGCCTGGATGTCTTCTGTTCCATAGCCACAACAGAGAGTGGTCAAACTTTTCAAACTTACTGCTCTACCTTCCATAAGGGCCCCCTCTGAGTGGAAACCTCAGTGTAACAGCATGAGAAAAGATCAGCCATCCATCTCATTGGAGCTCTCTTCCCTTTCCTAGGGACATCTGTTCAGGCAAACATGGGAGTTTCTGTAAGGTTTCCAGTGGCACTTGAGTTCTCATTGGAAAAATGAGGTTTTAAGCCACAGGGCAGTCCGTTGTTTTTCCATTGCAAGGACACTGACTCAGGAAGTTCATTCATAAGATGCTTGTTATCTTCATATGCTGGAAGGATTCCAGCTGCTGGGCTCCCCTGTACCCTGGAAATGTGTGATTTAACCCTTCCTTGCCAGTAGATGGAAGCAGAAGAATATGCAGAAGAATACAGGGTCTCTGGCTGAGGCCACCAGCCTTCCTGTTCCGGAGCTGGGAACGAAGAGCAGGAGGATGTCACCAAAGTGTCCATGGTGAAGGTCAAACAGCCTTGTGGGACAAGCAACACCCTACAGCGGCAGAATAGCAAACTGGGGGAGCGTGCTGCAAGCCCATGACCCCTCCGCTCTGCACGAGGGACTGAAAATACCAGTGGAGAGTGGTGCCAGCTGAAAGAAGCTAAGGTTGACCTACATCCTTAATGGGAATGAGGAGGTCCTGTTGTAGCAGGAACTGCTTTTTGAATCCCTCCTGTACCAGAAGTGACAGCCCTTCTCAGTTGCATGGCGATGTTAGGGTTGGCCCAGCACCATGCTGGGAAGGGTGGTCACTCAAAGGAGATCTCTTCCTATGAGGGAGAAGTGTATTGTCCCAATATCAGATATTATTCTGAAATAATTGGTCAAAGGAAACCGGTGCCATCGGTTATCTCCATAATGTATTTTCCTTGCGGTGCTCTTAAAATGGAGGGATGTGCTGTAACGTCGGTTTTGCAGGTGGGATCTGCCATGTGGAGATGCGGATTGACTTGACCAAGGTCAAATGGGTCACCAAGAAATGAGCCGGGAATTGCAGCGATGTTTCCCACGTCTTGGAGCAGCACCTTTCCCAATGCATTTACCTTCTCCAGAGCATCTTTGAGCTGCACAGCTCTCATTCATGGGCACTGCGGTGTACGCAGCCTCTTTGATCTGGCAAGGTGTTTTGTCAGCAGGTCTCCACCCCTCCTTCCCTCGATCCCCAGAGGGCGGTGGGAACCCCACGCGGCCCCAGGCTATGGCTGAGCTCCGGCGCACAGGGGGTTAAACCACATGGCTTTTCTTTGCGGGTCAGAGCGTCCTCCCTTAAACTGTGATATTTACTGTTTTACTTTCCCTTTCTTTCATCTGAATGGGAGGATTGTACATTTACTCCCTCCCGTCTTTTGTCCCTGGTTTGTTTTGTTTTGAGTTCTAGCGAACCAGTAAAACAGAAAGGCCATGATCGGTTCCTGCTGGGAGCGACTGGCGGTCCCGTCCCTGGGAGACCCTGCTCACGCTGGGCTCGCCTTTCGGTTGTTTCTCTCAAATAGGCTATGATTTATGCAAGGCTTCATTGCTGACTTGCTCTCTGTTGATGCAGCCAAGAGGGGGGGCTTAATTATGGCAGGGCTGGACAATAAATGGGGAAAGCCAGACAGGAGTTAGGAATTACAACCCGCCAGTCCCCCGCCTTTTCCTTCCCCCCAAGCCCTCAGCAACTTTTTAACAATCTCCATCCCTTTTCCGCCATGCCCTTGGCTGGGGAATACAGCAGGCTGAATCACGAGCGACATGCTGAACTCCCCGTCTAATATAAATGTTTTACATTCTTTCCTGTGGACTGTGGGCCTTTATCCGGGCAGCCACCGCTGCTGGGACTTCACGTGCATCGTTCCACACGCTGCCTGCAGTCGTGGTTGGTGCAGGACTTCTTTTCAACCTTGGGAACCTGGGGAAAATATGTTACGCCGCAGCCGTTTTAGTGTCATGGCCACAATTCACGTCTGCTTTGATTTAATGTTTGCCACCAGTGGCTTTTCTGGTTCTTAAAACCTAAATCTTTTGCTGCTCGTGTTCCCTTTAGTGTCTGTCCCATTTTGGCCAGTGAAGAGTATTGTTACCCAATTTCCCCTAGTTGTTTCATATACTCCCAATAATTTACCGAGATTTATTTTGCCTAGACATATCTGTCTCAATTTGTGTCTGCTTGCAGACACAGCGATGTTAGTGGAGCCCAGAGCGGATCGTATTGCCTGCAGGCACCACAGAGCTACTGTGCTGGAAGTCTGGTCACAGCAGAGGGTCCCTGAGCTGCCATCTCGCTTTGGTCCCTGCTCTACCATGGTCACACCATGGGATGCTCCTCTTGCTCCGTGTGCAGACAGTGGTGACATCTTCCCTTGAGCAGGAACATGATGTACCAGCGCAGACAGACTTTCCCCTGGTTTTGGAGTGAAAACCAGGCCAGAAATTTTTCTTATGCTCTACTTCCATCCTGACGTTTACCCGAGCAGCAGGTGCAGCGTCTGCCTCTACCCTGCTCAGGCTGGCAGTCCCAGCAGGTTTCTGCGCAAGCAGCGGTAACAAACGGCACGTCTGTGACAGCAAGAGGGGTCTCAGGAGGACGCTGGGTTTGTAGGCTGCTTGGCACGCTGCAATCGGTGCTCTGCAAACCATCTGCAACACCAAGTTGGCTGGGAAGCACAACTAGTATATAGAAACATGGAATATCTTGAGTTGGAAGAGACTTACAAGGATTATAGAGTCCAACACTCTGCTCCTTGCAGGAGCCTCACTGTACATAACTTTACATAACTGTAAAAGATTTCAGTTTGCTTATAATATCTCGCTTCATGACCCAGATTCCGTAGAGACATTTTAGGGTGGGAGGTGATGCTGCTGTGGGCAGTGGATCAGAGGTATGAGCCTTCAAGCCTGAGTTTGGATATGCAACACCACACCCCAAAGCCCTCGGAAGTGTTTTGGTCTTGTTCTGAATGGTAACAACATTTGCTGCAAGAGTAAGAATCTCTCCTCTTCTGCAGGGACTGACCTAAGTAACCCAGAAATATCTTAAAGAGAGCATCTGCCCAAGGAGATGGTCTGATTTTTTGAGAAATTGGAAATGAAGGAACAGATTTTTCCTTTCTTGCTCTATTATCTTATTTTTGCCTAGCAATTCATTTCCTTATTTCATCTCATTGCTTTACCATTCTCTCCTGTGCTTTAACATTTGCATTCATGGCCTTGGGCTGCTGGAAAACTTCAGTAACTGGATAGAGTTATCAGCTGTGTATCTGCACTTGTGTCTAATTGAAAGGATAATTGGTTCAACAGCCTTCAGCAATGCCACCCAGTGGCAACCTTGCATATGCAGATAACTGCAAATTTGTCTGCTCTCCCTTTGGTTCCTGCGCTGGACGATGGGTCCAGCACTGCTTTGCTCTCACGTGTGTCTTGTCCGTGCAGCCTGGCTGCAGTGACACGCGTGTGCACTGGGACTGCGTCAGCTTCCGACGCAGCAAAGACAGTGCTGATGTCAGAAAGGTTGGTGACATCAAGCCCCTGACAGAATAACAGAGCTTTCCAGGTGGTTGATGCCTTCCTGTGGTTAGTTGATATTTCCATCATGGCACAGCGGCATGCCGGTTTCCTGGGGTACCATCTCTGGATTAATTTCTAATGCAAGCATCTAACTCCAGGCTCTGACATACCTGCTGAGCTCTTTGCCTTCTCTCGGGAGTTTTTTCCAAACCTGGATGTTGCTTCCATGCCAGAGTGTGACAAGTGCCGCTCAGAGCAGAACGTGCATGGTTGCTCCTTGCAAGAGGCAAAGGATCCAAGTGAGAGATGCTTTTGTTGAGCCTGTCAGCATGCCCCATTGAGGAGTTCCTGGGATGTTCAGAGGATGGCATTTAATTGCACCAAGTGAGGAATGTTAATGCATGAAGTCTCTCAGTGTTTGGAATCACCATCAGAAGCTGTTCTCTATAAAAGTCATCCGCGAGTGACCCGTGTTGCGTGTTATGTCTCTGAATGGGTCTGCTGAGCCTCGCACATGCAGGAGTAGCAGTGTGGCTGGTTACTTCGAGCTACAGCTTTACATTGTGAGCATAACTTGATGGAGAGAGAGGCTTTTGGTGGCAGGAGGAGCTGCACAACCTGTGAGTAGGCTGCTCTGTCGGTGCTGGGTGTTCCTCTGGGTGATATCGCTTTATGCTGCCCGTGCACGGATGCGAACAGAACCACAGCGATGCGCAGAGTGCAGAGAGCTGCTCTACAAACCACACACATGTCAGGCCAGCTGGGAATGGAAAAAGCAACGAAGCAGGAGTACAGAGAGGAAACTTTGGTTTCTTTTCTTGCTGTTTGCCTAGAAAGGAGGTAGCAGAGTGAAAAGCTCTCCCGTTTCTCAGACCGCACTCCAGAAGTTGCCTTGCTAGTGCAGCTTTTTTCCCCATTGTGTTTGTGCATGCTGAATGTTTTCTTGAGCGTGTCATTTGAAAACCTCCTTGCTGTTGAAGTGAAAAGGTGAGGTGCTTTTGCATAGAGGAACTTTACAATTTATTATGAAGATTTCCTCTTTTTTAGCATAACTTGAAGAGTAGGGTGATAACACTGGAGAATGCATCTCCTGCCTCTGACTTGCTCAGCAGCCAGCTCCCAGTACCAATCAAGCTGTTGCCTGAAGTCCACCAAGCTGGGGCATGGCTTCGTTTAACATCACCAGTGCCAGCTGTGGGCAGGTTGTGAAGTGTTTCAACAGGAGATTAATCCCCTTAGTTATGGACTCAGTGAAGGAGCTATGTATAGATATCCATCTACCAGTGACCCTTACGTCGGTCTCACCGATGCTATGAGAGTCACGCAGTGAGCGAGCCTGCTGTGATGGAGAGGATGGTCCTTTGCCTCTCTAGAGCCAGAAACCCGCTAAAGCTGGGAGGCTGCTGTATCTTAATTCTCAGGAATCTTAGCTTGAGATTGCATCTGTTTCCATCTTCCTAATTAAAAGCAGTTCTGTTTGTTTCTTTGTTATCCCAGATGTTGTTAAATCCTGACAATTCCTGAGCTTAGACTTATAGGTTGGGTTTTTTTTTTCTGTGATAGTTTGAGTAACGCAATAGGTTTGCTGCCCTGCCAGCCCCTCTGGCTGTGGCCTCAGACCTTTATTTCATACTGACATCCCAACAGCGTGACACTGTCCAGGGCAAAATTAATTTGCACAAGGGTTTGAGGCAGCTGAGCTTAACCCAGAGGAAGTCTTCCCAGCACGGCAGTTAAAATGAGGGCACCTCTCAGACTGTGCAGCCCAGGAGCTCCCGCTATCGATATTCTTGGGGAAGCTGCGCTGGTGTTTTGGGAAATGCTGGCAAAACAAAGCCACGCTATGGACTCGACGTTTCTATGAAACATGCTTAACTCATCCCCTATACTGCGTGTTGTGGCTCTTGCAGATCCTCGTGCTGCCGTTCCAGCTGGCGCCTAAAGCAAAACCAGCTGTGGAGTTAGACGTTCCCATGGCCGGGAGCAACTCCATCCGCTCTGGTAGCCAGTAGGAATTACTGAGCAGTACACAAGAGATGCTGTGCTATTTCAGCCAGCAAGGTGGACCAGAGAAACTGTTTACTTTCTCAGCAAATAAAACTGAAAATTAATTGTGCTCTTCTCTTTCCTCAGGGCCTAATGGGTTTCATTGGTCCCGTAGGGGAGCCTGGAATAGTGGGAGAAAAGGTAAGGTTGCTTGCAACGAGTTGGTGGTTTTAACTTTTGCAGGGTGAGGGAGACTGGGGTGGGAGGAATATTGTGGAGATTTAAGTTGTTGTGTCAGTGCAAAACCCAGCTGGGAAGGCAGCACATCCCGGGTGTCTGAGCTTGTCTGGGGCCAGGCAAAAATCATCCGCTTCACATTTAGGAATTAACATGCGCTTGCCCTCCAAGGAGATGCTGTCAAATGTTCTCTGAAAATTTAAGCTTTATTCATTCATAATCTGCCAGAAAGCTTGTATTTAACAGTCAGTTCTGGGTTTTTTCTGGGAATGAGGGACTCATCAGCTCTGTGCTCCTGGTCAAGGGAGGAGCCCGAGGAGGCTGGGTTACAGATTTGCGCAGAGATGTGCTGACAAGCCCACGCTGAGTTGCCAATGGGGTTGCAACCCATCAGGACCAGGGCTGAGCCTGCATTGAACAGGAGGTCTCAGCAATTTCTTGCGTGCAGAGAAGGCACAAGAGTGCAACCACCTATCTGAGCAAAGGCTGGTCCAAATATTTCCCTTTTTTTTTTTTTTTTTTTTTTTTATGAGGACCATCCCATCCGGCTGCCCCTGTCGTTGCACTGGGCACGCTACTAAGGGCTGGTGCCCTCTTGTGTACAGTACAGATACGTACTTCTCCCAGGAAGAAAAATGGCTTTATTTTCCAGAAAAATGTAAATGGACATTAATTTGTTTTCTATTAGAGTGTAAAATTTTGTTCAGGAGTAGCTTCCAAAGACAAATCATCTGTGTCATTCATTGTATCAGTTGCAGACTGCTGCTTTTCGTTGGTGGTTTAATTATTCACAGTCCAGCCGTAAAGATAGTAAAGAGCATGAAATGATGCGTTCCACACATCAGTTCTCTCTCTTGCTTTTATTACTCCAAGCCCTGTCCTCTGGGTAATGATGTCAAGACTGTGACAGTTACGCCGTATTCGCTGCAAATGCATTTTATTGCCTGTCTGCAGCAGCCTTTGGAGAGCCCCTTGCACAAGGTGGTCTCTGGTGGGACAGTAGCAGAAGCAGGCTCAGTCCAAACTGTCAAAGCACACAAGAACCAAAAGGAATGATGTGATGTGGGCTGTGTTTTACAGAAGGAAAACAGAGGAATAAAGAGTCTGTGATGTGTCCAAGGTGGTTGTACAGAAAATTGGTGCCTGAGTGAGGTGTCTCAATGGCAGCTGCAGCCCTGAATTGAATGAGGACTCCATGCAGGAGATGTGGGAAGATCTTTTTCCTCACTCCAGCAAACTCATGTCTGGCCCTATGACTTCCATGGCAATGCCTTGACCACATGAGCAATCCTCATCTTGCAGATGAACTCTGTAATGCGATGATGTTACGTTGGTGTCGAGGCAAACCTGCACTGTCCTTTGAGAATCTGCCTTAGGAGGTCCTCAGCACGGCTGTGGTTTCTATTGGATTTCTTCTCTACCAGGACTAACTTAGGGATGACAGAAATAACTATCATCAAATCAAAACCTCAACCAGGCCTCCAGTTGGCATAGCATCCTACAGCTCACTATGCTGTTGTGAGCTAAATGAAGTGGGAAATATGCTTTCATTAGACATAGCTGAGTCAGCAATCCCCACCCCGAGAGCTGCAAAACTTGAGACTGGAGCCAGTAGAATCCAAAGATTATCAAAGAGAACAATGCAGTTAATACACACTTAATAAAATCCATGTATTCAGGGGGAAAAAAAAATCCTTACATTGGTTTACAAGGGCCAACTGATGACAACACGAACTCGGGTTTGTTTTTAATAAACTGCTGAGAGGCCAGAAAATATTTCCCCTTACACTTTAGCTGTTGGAAGGTAGGTCAGATTTTGGGCGTAAACTCTTTGGCAGCATTTGCTAACTCCTCCCTCCTCATCCCCCCAGGCACACCTAATTCCCAGTGCGTTACTGGGGCTGCGAGGGAGAGCACAGGCAGTCATGGCGGTAATTGCCACCATCTCCGAAAAGGGGCAGTTGATGTCCTGTTGCTAGAGCCATGCCTTCAACTCAGCCTTGCGTCCCAGGTTGCGGAGGTGCCCATGGAGGCTAATACCTCATCTCACGTTCTTGGCTGAGCCGTAGGGCCACAGATGTGCTCGGGGATGTGAGATGTTCTGCATGTGGGGATAAGAAAGACTTTTGGAATTAATAAGTGGTTTTTTGGTACATTAACTTTTTTATGCCAAATGGTGGCTTGTTTCAGAAAGGGTGGTAGCTTTAGGGTGGCCATGGAGACATCCAGCTGTGAACCCCTTGTAAACGCAGGCCTCGAGATTGTTGTTGTTTGTGCTGTGGTCTCAGTATGAGCCACAGCATAGGGAGTCCCCCCAAAACACCTACCATCTCCTTCCATCTCTTCCAGGCAGCGTCTCTGGTTTTTCCAACTTTATTCCCTGCTCTCAGAAGGGTCTCATAACCACAGCTTTCAAATCCATGCCTCTAAAAATGCCAGAACATGTGGGGATTATGATACTGTAGAACAGGGAGGGATATGTCATGCCTTGGGAAGGGCTACAGATCTCCTGGGATCAACTCCTGCCGCTGTCCTGAGTTGAAGGTGGTCTTCATTGCTTGTTTTTTGTTCCTCAGCACTTTGATGGCAAAAGTGAAGTCTTGGGATATGGAGGATTAGTTAATTCTTGCTGTAGTCCTTTAATTACTCTAATGAGATGGATACTTTGAAGAGGGTGATTATTATTCTGTACTGGAAGTTTTCTGGTAGAAATCTGCTGGCATAGACTCCAATTTGTGGATCTCTCAGTTGGTTTTTTGCTCTAGATCCCCATTGCTGCCAGCTCAGAGTGCTTGTTCGCAAAAGCCCTCACTCCTCCCTGTGCATCTCCGTCTCTCCTAGGGTGACCGTGGCTCAGTGGGACCCCCGGGCCCTCCAGGAGTCAAGGGGTCGATGGTAAGGAGTAAGTCCCCGTTCTCTCGCTCTTGCTGCTGCCTCTGTCTCTCTGTCCTAGCGAAGGGTGCAGCCTCCAGTCTTTTATTTACATGATAACAGCTGCAAATGCTTCCTGTCTCTGCGGGGATGGGAATGGCCATTGGACTGAATATGGAGGTATAACCTCTCCCCAGCAGTCGTAGTCAGCAGCCTCCCCTTCAGAGAAACACCAGGTTTCGACACGTGTTCTGCAGCTCCATCAGCTGAGGACCCATCATGTCAAGCAGAGAGATAACCAGGAGCTGCGGGCTGTGGCACCTGAAGGATTGCCTGTTTCCAAGCATCCTGGCAGCTGAACAGGAATTTCCAGACCTCTGTTGTTCTACGCACGCTGCCATTTGAGGATCCTCGTTTAGGAGTTTAACAGAGGGGACCTCAGCAGGACCTTGTCTTGCTCTGGCACCTCCTCTCTACCATACTGCAAGACCCAAAGACAGATTTTCATGTTAATTCAGCCCATTCTCTTCTGGGCTGTCCAGAAAATCTAGCTGCTGGTATTTCTGGCAAGGTTGGAGCGGGGCTTTTGACAGTCTGGCCTTCTCCATCTGCCCCTGAGCAATTTTACCCTAACGAATAACAGACCTGCCTGACCTCGCAAGCAACCAGCAATGCTTTTTTTTCCTGTCTTCCCACTTGGAGGAAGAAGGGCTGAGCAGATCCTGGGAACTCACACCAGACATGTTCTTCCTTCTGTTTTAGGGGCACCCCGGGACACCAGGAGGAGCGGGTTTTCCTGGGATCCCTGGACCAACAGTAAGTAAAGGCTGTCATCACCTTGTAATTCCACACGCTAAAACTCAGCATCCCATGTCCTGGGAATTCACGGGCTGAGTAAAGCAACCGTGCCCCAGTTGGTTTGAGTTTGAGAGGAACGAGAGAGATGGGGAAAGAGATGGGATGTGGGTGAGAGCAGCAGGGGAAGAGATGCTGGAAAAAAAGTATTGGTGTGTATTCCAAACTTTCAGAGCTCATTTCACTAACGGGGGATTCAAAACTCACAATTCAGCCTCGCTATTTAGTGGGACACGAGCTCGCCAGCTCAAGGTGTTACTGCAAGGCTCTCTATTTCTGCTAGGAATTGTTGGTAGCAGTGGTGATCACTTCATATGACGCCCTGACTGCATCGTGGGTGACTGTCGTGCATTTTCAGAGCCCCTTGCTGGAGCGAGAGGGGCAGCAGAGCAGCCCCTAGATGCACCCTCCATCCGGGTGGGCTCATCTGGTACATGCACAGCTGTGGCTGGAGCGTGCAATTGGTGCGGAGGTAGATTTTTGTGTGGCTCCAGTTTCCCACAGCCGTTGTTTAGACGGAGCTCCGGCTCTCCCAGCGGCACAAATGCCGCTGTGTGAAGGCAGTGCGTGTCGTACGCTGGAACAGAGAGGAAAGGCAGCGGGTACAGGGAATGGATTTTGCTCAGTGTGTGAATTCCCACAGTGGTGTTAACTGGGAGGAAGAGCACAGTAGTGAAATGCCCGGGCAGTGCCAAAGGTTTGGCCTCCAGGTCAGCGGCAGCTCTGCCCGCTGCGGGAAGCTCGGGGACGCGCTGGGCCCACCGGCTGCGGCCAGCTGCTGGCTGGAGAGAGATTTCACAGCTGCAAGTCAATGGAGGTGAGGAAAATAAAAGGTCTGAGGTCAAGCAGCACCTCGTGATGACCCATCCCTACCTGAAGAGCAGCAGCTGGCCAAGCTCTTAATCAAAGGAGCACGATGCTACCTGCAGCCCCCAGCAGTGAGCTGCTCCGCGGCCCCTCAGGGCAGCACTTGCTGTTGACAGAAGTCCAGGAGGCAGCTGGGTATCTCTAGATGTCCCTTTTTTAGCAACTTTCCCAGCACGTCAGCTGCTGCGTGACTCGGAGATGGCCGGAGCATGAGGCAGCCCCCTGCTTACTCCATGCTGTGTGCACTAGGGAGGATGGGAGGGCATCTGTGGCAGATGTACTGGCCTTGCAGCAAAGAGCTCCCAGTCCTCATGTACTGTCTAGTGCACCACTACTACCTTTAGTTGAGGCTGAGTTTTGTCTTACTTCACCAGGGTGTGATAGCAGTATGAGCAGAGACATCAGCTCTGACTGGAGATGCTGAAACCTCTCTACAGAGCTCTGGGAGCTGAGACCATCCCCAGATCCTTCTGCTTCCTTCAGTTCCCCGTTCTCCTGCAGGCAAATAACAAAGTTCATCCAAGCAAAATGTTTCCTCCAAGACCGTACTTTAAAAAGTCATAATTCAATAAGGCAAACTTCCCCACAAAACCAGTAAATCAAATAATCCCCTAATATCAAATCCCCACTCATTAACTCCAGCTGTTTCTCCCTGTTTCTCCACCAAACACTCATTATTTGCTTTTCAAGCCAGACCTGAGGCATGCTGTTGTTGGTTTTCCCAAACTGTTAAAATCTTTGGAGATTAAGCTATCCAGTGAGCCTTAACAGCTCTGATGGCTGATTAATTCAATAGCGGGTGATTGGGAACGGGGAGCAAAGGTATAGTCAACGGTAGGAAACTCTGCCCTTAATTTCAGCTCCCTGAGGCCTGTGAATTCCTTTTCCCTCTTCCTGCCTGCCTTCATGGTACATCTTTTGTGATAATACACAGTTTCGAAAATAATGTATGCATATAGGTTTATTAAAGGTCACTCATATTCTCCTAAACAATTCCATGAAATTCCCAGCATGGTATGTAGATGCTCCCTCAACATTTTGCCATCACAACGAATGTTTCTGTGCTTGTATTTTCATAAGCTGTTTGGGATAGGCTGGGACTTCCAAGAGGATATTCC
Organism: Tetrax tetrax; assembly: GCA_009806455.1. Classification (NCBI taxonomy): domain Eukaryota; kingdom Metazoa; phylum Chordata; class Aves; order Otidiformes; family Otididae; genus Tetrax; species Tetrax tetrax. The sequence goes on along the minus strand of WHYT01015327.1, from coordinate 122,295 downwards.
AAATACCAACAAAGAATGTCATTTCATTTCAGTATGTGTTTATCATAAAAATCTCTATAAAACAGGCATCTGACACATCTACTGTGCCAGTTGCTACTGACCTCCCTAGCAAAACTGAGATTTACTGTGATTACAAATATAGTTACAGTCAACTAACTTTTCCATCTTGAGTGAGAACAGCTAAGCGTTTGTATTCTGAACTTACACGCCGTGCAGAAAGACATCTTCGTTCCAAAAGCAAAACCTTTATTAGCGGCAGCGGTACAGCAGTGGGAGGATCACAGTCCAGTTTTGTTCTGATCCTTGGTGAAGTCTGCAGGGTTGGCAGTTGGTAAAAGCTATTAAAATATAAATAGCAAAACTGGATGTGGAATGTTTGAGAGAGTAAGAATGGAATGTGTCATTTTGAGGTTTTCATTTCTGACAGCAAAAAGGCACTAACTTTAAATACGAGGTTTTAAAGTTATACAGAAATAAATCCTGTTAATTGAACATATCCTTTAATTTTTGAAACTGGTGAATATTCTAACAGGAAAAAAAAAAAAGCTGTTTAATTTTCTTCTGCATTTTCTGTGTGCACATTAATGAATCAAGTGGGTACAGACCCAGGTTAAAAGAAAACCTGAAACCTTTCTGTAACTGTAAGAACAACAGGATCATCCGCAACACCATCCATCCAAATGAAGTTAGCATCTATCTGCCAGGATGAGGATTTATGCAGCACTAACAGGGCAACAGTTACTTGAAGATAAAATCAGAATTTGGCTGAAAAGTCAAACTTGGATACCTAAGATGAGGTGTCTGATTTTATATTTGGACAACTGAAAAACAGATCCTGGCTGTTATTATTTTTGTGCAGATACTGAGCAACAGCTGCTTTTAATAGCTTTGGAGGGAATTCTGGATGCTCAGCTTCTCTTCAAATCACACCACTTACACAGACAACAGGCTGCAGATACTTAAGCATGCAAACCTCAGCCAGGGTCGTTGGCCTGAATGTTCATAATGCAAAGACAATCAATGAGTTAAAAAAAAAGACCATTTATAGACAAGTAAATACAACAATGACTTTGGCGAGAGTTTAACAAACCAATTTGCTGGTCAAGGGTCTGCGTCTGAGGCCCCTGCAGATCACATAGGGATGTGGGGGTCTCACCAACAGCTGCTGCCTTCCTCCTTCTCCATCTTCATTTTGTTTCCCTTTTCCCCTTGCAGGGTCCCGCAGGAGTCCGTGGCGCGCCGGGGATGCGAGGGATGAAAGGCCGCAGGGTAAGCACTTTCCGCGAGCTTTTATCCCTCTCCTCTTTCCGTCATTGGCAGAGTGATCTGGTGGATCGGTTTGGGGATGTGTCCCAGTGTACAGTTTGTTGTGGAAGTGGTGCAACTTGTCTTTTCCAACCACCTGCAAAGTCAAAACAGGCTTTACAGACACTGCTGGTGAGGATGGGGAAGATGGAGTGACCTTAAGGTGTATCAGGGCTGGAGAAAAGGATGCAAGTAGAAGACTGGAAAAGGGCTTTTTCCTGCTGAGATGTGAAGTGTTGTGATTTAACCAGAGGCAGATAAAGCAGGAAATATTATGCCATGAGATAGAATTAAGAGACGAGGCAGGCAGAAACAGAGCTGGCAAGGAACCGAACAACCTACTCTTCCCCCACTTTCGGTCTCCCAGGATTAATATCTTCTGGCAGCATTCCGCAGGGCTGGGAGAAAGGTGTGTTTTGCATTGTCAGCAGAGCAAATTATAAGCATGTTCCATGTCTTCCTCTGTGTTTTTCCAGCCCACACATGGCTCTGATTTTATCTGTACATATCTAAGCAGTACCCCACTGTAAAGCATGTGTGAATCCTCGCTCTGCCTGGAAAGAGCAGACCCCAGTTTCTCAGCTAGCATCACTGACAGCGCTACGAGTACGTGTTAACGCTGGATAAATATTTCACAAGCACTCCGTGTCGGTTCATGTGTGGTGCTTCCTGCTCTGTCTGGGTGACAGCCGACAGCAGTGTGACCTCTAGACCTGCCAAAGCTGCTTGTTTTCCTGCCTTTGACATCCAACCCATGTCCCACTGAGCTCCTCAATCTTTCTTCTTCTTCAACGGGACGTTTATTGCAGGAGCATCCCTGCTTTCGGTTGTTTTTCCTTGTCCAGCTGCTTTACAAAGTATTAATAGCGAGCGCACATGGGTTCTGCTGAAGGCCCCAACAACAACATATTTTACATTTCTCCCTCCAAGGATCTTATGATATCTGTTTCCATGTTTCATTTTCAAAGACGCAGGCTGGAGTAAACTATACATTTTACCCACCCCCAGTCTCTGCTTTGGCTGCGACTCCTCTCGGGGAATTCGGGACAGCCAAGGGTTGTACGTGTTTCCCTATACCAGAGCTGATACTCTCTTCTAATAGCTGGGACCGACAGAAGGAGATGGAATAACCAACTAGAAAGCTTTGTAACCACAGAGTTATGTACCCTGGAACTGCTTTAAGCTTTAAAAGCACAGCTAGAAGGACACCAGTAACATCTAAACCCAGCAGATGCCTATCAGGGTTCAGCTTTTAACTTGTTGGTGGGGAAAAAAACAGTTTCCTTGCCATCATTCTCGTTGGTGGGAAGACCCATGGGTCTCATTCCCCAGCTCCGCTCTCGGAGGGTCCCCTGAGGAGTGAGGTTTCTCTGTGCTACATAGCAGCAATTGAATGAGCTGAGACATCCATGAGCATGACGGATGAGAAACTGGAGGCGCTCCTTCACAGGAAGCTTTGAATGAATGGTGGAAAATATCTCAAGGTAAAACTACGATGCAGAGCTGAATGAGTCCCAGGCTGCTGACTGTGCGGGCTCTTGGAGAGGTGGGTCCTCTGAGGGGTTCAGACGTTTCTGCCGGTGCCTTCAATGTATGTGGTGACAGAGGAGGAGTCCCAGCACTGCCTCCTCCCAGCTGCCAGCCAGGGATGCCAGCCGCATCCCCAGGCACTGAGCCTCTCCTACGGCAGGCGGCCGCATGCAACTGCGGTGTTCGGCTCTTGGGTTCTGCGAGATTCACTCGCGTCAACCTTCCTCGGCTTCTTAGAACTGCATTGGCCTGAAGTCCCCAACCCAGCTGACCGCGCTGTTTTCAGCTCCACTTGTACTGTCAGGAATGACAAAGGGGATTTTTCTTATCATGCAAGGTAAAACCAAGAGCAAAGCTGGATTCAGCTCCTAAGAAAGGAGATTGGCTGGCACAGCAGGGACCTGCCTTTGGCTGTAGCTAGATCCAGAGAGCGGGTGCCATACCTCAGGAGAAATCCTGCGGGACACTCACTGCTGCCAGCACTGTCCATCCTCAAAATACATTCAACTTGGTGGCCTTGGGTTGCATTTCCTCTCCAGATGTTAAGTCCAGCAGACCCTGTACCAGTCATTCCCCCTGGACATCGCTCTGCTGGAAGCCCAGACGTCAAAGTGCATCACAGCCCTGAAAACCAGAAATGCAGCTGTGGCTCTATCCCAGCTGGCTGCAGAGTCCTGCAAACTGTCATCCCAGAAAACGCAGAACAGGGAGGTAGAACAGGAGACAGTGCACGGGGAAGAGAGTGCATTAAGGCCATGATTTTGCCCTAAGGACACCGGTATCAGAGAGGGGTAAGACTCTGCCAGCAGACAGTGAGCATCTGGACCTGCTGCTGGTGCCCTGCGCTGATCCTGCCCTCAGCACCCGCTGCTGGACCGTGGCCTGATGCGGATTTGGTGTGTTTGAGCACCGCAGTGCTATAATCTGAACACAATTTGTGAGACAGACAGACACATCCTTTCTAAGATCCCCAGCAGAGAGGAGGAACTTGGGCTTTGCTGAAGTGAATATGATGTGGGAAACTCGGTGTTGTAAGGACCAGCAGATCTCCTGCCTGGAGGATTTCTGCTTTGTCTGTCTATCTCTCACGTTTTCCTTCTCTTCATACTCTCAGAAGATATTCCAGGCACACAGTACTCTTTGTTTGCTTAGTTTGTCCTGCTATTCCAGCTCTTGGTTTGCTCAGGATGGGGAAATGCTCCCCCAATTGTAATTTCAGACATTACCCTCTGTCTGTCCTAGCTTACAAAAGGGACATAATTCAATTCAGAGTGGAAACATGAATGCAGCCGCCGCCAGATGTTTGTGGATTCCATGAGCTCTGTTTGTGGATACTTCATTAAAGTAATTTTGCTTTTGAAGTAAACGTAAATAGCAAATATGGTTTCAATTGTCAAGAACAAAGCAGAGTTTTTGGGGTCTATGTTTCTGTTGTGATAGCTTTTGTATTGTCAAGATATAAGTACAAATTTTAAAAAGAAAATTCTTTAAAAATTGTATCCTTCTTGTTAGTCAAGGCTATCGTTCCTTCCCAAGTCTTTGTTTAGCCCATCAAACTGATACTGAATGATCTTCCTCAAACACGGTGTTCCCTCTCCTCTTCCCTAAGCATAAGAAACTTGGATGTGTGAGCCCAGGCTTGTTTCCCTTCATCTGTACTCAGTGTAGCACTTAGACATGTGCTTAATGTTCAGCGAGTGACAGCTCTACACATGTTTAAACCTAATTATTTAATGAAATCAAGGTTTAAATTTGAAGGCAGCTGATTCAGCAAGTCCCTCACCCTATTTCACTTGAATTGAAAGGCAGGTTTCTGTTAATCAGCTCCTCAGAGCAGGAAACGTGTGGTCTCCAGGATCCTCTGTTGAGGATAACAATATCACAAAGCCCAGGTATTGGCTGAGTATCTCTGCAAAAGGTTAAATATCAGCTGAAGCCATGACCTTGCAACTCATACCATAAATCTGCACCTGAAATCCTGCTATAAAGTGGCTTACGTTGCCCCGTTCTGGCTAAAGTGTCTGACAATATTTCTGGAATTTCATCCAGAAAAGGAGGGGACGCTGGGTACTGGCTTAAGCGACTCAGAGGAGCTTTTCAGATCCCAAAGCGTGTTTCTGTTTTCCGCCGCACCGTTCATTCAAGACCCTGCATTAACCCTTGCCCAGGTGAAGCCCGCACCGGCGAGGTAAGGGGGGCAGTCCGGCCCTCCCAGCGCTCGGCCTCTGTGCCAGAGGGGACCGCGCTCTGCCGGAGGGGACCCGAGGCTTGGCAGCATCTCTTGACTGCAGGAGTTTGGAAACGCTAGGGATTTGTAACGCGGTGTTATCAGAGCGAAGCTGAAAATAGTTGCTTTCTCCAGGCCCAGCTGAGTTGTTGTTCATGGAGAAAAAGCAGAGGTAGATTGGTTTGCTCCCAGGGATCTGTCTAGTTGGCTGAAAGAGCGTGAGAAGTGTCGGAGGAAAAGTTAGCTACAGACCCATGGCCAGCAACAGCTACCTTCAGTCAAGGCATCTGCTTGCTTTGCTTTTGGCCTGACTGCGGGAGTGAAATATCAATATTTGGATAAAGAGGTAAGGAAGAAGCTTCGGGTTTCTGGAAAGGAGCTACTGACTGCTTGTTCATGCTGCTGCTTCTGCTCTTCAGAAGCTGGTTACTGTCTCTGAGCTCTGAGTATCTGTTTAAACAGGGGAAATGCAGTGCTGCTTTGTGGAAACACTGCTGAGTACTCAGCTCTGTTCTACTCCAGCAGCGGGGTATATCTCACACGGACTAGCAGTAAACCGGAGTTGCAAAGCCTGGAGCTGAACTCCCCTGCATTTGTGAGCTGACGCTGTTCGTATCCAGCCAACGTCGTCACGCGTTGTTAAGTCTGGGACTGCTGATGGTGCCGCTCGGTGTGGCACGTCTCTGAGGGAAATACTCGCTTGGCCCGTGTGGCACTGTGACCTGCTTTGATACCGTTGCTGGAGCCTACGTTAGAAATAACTCCTGATTACAGCAGGCAGAATGTGACTGTAGGTGAGACTCGCAAGGACTTAACGCTGGCTTTCTATGACCTAGCTCCATGGGGACCTGCACAAGGACTACTGTGACTGCCCATATAAGACATTGAAACTAGAATTTTTTTAAATGCTGGGCTCTCCCAGCATTTTAAAATGCAGGACCTCAGCACCAGCATGACTTACTGCAGCATCCGGACACAGGGCCACAGAGCTGTGATTTCATGCGCAATTCCAATTTGGCTGCTCTTGCCTGACAACGCAACTGAAAGGGGAAACTCATCTGTTTAGGTAGCAGTGAGTGATGACACTTGGTCTTGTGGCCCATGTGCTGCTGTGGGACTGCCCAGGCTTGTCCCTGTGCTGTGACTCCCTGCATGACCTCGAGTGAGTTGCTTTGAGATGGGCACAGCAATGCCTTTGAGCCACGTATTCATGCCCAACTGCCTTTGGTGAAACAGTTGAGCAGGTTCTCAAATGCTCCATCAGCCATGAACCTGTATCTCTCCGAGCTTGGTTGCCCATGTGTGAAGGAGCGGACAGATCTCGATTTAACCCTCTTTTTTTTTCCTGTTTACATTGTAAAGCTACTTGGAGCTTGCAGTGTTTGTACAGCCCTGGCCCAGCAGGACCTCTACTGAGCTGTGTACTGCCATATAAATACTAACACAGACTAAAGAAAAACTTCCTTCTCCATTTCATGGGCCTCCTAGAGAAGCTGACTCCGGTGATAAAGCAGTGTCTTTCACCGCACCCTCCTTACTCCGTTCTTAGGACGAGTCCGTGCTGCCTATGCCCTTAGGATGATGTTCCCCGAGATGCCTCTCTACACGCTCAGCCTGGTCCCTCTGCCCTGCCGTGCTCAGGGTAGGCATGCCTGGCTGTTCGGTTGATTCTGAAGCACGGAGGGTCCAAGGGGAGCCCCGGGCTCAGCTCTGCCTGCAAGGCCAAGCCGACAGGTCTGCAGGGGGAAGGCATCGTGCTGTGCCTGGCAGCATTTGGCATGGGATGCTCCCTGGAGAGCTGCCAGGACCTCACTCGCTCATCTCTAACCAGCATTGTCAGTAAAAGGGAGTTTTAAAGATTTAACTAATTGACTAAATGTAGCCTTTCCTGTCAGAGCGAATTAGGGGAAGCCTTTATCCTGGGTTTCGGTGCAGGAGGCTGGAGATGATGAAGGTTACCACATGCATTTGTGAATACGGGGTCACTTTCTCCTTCTTTAGGTCAGATGGCGATGAGATGTGTTGTGATGGGATTAGGCAGGTGACTGCTGTGCTGTAAGATTGCCCTGGCAGATCCTGCCATGCTGGTGACAAGGCTCTGCTGGAAGAAATGAGGATACCATAAACACTCCCCCAGCCAGCCAGCCCTGCCTGGTTGGACCACTGGGAAACACAGCCATCGCTGCCCTTGCTGCAGTGCTGAGTGAGGGCTGAGGGCACCCAACAGCCTCCGCTCAGCTCACAGCAGCCCAGCACTGGCAAAGGGGCTGGGCAGGGCAGGGCAGGCTACAGAAGACGGGTCTAGTGGGGCCAGAAGCACCCCAATTTCTTTTCCCAGCAGCATCTGTCCTGGAATGAAGACCTGCTTTTAAATGGCCTTCTATTTTACGTCGTTGTGCTGTGAGGTTTACAGGGACATGCATTAACAAACCTGTTAGTGTTTACCGCTGTCTGATCTGGTGGCCAGCGTGAGCTGGGACACTCAGGGTCTGGGGCTGGTGGGAACTGCCATTGCATTCGCATTGCAAAGTGCCGACCGGTGAAACCCCCTGTTTGGTTGTGGTGTTCCCATCTGATGCAGGCTCCTTCTCTGCCCGTCTGTCCTGCAGACCGGGCTGAGCTTTCTCTAGAGCTGCGTCTTACTGGCACAACATACGGGCTTGTGGTTGTTGAGTCTCTGGTACGCTCAGCGGCACAGGGTATCGCCAAGCGCAGTAGAAGTTTTTGCATTATTTTATATTGACAATGTTGTCTGCTGTAATAATTTGGCTGCGTTTCCTATACATCTTTTGCTGTTACACTGCCTTTCTTTGTGAGCCTCTCTCTTTGCCTGTCGTACTGGAGCTGCTTTTCTAACACATTGGCTCCCTAGCCCTGTTATTACTTTTGGCACTCAGTTTGCATCCCGATTGAGCGCGTTGGCTCCTGTTTTCTGTATTTCCGCATTGGCCTGCTCTCAGGATTTCTCCTACCACTACATTCTAGCACGACTCTGTGTTTTTATTTATTATTTATATTGCAGTAGCGCCTCAGAGTCCCAGCTGAGCTCACGGCCTGGTTATGAACATGATGTGTGTTAATGGAGTGTCTTGACATGTCCTTTTTTTGCTGTTTTATTTTCCCCAACCGTGGCTCTGTTTATTCTCTGTCAGCGTGACACACTGCTTTCTGGGGTTGGAATGGTGCAGTGGACTGCATGTTCGGTTCTTCTGAAGTTAGATTGAAAACTACATCGCAGCTATCCCCTCTCCCCTGTCCTCTCTTCACTTGGAACCCTCTGGAAGAACAAGGCCACCTCTTCCTCGAGGATGCCCGAGCATACCACGAGCTGTTCAATTCTAGCTAATCGTGTCCAGGATCTCTCGCTGGCTGGATTTTCGTACGTGCCGTGAGCATCTGCAGCAGCATGCGTGTCCCGTACACCTCCCGAAGTCCTGGTGCACGCACACACCCAGGAGCTGGTGCCAGGCGTAGGACCAGCCGTGCCAAAGCAGGCACTGCGCTCCTCCCAGCCTGCATATGCATGAGCACCTGCCCGATCCTGAACGGCAGCCAGTTCTTTAAATAGCAGGTAATGCTAGCTGAGGGCTTGGAGCTCAGCCGCCGGCAAATTTACCCTGCTCTCTGGGAGCGATTTGGGGCCCAGGACAGTTATGAAGGCACCGTACGGTGGGAGTTTGCGTGCCTCCCTATATTTTGTAGCTTTATTGCCCTGGTTGTGACCATGAGACAGTGTGGCATGCCCAGGGTTAAGGGCAGGGGCAGTTGGAAAAGCGAGGTTTCTAGGAAGGAAGAAGTTTGCTACCAATAAGGCTAGAACGGCACATCTGTGCATTGCAAAACCATTGTCTGAAAATAAGACTCTTCCCAGGCAACCTTTCTCCTCTGGCTTTGGTTTGCAGCTGGTAGTTGGTTTAACAGGAATAAAAAGTATTTTGGTGCTGTGTGCTGGTGACGGTGAGAAATGAAGCAGCAAACGCAGATGGGATCTTTTGAGTCTTGTGCTCAGCCCAACCAGGTATAGGTTGACTGATCTCATGAACTTTCCTGGTGACCAAAGCTAGGGTGACTGCTGTGTTTTCCAGTGAGACATATACTCTCTGTTCTTATTTTTGCCTTTCTTTTGCCTTTTTCCAGGGTGCCAGAGGGCCTGATGGACCAGTAGGCGAGCCAGGGTCACGAGGTGTCAAGGTGAATGACAGTGGTTGGCCAAGGCTGCTCTTAGCTGTGTTGGGAACTGCTCTGGGCAGGATCAAGGTCATGTCCTCCTCCAGGAACGGGGGATGTTCAATCACTCCATGAGGATCAACCAGCAGGGATGAGTCTTTTGTGCAACCTGAGCAAAATCTGTCTAATGTGGCCATCAGGGCCCCTGCTGCTGGGGTCTGAGCAGATACTCCGCTCAAGCAGAGCCTCATCCAGGGTGAGCCGGCTCCACGACAGGCTCTGAGATGGGTGCGTGGGAGAGCTTCTCCCTTTGGCAGCAGCCTGATGTAAGAGTAGTGTGGCAGAGCTGGTCCATTGTCACAGACTCCATCCCCTGCACAGCACACGGCCCTGTGAATGCAGTTTGGATGGGGAACTTCCCTTATTTCATGCTCTGCCAGGCAGGGCTGTGGTGAGTCTCCTGAGAATCCCAGCCTCCTCCAAAGCAGTGTTTGCTCAAAAAACCTGAGGTCGTGCAGCCCCATTCCCTGCTGGTTGGGGTGCTCCTCAGGGCAGGATGCTGGGCATTTGGCCTCTCAAAAGCTGCAGGGAACTGGAGGGGATATTTGATGCACAAAAATGCAAGAGTAGATGGGCTGGGGCAGAAGAGCATCGCCAATAGTTTGTGCTCCTGCCAACGTGTCTTTGCCTTTTTACTTTGCAGGGCCGACCAGGGGAGCCAGGCAAGCCAGGGCCAGAAGGGCTGCAGGTATGTCCTCTGCGGCAGCCGGTGCCTGCCAAACCTGGCGTGGTGTCAGTCCCCCATGGGCGTACCCACACGTACACAGTGCCCAGCGAACTGCAGCCTCTCCTGGCCAAAGCGCCGCAGGTGTCTCAGCACGTTCCCAGCTGCTAATGACTGTCACTGTGTGTTCGCAGGGGAAGATGGGTGAGACCGGGGAGACAGGAGCACGTGGCTTCCCAGTAAGTGTCCATCCCTTGTGCTTCTTTTCATAACCATGGTTTCACTCAAGTCCATAAGTTTTGAGTCTTGGTCCAGGAGGAAGAATTTGGACAGTATTTCACACTTACGGGGCCCCCTCTCCACTCCTTTTACTGCAGCATTTGAGATGCACGTTACTGCCGAGAGGCATGAAGGGTTGCTATGGGCTTGGAGCTGACCTCAGTGTTTTTAATTTTTCTAGGGTATCCAAGGACCTTCTGGACCTCCAGGAGCAAAAGGGGCTCCAGGCGACCCAGTAAGTGTCTTGTCATTCTCTCTTTATCTGTCTTTCCACACACACACACACAAACACTTCATTTCTTTCTCTGTCTGTCTTCCCCACCACTGATTCCCATTCCCAGCTTCTCTGTCCTTGCCAACTCCAACGTGGTCAGAGATGTGAAAGACTTGGCTAGAGTCCTAGGAGGCATGAGGAAAGACAAGGTCAGACCCCTGGAAAGCAAAAGGGGCCCGTGGATCAACCAGGGAGAGTGCAGGATACAGCCTGGGCTGGATTTCGGAAAGGAAGGGAGACAAGAAAGGCAAGGTTGGATCTTACACAGGGTCAGATGTAACAGGAAGAGCTGGGCTGGGAGGTAGAGCTGAAAGGGGAACAGGAGGGAGGCTGGTGGTGTCAGAACTGAGCCCACAGGCTTTGAGGGAAGCACTAGGAGATGACAGGTGAAGACACAGACCTCAAGGAGGGCCAGCAGGACCACCGAAGCAGGAAGAGAGGTCATCTCCTGCTCTCTTTGTCTGGAGGGACTGATCTGGACTGTGAAGGGAGGGGGTAAACCAAGCGTTTTCAGGTTGCCAACTGCAGTTGTTTTAGGTGGGAGCCAGAAAGATGAAAGGCCTTCTGTTGTTTTCCTGTTAAGGTGCATCAGCACACCGGCTGCTGGCCTCTCCATCTAACTGGGCAACACTTGCAATACTGCATAGTTCCACTGTGAGGTGGGAGGGGAACTGGTGTTTTATCTTACAGGCTGTGGAAGTAATGGCCCTTCAGAAATGAAAACAGTTGCATGAAAAGAGCCTTGTGTCTCTGTTTTTCAGGGTCCACAAGGACCACAGGGGCCACCTGGGCCTTTGGGAGAAATTGGGCATAAGGTAGGTCTGATCTTTGCTCCTATTTGTTTTCCACTTGCATGGAGAGTGGACTGAGGGAGGAGTAAATGTGCAGAGGCGCATCCTTCCACACCCGGGGGTACAAGCAGGAAGGATTTCCCTCAAGTCTGAAAGTCAACTTCCAAAGCAAACAGTGAAAATCAGAAATTTGAGCATCATTTTCATCACAGCCCATAGACACCCGGTTGGTAGATGCGCAGACCCATCTTCACAACAAAAGAAACATTTCAAAGCTGACCATACTGACAAGCATGTCTTGGTCATGGCTCTGCAACCACACCAGGGACCATATTTCTGCACCAGGATGAGGAGTCAGGGACCAAATACAGTAACGATTCAATCTGAAAACTGGTCTTTTCCTTCCACTGGTGTCCTTGCTGACAAGACACAGTTTTGTCATCCAGCCTGGATTGCTATGGCAGTCTCATCACAAGACGCTGCAGCAGCGGAGGAAGCTCAGAGAAATGCCTCTACTGCTGACTGTGCTTTTTGGGTTACCGTTGCCATGAAGCAGTGGCACAAACACATCATAACCAAAGCAGCAGCAGCTGCCAAACAGTGCCCCGATGGAGTGCAGGAGATGCCTCCATGGTTTCCCCCTAACTTGTCTGCAGTCTTGGCTTGATTTTCCTCCTCTTGAAGCGTTGTAGTCTTGACTACAGATACGCTGGTTACACCAGTTCACCTTGGGTAGCTCCTTTCCGTAGGTCCTGAGCTGTAACACAGACACGGTGTTTCTCTTGGTTCTGAAAACAGCAGCAAAGGTGGCTGTTAATGCAGCCTGCTGCAAAGTGTGTGAGTCATGAAAGTTTCCATTCTCATGGCTGCTAGGCTGGATGGAGTGAGCTCTCAGCGTGGTAAACCACACTGGGGAGCTGGAAAGCTGCTACCGAGCCACTCTGGACATTGCCAACCAAGCAAGTACAGAGCTTTATTCAAATCTGTGACTCTTCCAGGAGCCTTTCTCTGCACTGGCACCTCTGGAGAAACCAAAGCAGGATTTTTGCTTTCATTGGAGCTTGAATTTTCTCATTGCGTGACTTGACCATTTATCCATAAACCCGACGTGCGCCTTGCTCCATCCACTGCTTGAATCCATTTCAGCAAGCCGGGAACTGGCTTTATTCCCCGGGCAGCCGAGTGCTCCCTGGATTATGCTCTTTTTGCCTATATTCCTCACTGCAAAGAGAAGGGAGATTGTTGTCCGGAAAACGGATCTCTTAAGTAAATAAACCACTCAAATCCTTTAAAGACAAGCTTTGCTGTCCCATCTTTGGGCTTGTTTTATGGATTCTCATTCCCCATGCTTCCCAGAGGTACTAGCAAATGTGCCAAGATTAAAGCTCCCCGTTGATCTTGGCGCTGAAGGTACCTAATGAAAGTGACCTCGCAAGGCTGCACGTGGCAGCTGGACATCGCTCTCTCATCTTCCCACTTTCTATCCTTGCTCCCATAGATTTCCAGGTCGGACGCTCAGTTTGGCTCCCTGAGGGATGCCAGCTCCTCTGTGCTCAGACAGATATGGCCGTGTTTTCTCACCTGCCAGCTGCTTCCTTTCAGCTGGTACAGCCCAGCGACAGCCCTGGATTGCTATGGCAGCCCTGGGCTGTGGATTTCTGGTCCCAGCCCAGTTGTTGTCACTGGGATGTTCACTGGCCCATTACAGCCAGAGAAAGTGGGTGATGGATGTCGAGGCTCATGTGGCCAAAGTCTGTGCTGGTTTGGTGTGACCTCGCTGTTCCTGGCTCCCTTTAGCTGGCCCGGAGCTGGCAGCATCGTTGTGCCCCTGCCTCTGCGGGAGCGTGGGGCCAGCGGCTCAGCTTGAGGCTGTGTCCTCTGGGGCAGCTGCTCCTGCAATTCACCGCGCGTGCAAACCCTGAGGCTGCGTTAACGCTTAACCCGAACCGAAACCAGGCTGGTGGCGCGGAGGCTGCGCTCACACCAGCAATAACTGAGAAATGTGGTTGTGGGGAGCAGGGAGCCAGAGCACAGCTGAGTGTTTGTTATCTGCTCTATCAGCCAAGCTGCTGGACCCTTGCGAAAAGCTTTCAAGTCTAATTCTGGACCTTTTCCCTTCCTTCCCAACTAGTCTCAGTGCTGCTCCCCAGCATGGTTACTAACTGTAGAAAGCAGAGGGGATGGAAGGAGTTGGAGGTGGTTGGCAGAGGAGGCTGGGGGCTGCCACAGGGCTGGGGAGAGTGGAGGGGTGAGAAGAGCTGAGCCCTCCCAGGAACCAGGCACGAGGGGGTCCTGAGCCCCTTTGATGCTGCGTACCCTGAGCCAGCTCCGGGGAGGTAATTACATTGCAACCAGGGCTCCGCTGTCCCGGGAGGGCTCTGCTAAAGGAATTAAGTCTTTGATCTTGCTTTCTACTTGGTTACAATGGATTTTTTCATTATCTTTTTTTTTTTTTTTTTTTTCCTCCCAGGGACCGCCTGGCTCAATAGGACAACCTGGCCTTGCAGGTGAACCTGGCATGAAGGTAAGAAAAACCCTTATTGCGATTTCTCTGTCAGACTGGGGAGATGATAGCAATTTCTGTGGGTAACATTGCAGGTTCACCCTCCAGCAGCCAAAGCAGACAACATATTGAACAAAGGATAAAGTTTAAATAACAAAATGTGGTTAAATTTAAGCCCTTGGTTACAAATGGTTGTCGGTGCTGTGGAAAAGCACCGTCCCCAGGGATGTTCCTTCTCAAGAGCTGCCAAGGGCCTTGGGAATGAAACTCAATTCTTTTGCAGACCCAAAATCTGAGTGAAGAGAGCAATCCTTGAGCCCCAGAGATACAGGCATCTTCTAATTTGAAACAAGAAGAATCTTAGGAAGGTCTCAAACTTAAAAATACCATCAGACGAGGTCCTGCCGCAGTTTCTAAGCCTCAGCAGTGTGGAGACTGAACTCCTCTGATGGTTATGGGGGAAGGGTGCCCTGCTCCAGAGCCATGAATGCACTTTCTTGTCCACATGGAAAGGCCTATAAAAACTGTCTCTTTGTTTGAATAAGACCCCTGTGCTGAGCAGCTCAGAGGGGTTTTTATTTTATCTTAACCCCCTTTCCGCTTGGTTTGAAGGTTCGCTCCTGTGTGAAGAGCTTTTGAACAGACTCTATGTGGGGATTAAATGCAATTTCCTCTTTGCTGTTCTTTACTCCCCAGCCCCATCCTTTGCCATGTTTTCCTTGGCAAATCTTCTGACACTTCACTGGAGCTACCATGTCTTTGGCGTCCTGATACTGTATGAGTGTTTCAGGTCCCATGCTCCTGGCTGCCCTCCTCAGGAACAGGACACGATGATTTACACAAACGCCCCTTTACCTGCTGTCAGTGCAACACATCCTTACTGGGGAGTCAGAAAGCAAGGGTCCTGTGCTGCTCCTTCTCTGAAGCTGGGAGGTGCTGGGACAGGCTGGGGTTGCTCTGGGCAGTCATCACTTGCAGGCCAGTTTGCTGTGGGATGAGATATATGGACAGGTCAAACATTTTTCCTCTTCTGCCTCTGTATTTCCTGAGCTCTCTTCCTTGCAAAGCACTTGGTTTGGATGGGCACACGTGGGAGGTTGCTGCCCTATGGCCATTGTACCCTCAGTGCAACCTCACAGCCTGTCACCAAAATCCATTTTTTTGCCAGCTTCACGCACCTTCAGTTGATTCATTTTAGTGCTATCAAAGATTCAGGTTCTTCTCCACCCTCCTCAGTCGTGCTGGGGCTCAAAGAGCTGTAGACTTTCTTGTGCTGCAGGCAGCACAAACGGCTCCTCCATCCCTGTCCTGTTGAGCATCATCACAACAGAGCCTGCGAGGCGTGTGCTGAGCAGAGACACTGGTGATGCCAACCCGTCCTTTGGACCCCCTTACAAACTGAAGTGAAGGTGTTTGTGTGGGAAAAGGAAAGAAAAAGTCAAAATGAGGGGTGCAATGGAAAGTGTTTCATGCTCGCTTGCCGTCAGTAAACAGCTCATCTCCATGTCTGTGGTTCCTTCTTTTTAGGGTGATCCTGGTCAGTTGGGGGTCCCTGGAGAGCAAGGCCTCATCGGCCAAAGAGTGAGTATGGTCACCTTCAGGTTGGGCTTCTGTGCCGTAGTGGTTCCATAGAGAACAGCCTGGGGGGACAGACCCTGCCCTGGGCGTCCCGTAACCCTTACGACCCTTTTTTCTTCCGTGAGTGGTGGCAACACCTTCCTTACAGAGCCTGGCAGCTTGAGCTCGGCAGCCTACGCGGGCCCCTCCGAGGCCTACAGTGCCGCTTTGCAAAGTGCCGCGACGGCCTCGCCGATGAAAAGGGGCAGTGTGGGAACAAACCCGGCCTGTTCTGGGAGGGTGCCGTCCGCGCGGGGCAGGGGGACGCTGGAGCAGAAGGCGGGCGTTAAGCAGGGAAACACTGGCTGCCCTATGGACGCGTGGGAGGGAGCCAGGGATGGGATGAATGCACAGATTGAAGGCGGCAGAGGCTCTTGTCCCTTCTCAGGACTAAGGTCAGTTGTTGGAGCGGGATGGGGAAGCCCCAGGTTAAATGAATACAAACCAAGCCCCTTTTTCAACACGGGGAAGGAGGTCTTCCCACAGGCCAGCAGCGGGGTCTGTGGAGGAGAAACTGTGGCTCAGAATAAAGAGGCTGAATTCCTGCTCTTGCTCCAGGAAGAGCTTGAGAGTGTGCGATAGGACATGTGTCAAAGTGCAGGGCTGGGCTCCTCTCGCTGCTGCCGTGAGGCAGCTGCAGAAAGCATGGGGAAAAAAAGCATGTTTAGGCACAGCCTCACGGTGCTTGCTTTTGTCTTGCAGGGAGAATCGGGGCTGGAAGGGGACAGCGGGCCACCCGGGCCAGACGGTGTCAAGGTAAAGCTCACTCTCATGACGTGTTTCAGCTCTCGCGCATGTCTCTCTGCACTCAGCCCCCGTGGTTCCCGGGGCCAGGGTGAAGCCGAAAGGGTTATTGGGTTCTCTGTGCAATGAGCCTCTGCCCTGCTCCCTCTGAGGATTTTCTTTCTGCAAGCACACATAATGGACTCCTCCTGTTTCACTCCTCTGCCCGCATTTTTGGCATCCGATCAGATCTCCAGAAAGGTCAAGTTCTTCAAAGTCTAGTTTCCAACAATTTGTCTGTTTTATTTGAGACGTTACAGATTAAATTTCCAACTAACCAGGAATTCCTGGGCCTGGCAGGGGAAATCAAGAATTGTCCATCACTTTCCCCTGCACCGCTGACCAGAACATTGTTTGCAAGTGAAGAAACCAGATCCCCTTGGCAAAGCCCCAGGTGCTCGCTCAGGGCTTGCACTATCTAGCTGCTGTGAGTTTGCTACCTTGCCGCTGGAACAGGACGCTGATTTCTGTCCCTGCACAGCCAGCCTTTCCACAACAGGCCAACAGTTTTGTTCCATGGAAAGAAAAAGCAGCCGGTCCCACAGCAATGCAGTTTATTGCTTCGTTCCTGTTAAACTATTTGCCATGTGTCTCTACTTCTGCTTATCTCTGAATGCTGGGCCAGAAGACTCTTCCTTAAAGACAGCCAGGACTTCTGTATTCTCTTGCCACCACTAACTGTCCCCAAGAGCTCTTGAACCAGACCAGATCTTTCAACCTGAATGTGTCTCTGGGCAGTGGGAGAGATTTTTTAACCAGAGGAGATGTTGCCGTGCTCTCGCTAACACAGGTGCAAGTGGAAAACGGCTCTGCAAGGTTGGTTGCACAAGTGTAGGTGCTGCTGTCGGTACAGAATTGGATTTTTTTATTGTCTCCGTAAAATTTTGTGCCATCAATCACAAGAACAGTGATTTGACATGATATCTACCGCTCGGATCACAAATCCTTCACAGGGGCAGGATGACACTGTTTTGCAGAGTGTTTATTTGAGCCCTGGGCTCATTCCCATTTGGCAGCAAGAGCCAAGTGGCTGCTCCAGACAAACCCCTCCTATTAAAAATCCTTCAGCATCCCGAGCTCAGGGCTTCTGGGTGAGGCAAGGATCTTTCAGATCTTGTCTGCCTGTCTCATTCATGTGGGAGGTTCAGGCCTTACTGCAGGAGAAGCAAAGGGATTCAGATTACCCTGTGTAATGGGGGAGTTCCTTCTTCTCCAGCCAGGAGATTGAAAAAAAAAAAAAAGAAACCTGGTTTTGCTCATTTTGTTAAATGTCAAGTGTATTATGACTCATCCTCATTCATCCTTTTGCTTGCAGGCTCTCTTCCTCTCAGGCTCCTGAAATATTAATTATGTGGTGGGTTTTTTCCTTGCAAGAGCTGTATACAGTGACCCGTGTGTTGTGTGGGTATGAAAAGCTCCCACCTTCCTCTCTTCCACAGGGAGACAAAGGAGAGCAAGGCCTGGAAGGAGAGAAAGGAGAAAAAGGCAACGAAGGACTGAAGGGAAAAGAAGGGCCTCCTGGATATCCCGGCATCACAGGTGTCCGAGTGAGTCTGCAAAACCAGCCCGCTTGCCCCCGTAGCTGGTCTGTGGGTCCTGTAGGCACTAGCGCTGAGCTCCGAGCTGCACGGGCAGCCCCATGCGTGTCTCGGATCACCAGGCTACTGGTATGGGCACGGCACAGCTCCTGCATTCCGTAGGGCCACCTGCGCTCTGGATTCCAAATCAGCAGTTGCATCTGGCCCCAAAAAGATCAGCAGAGCGCTTGCATGCTCCTGTCTAAATCCCTGTGTGCGAGATGACTTGAACCTTCTGGATGGCTGCGGCGTGAGCCCAGGGGCGCGGTACGTGCTCCCCAGCTCAGGGGTCAGGGCATGGCTAGCACCTGCCAAGCTCTGGGCTGCAGAGGGCAAACCGGCTCGTCTGAAGAGACGAGATCCTTTTGCAGCAAGAGGATAAAAGAAAGTTTGCAGTCTTGTGTCTGGGGAGGCTGGATTGCATTTAATCAATCGGGATACACAGATGAGGATCACTTCTCTGGTCTGCCATAGGTTTTGGGACACTGTGCCTCTCTACTGCATCTGTAAAATGGAGCTGGTAGCACCTCGTAGGGTATTAGAGGGATGTGCAGAGGACTGCAGGAGCTGAGTTTCCCCTGGTTGCCACAGCTTTGGCCTGGAGTTTGGAAATGGCCAGCTTTTGTCTTCTCTCACTTCTGTTTGATGATTATTTGCTTGCTCCTGGATTTTCCTTCTAAGGTTTTCCCCTTAAATATAAAAAACAAATAGAAGGAATCAGCAGGAAATCATTCCTGAATCCTCAGTGAATATCCTAGGCATGTCTGGTTCGCTTGGAGGTCTGATCTCAGTGCCATAGAAAGAAAAAAAAAAAAAGTGATTCTGGCTCTGTGATAAGAGCTGAGGTGCCAAACGAGTCGGGCAGGGTCTGGCCTGGGGCTCATTTGCTGGTGCCAGATGAAGGATAGCTCTGCCCAGTGCCCCAGTGGGATGCTCTGCAAGCCAAGTCAGGCCCTTCAGCTTGAAATATGGAGTTCGGCAGCTCAACAATGTGATTCATTCATTGTAATTATTGTTGTGGATCAAAGTTTTCAGAAGCGAGGCTCTTTCTGCGAAGCGATAGCCCGGCTGAGTGGGATGCAGCCAGGCTGGCCAGAGCGACCACGCTCACCTGTAGCACAGGTCTCCTTCCTCGTGTGGCCGGAGAACACGCCGGCTCCCACCTCACGTGTCTCCAAGAGGCACGCGTGCAGCCCCGGCACGTCAGAAGGAACGAGTAGCCCGAGTTTGAGCAGGTTTGAAGTCCCTGCCTGAAGTCCCCGCTCTGAAGTCCCTGCTCAGCATGGGTGGGAGGCAGCAGGGCAGGCGGGTACCTCTGAGCGCTGGGTGGATGCTCTGTGTTGAAGCGTGTTGTTTTTCCCTTTGGTGACATTGTGGCTGACTAAAAGGAGGACAGGGAGAAGGGTGTGAGGGGATGGAAGCAGCAAAGGGACTGGATTTTTGTTATTTTTGGGCTGAGGCTGGGATCTGAGCAGTGACTTGACTAGAAAGTGGAAACATTGGCTTAATATCGCAGTGCAGCACCATAAATGTGCAGAATAAGGCTGTGGTCCTGCCCCAAATAAGGCTGTCCCTGGCCACAGCCCCTTGAACCCACAGGGAGCCCTTTGCAGGACTGGGACCGTACCAGGGGCGAGGGGTCAGCCCCAATCCCAGCTCCCTCCAGCTGCAGGCTGGCAGGGCTGGACAGCTTCCCGCGGCACCCAGCCCTCCGTGTGCTGTACTTCTGGCTGGTTCACGTGTTTATATTGTGCGTGGTTTAAGAACCAATAAAAATACTAAAATCAGGCAAAAGCCATATTAAGTTATAGAGTATGAAATATAGATTCTCTCAGACTCTATCCCTGCTGTTTGCCAGCATGTCCCTGGGAACATGATGCCGTTTTCTGTTTTATTTAAAAAAGAGGAGTCAATAGAGCCAAGATTCCTGCTCATAATCACTCCTTTTTTTTTCTTTTTTTTTTTTTACTGCAAAGTGCTGTATTTCCATCTACTGTTTTAATATGCTGCTTTGTGTATCCCTATGTCTAAACTGAAGCAGACTTTGAGACCCACATAGGCTCCAGATAGCACTGCCTGCCCGGCCAAGCACCTGGCCATTCCCTAATACATAGCCTGGTGTTCCTGTACTCGCTGAGGTGATTTGAAGATGGAATTCCTCTGACAGAAGAACAAATAATTTTTCTCTTCTCATTTTTCCTTTGAGACTTTTAATCCCACCTTCCCATGGAGAAAATGTATCAATATTAGTGGGATCTTCCTTAGATTTCTGCCAAGATAAAGTTTACAGCACAGAGATGCAAACACCTGGAGATAACTGCAACCCCTTCCTCTTCAACTGAGGATTGGAAGCTGGAATATCAAGTCAACCCAACCTCTGCAGGACATATTACAAAAGCCACCGCAGGCACAGCCCATCACCAGTGCGTACAATGGATGGAGGTTTTTAAGGCTGCTGGACAAAGATAACAAAAATCTTGTCAGGAAAGAACCCTGAAAGTATTCACCCAAAGGCAAATGCCAGGGTTGCACGGTGACAAACTCCTGTCCAGGATTTGCGGGGTGGCCTGGAAATTGCCCGGGGAAGGTGTGGAGGCACTTGCACTGCAGGGAGGATGCGTGCTGGGTTTGGGTGGGTTGCAGGTACCGTGTGTTTACACATTGCGCACGCTGCATATGGTTTTAGTACGTCTGATGTGACAGCGGTATGTTGTCCAATACTTAGTTTTGATGGTTTTAAAGAGAACTTCATCTTTAGCTGTTGCATTTTCATTTGGTCTCTCCTGGTATGACACCCGGGAGTCCTTATGTCCGTACTTCACTGCATTCCCGCCTGGAATCCACTGACTTTTCCCTGGGTTACAGATGTTTGCTTCTGCTCCAGTATTGTTGGAATATCCTGCTCAGCTTCAAAGGGGAGACATTGATGATTCTGTGCTGTTAGAGGGAGACACGCACACAAGGATCTGTCTGATTACCTGTGCCAACAAACACCTCTGCCTGGGAGCGTGCAGCTCATCTGCTTCAGGAGGAGATTCGTATTAGCTTGAGGAAGCGGATGTCCATCTGCAGCTCTGGACATAGAGACAAGCTTCTACGCCTTGACTTGGCCCTGTGTTGCCTGCTCTCTGCCTCAGCACTAGAGGGGACCCACAGAGACATTCCCTCCACAAACAGCGACAGCCGTTGGAAAAACCCTTTTCGTCACAAATCTCTGCAGCTACACCACTTATTGAAGATTTTTCCTTAATACCAAGGACATGTTTAGTCCTAATCATTATTTTGCTTAAGTCTAAAGGAACGTGACATTTCAGTATCAAGTATTCTCTTGACAGATGCAGGAAATGAGGCACCTGATTGCTCCAAAATGGTCTGCCTTTACTGCTGGTACATTTTCAGCCCATTTTGCACATACTGGCCTGGTGCTAGCAGCGCCCCGTGTAGCTGCAAAGCAGGTGGAAGCTGGGGAACTTGGCAGGGCACGTACAAGCTCGCACACCGCATGGCAACGGCCCAGCGCAAGGGATGGAAAGAGGTGAGCAGTTCTTCGGTCTGCCCTATCGTAGAGCTCCCTGGGAGACAGCAGATGAAGGGATGTGCTGGAGCACCTTCGCAGGAGCTAAAGCTGGAGGGAGCTTAAAGTGTCTGTGCTGCCCTTCTGGGTTGTGCAGAAGGGAGATGTTCACCCGACAATCAGTCCCCGCAGCAGGGACACGTCTGGCTTTACTGAGCAAGGTTTTATATTCCACAAAGCCATCCTGGCGCTGATACAGCATTCTCGGCTGAGCACAACCAAACTTCCCTGTGTGCTCAAGAACCGTTTTACAAAGATCGTTAGCTTTCACTTGGCTCAGCCATTTTTAGTATTAACATATCTGAAAACCGTTTTCCACTGTGGTTTTAAATCTCAAACAAAAGCAGCAGGGAGGCCCCAGCCGAGTCTCCAGGGGTGGTTCGTACATGTTTCATAGCCAGTGGATTTCAGCAAACAAACCTGGCAACTGAGATGATCCGTGAGTCTCGCAGCTGTGGCTGGCAGGACTCGAGGCAGCTGGAGCAGAGATACACGAATATCCTCCATCTTTTGGTCACTTTGTCCAAGTTCATGCTGCTCCGTTCAGTTCCAGTTCCTGTTCAGCAGAGGCATGGGCCAGTTGTCCCTCTGGTCCTAAGAGAACTCAGAGCACCTCAAACACTAACACACAGCTGAGTGCAAGATCCACTTGAGATTTCAAAAGTCACATCAGAGATGTCCACGTTTCCTGAGCCCCTGTCTCGCATGTTATCTCCTCCCATCTTCCTCTAGTACAAACTTCTTGCCCTTCACTCTCTTTTGGACTTGGCCATTTGACCTCCGGTTTGCTTTTTTGAGCAGTAGGTGGCTGATAATCTCATTCCCTGGCAAAGCACCAGTTTGGGCATCTTTGTTCAGAGAGGCTGTCTGGAGACACAGATCCTGGGATCAACAGCGCGGGGAGTGGGAGCAGGAGTTGTCTGCTGGAAATCCAGACTTTCCATATGGGCAAGGCAGGCCAAGGATATGTCTCTGCAGATTTTGGGGAGATTAGGAGACACAACGGCCTGTCAAACCCCAGCAAGGCATCCATCAGCAATGCAAGTGTTGCGATGTATTTTGTCAAAATAAAAAGCTAATTTATTTACTGACCTGCTGTTGTATGAGGGCATGGTGCCACAGAGCCTGAAATATCTGAACAGCATTGGTGGAGAGTAATGTACATTGACAGAGGATCCAGCTGCCAGTCAATCCTGCTCTTTGCAACACAGGATGATGAGAGTCGAAGGCTGAAGTCACTGATGTGCCTCCATCAACTTGGACACAGGCAAGTGGTCCCTGAGAGTAAAACTCCCAAAAGCGCTCCTCTCTGCTACTTCTCCTCTCAACCTACAGAAAATACGGCGTTTCAGCCCTTCCCTTGGAGGACAACCGATCCGCCGGTGGCTGTGTGAAAGGCCCAAGCCAGTTGGCAGGAGGGAGGTGGTGGGTTTCCAGCTGCTCTCTGTAGCTGGTTTTCGTAATGTGCTGGTTGTCGTACAAGGCAGACATCCGATAGCAAGGTTTTTACAGTTCCAGGAAAGCAATTGGAGAGCCTGTAGGTAATGAAATACAACATGCTCCGAAACAAGAAAATCCCTAGTTGTTCAGCAAAACTGGGAGTCGAGTTCTTTTCTTTTTCCACTTCCTTTTTAACTTGAAATCTTATCTGCAGTGTCAATCAAGCCACGTCAGAACTCGGAAAGCTTTGAGCAGATGCTCCAATGGTATAAATCGCCATAAACAATTACTTCAGAGAAGATCTGGCTGCGTGTGCTGGCCCGGCTGTGTGGTGCAGATGTGCACCAGCAAACCAAAAGAGCTCTCAGGGCTGGTAAATCCTTTTGCTCTGATGCGACAAGGTCCAAACTCCTTTTATTTGATCTCCAGGAGGGCAGAGTGATGGAGCTGGGCTGGAGTGGAGATCTGAGAAGATTTTTTGAGGGAACTCATAGTGCTTTGAAAAGGATAAAGCCACTATCCAGCCCAGCACAGAGCAGTGGGTGAACTTTTGCGGCTCTTGGCACCAGCGCTGTGTTCTCAGCTATGTCGCTTCCCCGAGCGGCAGCAGCTCCACGCGCAGCATTGGGTGGTGTCCTGAAAACAGCATCCTTCCCATTGTGTTCTTGTTTCTTCATCATCTACAGGCTACAGTTCCTGAAGGAGAAGGAAGACTTGCTGGCCAGGATGGACCTTCTGCTCTGAGCTAGCAACATCCCTCCAGAAACAGCCCACTGTGGTGACAGCTGAGATTTGGGCTGGGCTCTGGGCTCTGTACTGCCAGAGCAGGGCAGGAGCTCGTTCTCATCCAACACACTGCTCTATTACAACGTTGTCCAAACATCACTTACAGCAGAAATTGTCCCAGAGTGTTGGGTTTTTTTTGGTCTTTGTTCTTTTCTGTTTCCTGCCATTGAAAACACGAATCAAAGATTTTTCTGCAACAAAGCGCCTCGCTCTGCTGTCGCTGAATCCAGCCATTCACTCCAAACGCATGAGCTCAGCAACAGCTGGCAACGCCACATCACTTACATGGCATTCAGCTCCCTGGAAGCACGGAGGCTGCCGAAGGACAATCCTGGAGTCACTTCTGGTTTTAATCTCTGCTGTCCATGCAGGAATCTATGCTTTTTTTTTTTTTTTTTGATAACGTGCTGAGCTGTTTTTTCCTGGAAAAGCTGTTTTTTTCTGCCCTGGCCTGTGGGCTGTCTGTGGAGCTCTTACTTGAAAGAAGTTTCTTAAACTCCCTCAACTGCAGGGTGTGGGGTTATCTCCGACTGAGCAATGGAGAATACTGGGCTCGGTGTGCAGGGGAGGGTTGTGACGGCCCCAGCCATGCGTCAGCAAGCCCCTTACACCCTTAATCTAGGAAATTAGTGTCGTTAATCCTAATATTGCCCTTGAATAACATGTTGGCAGGAGAGGCATGAAGTAGTCAAGCAGATTGCTCGGGGTCGTGCGGGAGGTGGGCCGGTGGCAAAGGGGGACCAGGGGCTGGGTCCAGGCTGTATTGGCCCACAGGCCTCATGCATCTCAGCAGATGTTTCCATGAGACGGCTGCGCTTGTCGAAGGGCACGGGCCCTTCGCTGCAGAGCTGAGTGTCTCCTGGGCTTGTACATGATCCACGTCCCGAGCCACAGCTACCTCTTCTGCATGGGAGGAGAGGACACCACAGGACGTATTTCTTCTGTCCTGCAGCCTGTCGTTCCCAGTAACTGCCTCCATCAGAAGGGCCAGTCCCTGTACTGGAGTCCAGTTTCTGTAGCTGAAGGTGCCTGCGCTTGACCATGATGCCTAACAGCCTTGGAGTATTGTTACTCGTGTGGACAAATATCCAGCAAAGCCATAAGCAGGCATTTGCCTTGCATCAGAAATCAAAGGGGAATACAGTTGTTCAGGAATGTGGTCAAGCCCTTTGCTTTGAACAGGCCCAGAGCAGGGGTCGGGGCGAGTGGCTCCGCGTGACTGCAGGCCATGGGTCTCTCTCCTTCCTCTTCCAGAAGCCATATTGTCGTCCCTGGGCACCTCTGCCCTTCGCTGCAATTGGCTTCGCCTTCTTTTTCTTTAATGATCCGTGCATTGCGGATGGCCCCTGGTTCAGCCTCTTCTCTGAAAGTCTAAACATCCCGTTTTGTGGAGAGGTATACACAGGATTTTGCTGATTGGGTGATTTTATTGTGTGGATTTTTTTCCCCCTTTGTCTGCTATTCTGGTATCTGTGACTCAGCCCACCAAATCCATTAAAACCTTTGGAGTGGACCGCGGTTGCCTGTGAGCCCTGGGAATCCTGCAGGGAATGGCAGAGCTCTCCCAGTCCCCAGGAACGCTTCCTGTGGCGTCCGAGGCTGCTCTCCCTCAGCCGAGGGGCCGTTGGCCCTTGCAGCGCGTCGGCCAGCTCTGCCTGCTCTCCCCGCTCCTTGGGAAGGCAGGCTGATCCCAGCTGGTCTTCGTTTAGAGTTAATAGGAGTCAAAACGAGCCAGAATTTGAAATAAATCCCGTTGACTTGGCACGGTTTCTTTCCTGACTCAGACGAAGGAGACGCACTTTTTGTGCAGTTACTCCAAGATTCCCCTCCTTATTGCAAGAGAGGATTTCGTTCCTCTCCTCTTCCACAACCTCAGGGCATCTGTGTCCTTCAAAAGGAAGATGTTAACCCTTCGTGTTTGTGGGAGGGAAAAAAAGAGCACAATTAGTGCTCATTAGTGTAAATCAGAGTTATACTGCCCAAGTGCCCTGTTTATTCCCTTCTTCCCAGTTGTCAGCTTCCAACGCTGGCTGACTCTCTGAAGCGTTTTGGTGTCATCACGTATGAAAGCTTCCCAGCTCAGTGGGGATGAGGGCTTGCACTTCTCACCCACCCATCGAGACTTTTGGTGGCACTTTGTCTCCTCCACTTCCTTAGAGATGAGGAAATAGAGGCAAAGAGTGGGGGTAAAAAGGGATTTTCCCAGAAACAACAAATTGCTGGCAGTTCAGGGCTATCGGATCAAACCAGACCAGCTCAGAGCGCACAGCGGTGCTCTGCACATTGTTCTCTTTGCTGCCTTACGCTGTGACTGCTTAGAAAAACCAAGTTGAATAGACCTTATCATCCACACAACCAAAAGTGGCATATTTCAGAGCTGCATCTGCATGCAGACAAGAATTTGCACTAAGGCAGCATGTTTGGGATACAAGATTTTGGACTGGATTCCACATTTTAAGCTGAGAAACTAAGCTGAAAGGAAAGTTGTAGTAACACTACCTGTGGTCTTTCCATCCAAGATCTTTTTATAGGATTTCCCCATCTCGCTTTTTCTTTGAATTCAGCCAGCCAGCTCTACCAGCCCTCGCCATTCGGGTTTCCACAAGCAGGCCAAGGGCCCATTACTTCCCAGTGATCCCAGTGAAGCCCTCTGAACCTCACAGTACAATCAGGTCTTTCTTCTCGAGAACAGTTGAGTCTTTCTTCTTTCCCATACTCATTCAGGAGCTGCTGCCGTGTCTCCTCCCCTTCCAAACTACTGCTAGGCAGAGCGATTATGAAATGTGTTTCTTATAAATCCGAAACATTTATGTCTTCAAATGCCCGGCCCCAATAATCCCACTAATTTCCTGAGTGCTTGTGAACTGTCCTCCATGGGGGGAGGCTTTTCTCGATCAAAGTTTATTAAGTAGATGTTCTCATATGGAGATGTTGCTGAGCAGTAGGAAATTATATAGGGCTTTTTCATTTCCCTTTAAATGAGCTCACTGGCTGGGCCCTGAACAATATGGGTACGGTCATCCTGTGTTTCATGCTTCTTACCTTTATTGCTGCTTTAGCTCTTCTGCCCTTTCTATGTCCACTGCCTCAAACTATCACCATTTCTTTTCTTCCTGTCACCATTGACACTTTCTTTTCTTCACTCAGTAGCTGCATTCTGGTTCTTCTATTTCTTCCTGCCTCATTTTTGGTAGGGAGGAGTGACCTCAGACCTTCTCTTGATGACACCCCAAAAAATTTGAAAATATGTTCCTGCTCCACAACGGTCCTGATTAATCCTGACCCTGCTTGAAGCAGGCTTTGGGAAGCTACCTCGTTGGTACTGCACCCTCGTAGAGCTTCCCTCCTGTTCCGTGCATGCAAAGCAGAAACATATCTGTCCTCTGAAACGCCAAGAGCCACAGTTCCCCTTGAGTCAAACCAGGACGGTGAGTCACGTCTCGGTAACTGCTTTGAGCGCACGTAGCAGAGCGTCACTGAATGTGGGGGAAGTTTGGGTCTGGATTTTAACACTGTTTGTTGTTTGGCTCTGTTTGGGGCATATCTTTCTGCAGTTCATTCAACTTCCTTGTTTTGTTTTTCTGGATGATGTGGTTGTAACATAGATTTCAACTGTTGACGTCTTGAGAATTTAAAGCCGGGCTGCTGTCTATTTGCTCCCAATAAACTTTACTGCTGGGCCCTGCAAAGATCTGACTTTGCTGCCGAGGCCATCAGCAGCTGAAAGCCTCTTTTTTCCTTACAAACTAATCAATTTGCATTAGAAAATAAACCATCCAGCTTTTCCCTTAGGGGAATATCTATGGCTATACTAAAAAAAAAAGTATAAAATTTTAAACATGCTGGACCTAAGATAATCAGATTTTGCTTTCCTTGGATATTTTGACGTACCTGAAGGTATGTGACTCCGTAAAACCACTGCTTTCCACTGTCCCTTGTCACAAATACCATCGTTTTCTGGAGATACTGATATGCTTAGCAAAGAGTGAGGTATATAAAGAGAAATCACCATTCAAAAATAATCCTGCTCGTGGAAGAAGCTTGGAAAGAAGATTTGTTTTCTCAGCAAACCAGTAACCCAAAGCATACAACAAAATGTGTACAAACCCCGAGAATAAAGGCATCAAGTGTTTAGTGCCTTGGCACGCTAACCCAACTGATTTGAATCCAGCAGAAAGAACTTGGAATTAATTATTCTTCTGTAGAGGCTTTTGTACGTTTTCTGTCCCTCATTGCTGTCTCTGCTGAAGAGAGTAGAAACCCTAGGAACTTCATATTGCAGTGAAAGAGGTACCAAAAGATCCTCGATTCCTGATGTACATTGGAGACCCTGGGTGAAGTAGTTACAATCTCACTGAATTTTATTTTTATCCTTTTTTTTTTTTTTTTTCCCATTTTCTGGCCCTGATTTTTCCATCCCTCAACAGATGAGTCAGAAGAATGGATAGAAAAAGGATCTGACCTTTTTTTGAAGGCTACCAAAGTTGTTGCTGGGCTTGTTGTTGCCTGTATAACGTGTGGCATGTGACAGTGGTGTGATTTCTGAGAACCATGCAAACCGCTGTGTGTGTGCCCAGTGAACGCCTGGGATTGCGACAAACAGCAACCGCATCTGGAACATCACAAGTAGAGATATTGCATATCTGGGAACCCCAGACAAGTGTTGAACCGCCTCTAAATTCATCTGGGCAAAATTCCTGCGCAGTTGGAGAAAGCACATCCAGGAAAATCAGACATATGGTAGGCTTCC
>WHYT01015327.1:55204-81716 GCA_009806455.1 Tetrax tetrax | reverse complement strand
TTTTTTTTTTTTTCTTCCCATTTTCTGGCCCTGATTTTTCCATCCCTCAACAGATGAGTCAGAAGAATGGATAGAAAAAGGATCTGACCTTTTTTTGAAGGCTACCAAAGTTGTTGCTGGGCTTGTTGTTGCCTGTATAACGTGTGGCATGTGACAGTGGTGTGATTTCTGAGAACCATGCAAACCGCTGTGTGTGTGCCCAGTGAACGCCTGGGATTGCGACAAACAGCAACCGCATCTGGAACATCACAAGTAGAGATATTGCATATCTGGGAACCCCAGACAAGTGTTGAACCGCCTCTAAATTCATCTGGGCAAAATTCCTGCGCAGTTGGAGAAAGCACATCCAGGAAAATCAGACATATGGTAGGCTTCCTGCTCACCAGCGGAGCTCTGCTGGCCAAAGTCCTAGAAAGCATGCTGGTAGAGCACAGAAATATCCTTCGCTGATAGAGCTTACTCCGTTCAAGGAGGTGACTCAGGCTGCAAGATCCAAGCCACGTCCCTGCTAACGGTGTCGGCAGCACGCTTTGACCCATTTATTTATACCAGCAAAGCTTTTAACCAACAGACAAGAGCTAACACCAGCGAGAGCGGCTCAAAGGAAGATCTCTGTGGTTTACTGCGAGTGACAGCTGGTCTCACTATCACTGACAAGAGTTGGAGATGCTGCCAATTTTTTTCTCTCCAGCAACAAAGAAGGAGCCGCACCCCAGCCTTCAGGAGTACATGAACATCCCTGCTCCATGAGGGCGGTGCTTTATAAGGGGAAAAGCTGGTACAGGGAGTTTATCTGAGCCCATACCTGTGTTTGGACTCCACCAACAACGAAAGATGAGCTGAAGGAACCCAGAGAAAGTTGAGACCCTGTTTGAACATGGCACGGTTTTCTGTGGATTAAGTTTTTGTGATCATGGCTTGGACTGTCAAAGTTGGGCTTTGTTTTGTTTTTTTCCCCTCACCCAGATGACTCTGATGTTGTATCTGTACTTCGTGATTGTGGGTACAAGCATGAACCTGAATGCTGGCAGATTTTAGAAGTAATGTCACAGGTTTTTTTCTGAGAAGGGAAGAGTTAAGGCCTGAACCTGTCTTCTCAAAAAGCAAAGATATTTCTCAGTGAAGGGCAGAAGCAAGTTTCAGTCATTGCTTCCATGGGAGATGTATCCAGGTGGGGGAAACCAGGCTGTACTTCAGATTATTCTGAAGTAGCTGTGAGGTCTTTGTGACCTCCTCTGTGAACAGAGTCCATCTGCCCTGCACCACGACAAAGGGGTACATCCCACCATTACTCTGGCGTCTGCGTTTTTGACAGTCAGTGTTACACATTCCTATCCTGGGGATGGAACTGTAATGTGGAAGTACCTGTTACCAGAGCTGTTACAGCACAGCAACCCTGGAGCACATCTGAGTGTCCAAAATGACTGAGCTGGAGAAGATCAAGAGCTTGGCCATCACCAGGGACAGGGACAGATTTAGGTTAAAACAGGCCTTCTCCTAGTTGCATGAAATAAGAAATATCTGTTGCCCATGCTTCCAAGAGACCGTGCACAGTCCAGGGAGACTGATGGAAAAACACTGTGCAACTAATTAGAAATGAAAGCCCGGTTGTGTCTTTATTCATTCACCTCTTGTTTTGACAGTAAACTTTTGTGAGTGATTCCACTATTCACTCTCCAAATTTTCAAGCCGCTAAGCAACATGGTATTGCTGCAGAACAGGGTCTGCGAGCGTTATTGTTGCTTCTCTACGACGGGTACGTGGGGAAGTTGAGGGACCTGCTACCACATCCAGTGGTGAGCTGGCTGCAGAGCTGGATGGGGATGGCCATTTCCCAGGGAGATGCTTTCGTTGGTGAGGATTTCGGGCAAAAGCGTAAATCATGTGGGTGATGCTGGAGGCTTGGCACCCACAATTCATTGTGGACTGCAGCTGCTGGGAAAAATAATTCCAAAAGTGATCTCTTGGAAAGTGGAAGCAAAAGATAGTGAACAAAACCACTAAGCAGTGTGGAAGAGACAACAGGACAGGACTCTGCACTCCTGGGCAGGGACTGGTCCTTTGTGAAGCTCTAATAGCGTTGGCAAGGTGGGCTCTTGAAGCCTTTGACTGGGGTAAAGTGAAGCTATTCCCTTTGGGGCAGTGAAGAACTGGCACGACTCTTTAGGGCTACGAGGAGTCTGAATCGCTCCTTTGTGTTAAGAGCAGGCACTTAGGAGGCCCGTGTTTCAGATCAGAGTGAAAACCCTCAGATAACGGCTCGCTTTAGAAGCTGCTTTTTGTTCAGCTGAGACTGATATTTCTCTCCAACAGGAATGGTAGTGAAAATTATACCTTCTTAATTGGGAAGCGGGTGAGTGGAGGGAGAGATGCCGTGCTGGTGTGTGGATGTTGTTGAAAAGTTTGTCGCAATTGCCAAAAAGCATGAGTTATTTTCTTCAGTGATACTTTTGCTTCTTTCTGTCAAATCCAAAATATGTTGTCTGACTCGCAGCCAACGGGGTCAAACGCTATAAAAATCAACTCCCTGGTTTCCCTGAGGACGTGTGCTATACTGAGTTGCTCTTCACCACTAATTTCTGCTGCGTGCCGGCGAGGATGGGCAGCGGCGTGTGTCTGTGAGGCACCCGCGCTCGGTGCACAAAGCAGGCTCGCGTTTCTGTCTCTCGTTGCTGTGGCTCCCACCTGAAGTTTTGCATCCCACTCCATTTCTGGATGCCTGGTCAACGCGTTGTGATTTCTACATGCTGTGTGGTGCAGTAATAATAATACAAAAAGAGGGAAGGGGTTTGCACTGTGAGCAGAAAGCTCTGTGTGGCAGGTAGATAGAAAGTGAAACCGCTGCCTGCTTTTAGAAGGTAAAAATACAGAGAACAGCTGTTGAGGCAATGGTTCCACTGCCGGCATCCTAAAACAGTATAAAAAGTATTGATATCTTAACGCAGTGCCTTAGCTGGTGGTGAAAGGTAGAGAGCAGACCAGAGGAAACCTTTTGCAGGGACCAGGGTAAATGTGTTTCCCACATTTCATCCCTTTCTGTAGCAGTGGCTGGGTAGGTAGCATTTTTGGGTTCAGTGGGTGCTGCCTTCAAGGAACACTGCTGAGATCCCTCTTTTGCATCCCTGAGGACAGATGGACACATCAGATGGCGGTTTTCCCTCACCCACCTGCCTCTGACATGATCTGAAGATGAAAAACATCACCTTTTAGCCATGTTGCCCTATAGTCACCTGAACAAAGATCCTTCCACCTCTAAGCAATGAGATTTCTTTCTCCTCCATGTGTTGGAGTAGCTCAAGAACAAACTCAGCCATATTCCATCTGTAGTATCTGTGAATCACGGCCTTACCTGCATGACTTCTAGCCTCCTTGTTAACTCTCATGGGAGTAGGGTGGGATGGATGAGGACACTGTCAGGGTTGAGTGTACCAGGGAAGTGGCCTCGGGGTGGTTGGTTGGGATGGGATGACTTTGCTTTCCAATGCCAACAGCTTTTTTTTGCTCTCCTAGGGACCAGAAGGGAAACCAGGAAAACAGGGAGAAAAGGGCAAGCCTGGCCAGAAGGTAGGAACATCTCCCATTGATAATGTCTCCTCCTCTGGATCTCTCTTTCTTTGCTCATCTTTAATATTCATCTGCAGAAGCAATTTTGTCCTGCGTTAATGTCAGCGGTTTTGTTCTGCAGGGCAGCAAGGGCTACCAGGGGCAGCTCGGTGAGACAGGATCCCCAGGGAAGGAGGGGCCGAAGGGGAACCAAGGCCCTAAAGGATCCCGAGGTACCCTGGGACCTATGGTGAGAAGAGCTCTGCAAACGGTTGAACACAACACGCAGAAACATGACTAGCTGTGGTGGGCACAGGCCACAACGAAGCAGAGGGTCCAACAGAGGCTTCAGAGCACAGAAAGTGAAATTATGTTAGATGGATTTAAACGACTAAGACAGCTTAACACTTGGTCTGAGCAGCACAGGAGAGACTCCATAGTGGTGGCCGTGTTGGTGCCCCGTGAACCCAGCTCACGTTGCATCATGGCGGTTCTTTACAACTCCCCAGATGGGCTGAAATATTGGGGATTTTTCTTGAGACGGGAGTGAGCTGATAAGCTATTTTTTGCTAAGATCTTTCCCTTTGAGACTGCACAGTCATGGCAAGAGCTGCTTCCAAGTCAAACTATGCTGTTATAAGAAACTCTGCCTTGGATTTCTGCCCTGTTTCTACACCCACTCTTGATCTACTCATCTAAAACACTTGCAGCAAGAGAAAATATAGCGTAGGAAAGGGTTTGAGTTGGGACTGAAGGTGAGGCTTTCAGAGAGAACAGCAATAGTGTGGTGGAAGGGGAAGAAAGTTAGTTTGCTTTAGGCATAGGAGATAAATACGTTGGGACAGCAGCGGTAATAAGTACCTCCTCATGCAATGCAGGCTAGGCAGGAGACTTCTTGCACTATATTTGATAGGACGTAGTGAAAAAGCAGAAGTTAGTTATGAACCAGGAATCGCAGTGATGTTTCAGAACAGTAGCAAAAGAGTGATGGAGTAACGGTTCTGCTGATAGCG
The DNA here is from genome assembly GCA_009806455.1 of Tetrax tetrax. Taxonomy (NCBI): domain Eukaryota; kingdom Metazoa; phylum Chordata; class Aves; order Otidiformes; family Otididae; genus Tetrax; species Tetrax tetrax. Next base: position 77,160 of record WHYT01015327.1, on the reverse strand, counting down.
TTTTCCTGCACTAAAAATTATGGTCTCTCCTTATATCCTCCCTTGATAGTCTTTGGCAAAGCCTCCATGGATTATTTCACAAGGAAGCAAAGCAACATCTGAGCAGCAGTCTATTGGACTGAGTCTTGTGGAAATGGCTTTCTCCCACGCTAAATGGGATTATATGGAAAGTTTGCAATTCACTTTAATCTGATGATCTAAAGAATGAGAGCTCCTAATCTAAAGGATGAAAACTCTTGTTCAGTCTGCTAAAGATGCAATAATCAGCTCTTGCAATGCCCTCATCACAGTCCAGGAAACTCCTTTCTTGGCCTCAGAACCCACGCTGAAAGGTTTCCTCCCAACAATTTAGCATTAGGTCATATGTGAGAACATTCTTGCTGGTGGACTTCCTAGCACAAAGCTGTTTGGATACAAAGCCATTCAGAAAGGCAGATGAAGAGCACATACTGTGCAGCCACTTCTGGTAGCAAATCTGAATGAGGTGGGGAACCTAGTGCTACAGGATGGCAAGAACACCAACCAGACCCCTAGCATCACTCTCCATCTGTAAGAGATTAAAGCCAAGCAACAGCATTTTAGATGCTGCAGCAAAGCTCACTGGTGGCCAGGGAAGCAGATGGCTGCGCTTCTACGTGGTGCTGAGCTTTGGTTTGCGTGGCCCAGTGCATCCTCCTCTTGTGGGGTACTACCCACAGGCTATTCTCATGGTGCTTTCTGTGCTTGCCTCTGCAGGGTGCTCCGGGAAGGATGGGTGTTCAAGGGGAACCTGGCTTGAAGGGTTACCAGGTAAGGTTTTTATTTTCATCCTCCAGCTTCTGCATTGTTCTCTAATGGAACAAAACTGCCACTCCAGGATGTAAAATTGTTCTTAAACTCTGATTTATTTCTGATCTTGAGTTCAGTTTAATTTCTCTAGTCTTCATTTGCACCATGATGACTTACTTCTCCAGATCCATTTGGTCCATCTCTGCCACTACCTGTGTGTCCCTCTAAAGCTGGGATGCACGACACAGGGCTTGCAAGACTTGCCAGGAAACTAGGGAGGACCTTCAGTCAAACAGCTCTTCCCTGTCTCCTCACATGCTGTCTGCTCTCCACAGGGACACGCAGGACCAGCAGGGCCAATTGGACCACCAGGGCCAAAGGGGGAAAAGGTAAGTTTGCGGAATTTAGCCGTCTCATCTTCCATTGGCATGGAAGCTGAGCTGACGTAGAGACAATTGCCCCACTGCCATAACATCCACGCTTCTGCACTCTCCTCCTCTACCTGTGGCAGAGGTGTCTCCTCTGCATCACGGCCACCTACTTCACTCCTGGGACAAACAGGCTGATCTTCAGCAAGCTGCCCATCTGTGCTTCAATCAGCCAATAGTTTGTTGCAAGCAAGGCAGAACTGCTCTCCTCTCCATTGCCCTTGCTCCGTTTTCCTTATCGCCTGCCACCCCCTTACCTCACACATCCCCCCCACCCCTCGACGAGTCCCCTTGCCACAGCTGGCCTGGGTCAGAGCCCTCTTTCCCCAATGGCTTTCCCCTTGTGTTTTTCCCCTTTTGCTGAGTCAGCACAGCTGTAAGAAGTCCAAGCTGGAGAAGTGACTCATGCTTTAATGGTTTCCTGTCGGCCGAGCTGGCCGCTCCGAGGACGGCCCAGCTGGCCTTGGCTGTACTCACAGTGCCGCTGGAGCCCTTCACGTGCCTTCAGTAGTGGCAGCGATGCTCCCTCCCTCGGTGTGGGAAGTGAAGTGACGGTAACTGGGACTTCATTGGGTCTTTCAACTTCCAGACTTCAGCAGCGTTCTTTCTCAGGTGTATTCTGCTGAGTGGCCGTGTGGGAAGTGCCAGGTGTTAATGAGGAACAACCAGCTCAGGATAATAATGCGAGAGCTCATGACCAAGCACATTGCCAGTTGACAACCTGGTCAGAGGTTTCTCACAGAATCACTGTTAAAACTTGTGCATCCTGTCAAAAAGTTGAGAGTCATGACTACCAAAAGCAAGATCAGCCATTGCCCTTACAGCAGAAGGAGTAAGAGATGTGCAGTATGTATCTCTGTTGTTTAAGTTGGGGCCATTGTTTTATTTTAAAACATTGAAAGTTGCCATCTTCTTCAAAGCTCCCATCATTTCAGTAGTAATATTCTTCTGCAAATGGACACTAGAAGAGCGCTTGCTTAGAGATAACATGGATCTTGTGTCATCAGAGCACAGCAACGTTGATGATAAAATGAATTCTGCATGCAAGTATCCAAGCTGAAGCCTGACAAAGACACCAAAGCATCTAATGCACCCTGTTGAGAGCAGTCAGATCTGTTAATGACCACTGACAGCCACATCGGCACCTTGCTGGAGAGCAGCTCCAGCAGAACAAGGAGAGCATAGCATTGCGTGCTGAGACTCCAGCGCCCATTCCTGCAGCATCCAGGTGCTCCACAAAAGTCTTGCATCAAAATTTTCTTATACATCCTTCCTGCTTACCTCCGAAGAGTTGCCTGGATCCCAGCCTAAGGACAGACAGATTCCTTCCCTCCAGACACGCATGCAAACATGAAAATGGAAGCCTGAATCTGACAAATGAAGAGGAAACGTGACTGCTCTGGGAGCTTTGAACAACATGCTATGCTGAAGAAGGAGGATATATAATGGTGGGGAAGGTCTTCCCTTTTCCAGAGAGGAAAGTGGCTTGGTGAGAGGCATTATTGTGGAATCCAGCCCTCTTGTGCCATGCCAGCCAGCTACTCCACTGCATTTAATACGCTAACAGCTCCTCAAAGAGGCCTTGCTCAGAGCAGACGCCTGTGCTTGGCAGCTGCTTAAAGCAGTCCAGATGGGATCCTTTTAAAAATTACAAACTGGTGTATCTCACTTTGGGACAGGAGCCAACAACAACAAGCCTTCCCTTCTTCTCCATGCATTTTCCATTTGTATCCCAACATGTTTACTTTGCTGCCCTTTACTCTAACTTTTTTTCACTGCAACTTTCCGAAGAATTAGCGCAGACCTTTCATCTCCCTCTTGAGCAGCTGAGGCATCAGGAAGTCCTGGAGGAGCTCAGTCTCGCAGTCCTAGAGCTGACCAGGCTGCAGGATTTTCTCAGTCGGAAGACAAAGGACAAGGTGGGAATTAAACTCAAGGGGACACAAAGCCACAACTCGGCTTTGGGGAGAAAGTCTGTGAGTCTTGACGCTCTTCAAGGGTCCCCAGAATTATGCGCTTTCTTTGAGTTCATCATGTTGGTCTCAGCTCCCAGATGGCAAGGTATTCACGTCCTGTTTGCGAAGTAGCAATGGGCGCCAAGCCTTCTGCATAGTAACATGTATTCTGGGATTTTTTTGTTTTTCCTAAGACTTGAGAAATGGTGGCTTTGTTTCCCTGCTAGCCTACATTCCTTTGATAGTGGCTAGAAAGCAAAGCGGTTGCCAAGTGTTCTACTGCTGACTTCAATCAGCAAGTTCAGTAGCACTGGAAACTGCTGGCAGAGCCTGTTAGGCATTACTTTCCTTTCTCTGTACTCTGCCATCCAAATTTCTCCATCAGTACTATATTCTCAAGCCATTCTGGCAGTTTCTCCCTATACATTTCTTCTACCTTGATATCTCCCCACAACCCCAGGCAAGTAGGCTGGAGTTTCCCACGCAGCGCACCATCTCTTAAGGACAGTATAACCATGACCAGTGAGTAGACGTGAAATCCTGGCAGCATTCGTCCAACATACGTCGCAGCAGCAAAGAAAGAAAATGCCACTGTCGTCAGGCATGTGATGGAGAGAGGTGCTACCTGCTGAGGTGAACTGCAAGAGATTTTGCCAAATATTGAGCTGTCTTCTATGGGGAGCCAAGAAACAGCCATCTCTGAGCTAGACACCAGAGAAAATAGGACACCATGACCCTGAGTGACTTATACACCAGAATTTGAAAATATAGTGTCTGTGTTCAGTCTTGAGGGATGCCTTTGTGGATGTTTTAGAGAAACCTCTGTTATAAATAATCCAGGTGGTGTTATCTACCAGCCAAACCTCTTACTGTGGAGCATCCCATCAGCAAGTGGAGCTGTTCACGCAGCAAGTGTGTAAGGGGCTGACCCTCTCACCTGATAACTTGTAAAATAAGCCCACACAATGGTGGCACGCAACCAGGGGGCCCATCTAGACCACCCTTGTTCCCATGTCAGCCCAGACAGCACCCAATGAGGGTGGGGAAATGTTTGATTAAAGGGTTTGGTTTGACTGTCAGCAATAAAATTCAGAGGCAGAGAGCTATTTCCCGTATTGTTACAATTACATGCTTCTTTCTTCGTTTAGGAATTGTTGAAAATAACCCTTTGCACCTGGTTCCTTTGGGAGGACGGTTAGACTAAGCAAAAATAACCACCAGAGAAACCAGAAAAGCAATGTGAGGAGTCAATGTACTCCAGGTTGTGAATCAAAAAAAAAAAAAAAAATTGTTTAGACTTTCTTTGGATGAAGAGTTAGCAAATTCAACAGGGGCTTTGACTTAGGAGCCCATGATATGGGAGGACTGGACCAGGTCTATGCAGAATCATCTGCTGTGTAATCTGCTGTCTATATTAACACTAGCATTTTTATTCACAGGGAGAACAAGGTGATGACGGGAAGGTAGAAGGCCCACAGGGACCACCTGGAGACAGAGTAAGATGTTAAATCCCTTCTCTAATCGATCCTGGCCTGATTTTTGCAGGTGGATTAGTTGGATTTCTTCCTTACTTGTAGAACATGCACAAGCCATTGAGCTGTTGTGGATTACAGATTGTTTACATCCACCTAAAGTTTTTGTTATGTTGTTACAGGGTCCTGTTGGTGACAGAGGTGATCGAGGGGAGCCTGGAGACCCTGGTTATCCCGTGAGTCTTATTCCAGATACATGATTCAGTAGTCACGATTCATAACCCACTGTTGTCCCTTGTTAACTGTGGCCCATGGCTGTGTTTCAGACAAGGAGTAATTCAGGTATCTTTACCTAAAGTGGTAGAAATTTTGCTGAAGGCAAATGTAGGTCCTGCAGGTCAGCATCTCACAATGCCATGCACCTGCCTGAGGACATTAGACTGAAAGAATAAGCAGGACCATCTCATCAGAGGTATTTGTGATTATCAAGGAAATACCCTGGGGAAGATGTGTAAAGAAAGGTCATGTCAATGCTGGACAGAATTTAAGACTTACGTGCCCATGGCTGTAGACTCTTTCATGGGAATTTCTCTGTTAACTCGGAGGTTTGGGAGCTTCCAAAATCTTATCAGGATTTCTCTCAAAAGCAAGATCAAGGTTATGACAAAGGCTCTATAGGCTGAGTCTTACCTCCCTCCAAAAGCAACTGCTCAGTGACCTGTTATGGTAATGTACAGAAAAGTTTAAATTCCCTAGGGTAGCAGTGCTGCTGCCTTATTGTGTAGGACAGCAGTCTCCAGCTGCTCACTCACATTAGTGCTGTGTGTATTTAGGGATGTGTTAGAAAGCCTTCTGTACTGCTTAGGTGGCCATTAGCAGTTCCCCTTAGCCATTTCTTCCCAGTGCATATCCATGGGAGCATGTTCACTACCTGCAAGCTCCAACATTTCTATATTAGCAAGATGTAGATCTGTATGTCCTCTTCTGCCCCATACAGCACGTTACATCCATTTCTGTTCCCCATTGCCACAAAAGTACCGAGGAAAAAAAACATATTCCCTTTCTGTTTTTTATTTAAGGGTCAAGAAGGGCTTGATGGAGAAAGAGGAAAACCTGGACAGCAAGGCTTACCTGTAAGAGATGCTGCTTTGTTGTAAGCTACCCAATGTCACGTGCATGTGAAAAACAGGTGCAAAAAGGCAGGGAGGGAGGAAGGGCTGCAGCAGGGAATGGGTGGAGAGCTGTGAAATGCGACGTGTGCCTTTCCGTAAGCCAGGCCTATAGAACAGGCTTTTTGAATCACGAATAAATGGGTGACTGCACGGGGGGCACTCCTAGAAGCCTGTCTCCAAAACTGTCTTTTTCCGAATAATCCCAGAAGGCTAGGAGATGGGCGGTGGGAGGTGACGATGACAGTGGAAGGGTCTGCTTGGAAATGATACATTTGGTGTGCTGCTGGTGAGAGCTGGTCCAGCGTGAGGTGAGACTGTATTATTCTGCCTGCATGGGGCTTCCTCTCAAACCAGTGCATTTATGAAAGACTAAATTAAATCCAAATTTAAGGGAAGGACTTTTTATTCCCTTGCTATATTCAGCAGTGTCTGATTTGTATATGTGACTATTGCAGCCGTGAGTGCAGCAGCGCGTTAAGTGTAGTTTGTATTGGGAAATAAAGCTGAATCAATTCCCACTCTTTGTAGAGCTGCTGGAAAGAACAACAGATTCTATTTTGGGGTAAAATCTTACTGCTGTCACATGGCCTAGAAATGGGTAGAGCTGCTGCATTCCCCAGTGGATGTAGTTTATTCTGAGAGGTGGTAGCCCCTCAGATGTCAGTGCTTTGGGTGGGAGCAGGAGCTTTGGATTGTCTTTAGTGAAGAGCCATTAGAAGCACGTGACTCAGAAAGAGCTGAAGGAGAAGAGCTCTGCAGGTGTGTCCTTACCGTTTCTTTGATATTAGTCCAGAAATTGCCCCTGACACAAATACACATACAAAAAACCTGGGTGGCCAGAAGAAAAGATGGAGATGTGTGTGACGGGGAAGAGACCGGTAAGATAGTTCAGAAAGATTCTCTCTGCTGTATTCCTCCATAGGTAGCTCTCTGACATCCAGGTGAAACCAAGGAAAGGGCTGCGGTGTGTGGAGGGGAGTGGTACCGACACTAAAGATGGAGTCACTGTATAAACTACTCATTCTACGTGTAGCTCCTGCAGTACCTTTCTCAAGATGGGCTCCTTCCTGCCCTCTTCCCAGCACTGTTTTCCAGGCACCACCTGGAATTTAGTGGGTGACTTCTGCGAATACAAACACCACCCAAGTTGGGGGGGTAGCGTTGCTGCTTCTCCAGTTGACACCCAGTTAGATACTCTCTGGAGACAGTGCCTTTTTTCCCCAGGAGGCTGCCTGAGCACAGGCTGTTCCCCTGAATTGTTTCCATACGGTCAGCATTGTTAGGGCACAAAAAAATGCTGTTCTCTCTACTTTATGCAAGATACTGCCAGAAGAGAATTTCAAGCAGATTTTTCTTGCTTATGTTTTGTAGGGGGATCCTGGACCACCAGGCCAGCCAGGAGCAAAGGGATCCAAAGGTGATGTGGTAGGTTTCAGCAGGGTGGTTTTGTAGTGTCCCAAGTTTAAAAAAAAAAAAAAAATTGTCTCATTAAGAGGACTGTAGTGTTTTTCCCCAGCATGTGTGATTTGGCCTATGGTCTATGCCTTGAAAGACTGTGGAGAACCTACTGGGAGGGCTGTAAACATGTATTTGAGTTGCTAAGCCCAATAGTTTGTTGACTTTGTGGACTTGGAGAAGATCAAGACAATTACAGCTCCAGCATGATGGGTGAATCTTGGGCACGTCTTCAGTCATTGCCATGGGTTGTGTCTCTTTCCCATGCCCCTGTTTGTGGTGCCCTCAGCCACAACTGGCTCGTCTGTCCCTAAGGAGCTCTGAGCCAGGCCAGCGTCTCTCTCTTTCACTTGAACCATAAACTTTTCTGGCTTGAAACCTTCCAGATTTGGAGTCCATTTATCCGTGCAGTTACGTTTCTTGGAAGAGTCTCTCTAACTTCTTGCCCTTATTGAGCAAGAAAACACAGCACACATGGGTCATTCGAGGTTCATTGGGGTACCTCATACCTACTCCTACCCCCATATCTGGCTATAATGACAGATGCTAATAATGCTAATTATTCTTGCAGAGATGTTTGCTAAAACATAAGCATGCCACATCAATACTCAGCAAATTCCTGCTCCCTTTTGGCAGATGTCAGGATTTTTAATCTGACCCTGCTGGGGTAGTGCCAGAAGATAGTTTAACCTACGGTAGGTGTTCTTGGCCAAAAGCGTACCAGGCGAGGAGATAAATAAACTGCCCATTGATGGGCAATCTGGGACTGCCTTTGGGTCTAATGAATAACAGAGCAATCACCCCCAGGAGCATTTCTTTCATGTAGCTGTCCTGCCTGGTCCTCTGCAGATGGAGAAACAATGCACAGAAAATGCAGTGCTTCAATTTAAAAGTGCTTTAGTACGTGACCTCACTAAGAGAGCCCTAGCGAAGGTGATGAGGCCAAGTTTTCTGTTCATACCACAGAAATTAATCCTTTTTACAGCTAATAAACCTCAGGAGTATTTCTTTTATGTCTTTATTCACAAAGCAGCATTGCAAATTTTAGACAGAAGATACCCTTTTCATTCCCATTAACTTTCCAAAAGAGAGGGAGCCACCTCTCAGAGAAAGGCTCTCCCTGAACGCCCTGCAGAAGACTTGCTGGGTCCTTGGTCCAGCACTGTGCTGTCAATGAACCGATGGAGGACGCAGGTTTTAAGCATCTTGTTCTAATGTTCGCCAGTGTACCGAGTCCTCCCTCGAGTTCATCCTGCTTTATTTGTCCTCATCTGCTCTGTATTAGGAAAAATGTAGGTCCTTGCCTTCTAGCTATTCATTCCTGCCCCAAAACTCTCAAGACATACGAAGAATCGCTTGTAATAAAACCAAATAGCAGTTCGCTCCCCAGTGTTGGAGCAACTGACTTTATAAATCTCTTTTTTTATAAAATTCTTTCCAAAAAGCACACCCTGAATCAGGCTTCCAAGCAGAGTTGTGCTAGAACTGCTGCAGCTTTAGATGTTTTCTCTTTTTACTTGCAGGGTCAAAAAGGAAAGCAAGGAGCACGAGGCAATGCAGGGAGCAGAGGCTCACCGGTAGGTAAAAATTCAGTTTTCTGCCCCAGCAAATACTGTCGAGGAGCTCCATCACTAACGCTGTTGTGATTTTAGGGCATCCTTGGGCTACCGGGTCCTCGAGGAGTGGTGGGAAGGCAGGGTCAAGAGGGTGCCCCTGGAGTGGACGGCGTGCCTGGGAAGGACGGCGTGCCTGGGACACTGGTGAGTTTGCAATTGTAACCTTAGAGCATCAGTAGCAAACGCAACTTAGGAGGTGGAAAACTAAAAGGCAGCGCAGGAGAAATGGATGTAGTCCAGCTGTAGATATGGCAGTTGGCATGTACCCAGAGTGGATCACACGCTCCTCCCCATACCTCGCATGCACACAGAGGCAGCAGCTGCCTGTGCGTGGCCCGTCTGTGAACAAACCGGTGTTTGCAGCCTGACAGATATTTGCATGCACAGGCCTCTCTACGTCTCTGCAAATCCACCCGTGCCCAGATGGTGGTTGCTGAGGGCAGAATCCCACTGCTCCCCTGTCCCCCCAAAAGCTCTGCAGAGGTGGAAAGAGCATCTTGTTTCATAACCTCTTCTGGGTTTCTCTTCTAGGGAGAGCAAGGTGATGATGGGGAAGAAGGTGTGACAGGAATGGCAGGCAAAAGAGGGAACCCTGGCATACCAGGACTCCCCGGGGCACAGGGACCACCAGGATTCAAGGTGAGTTTCTGACTCCCTGGGATACTGCTATGAACCATCCACTCTGTGATCCTGTTGTCGCTAGAGCTTGGATTCTCCAAGGTCTAATAAATTCTTAACTCCTGCTGCCATCTTTCACTTAGCTAGAGGCTCAGTAGATCTTTCTCCTTATCCATCCATCCATTCATCTTCATTACGTTCACAGCAGCTGAATGTCCCAGGGACTTTTCTTCCTTTGTCGAAGTTCACTGAGCTCAGGAGCATACAGATACACGCACCCACACTATGAACACTTTCAGCCTTCGTTCCTTAGAAACTTGGCTAAAAAAACGTGGCAAAGGAACTGCCACAGCCTGCCTGTAGGATGTCCAGGATGGACGACTCCATGGCCCTGCAAGGCCTGAACTGCTGAGGGGAAATTTGTGCTGCTTGTTTTTTAGCATATATTTACTGGATTGGAAAGGCTGGAACCAGTATGGGCTTGGCATTGCTCTGGGTGGAAGTAGGGACAAGCTGCTTTAGTGACCTTGGGGTTCCTTCCTGGTCCTTGCTGTGGTCCAGGCTGATCACAGGATCTAAACTGGACCAGCAGCAATTCAGCTGTTTGTAGAAAGACTGTAGATAGGAAGACTCCAGCTGGGTTTGGAGAGGCTATAAGGTCTGATTTAAATTATGCCTCCCGTAACACGTCACTCTTGAACTATCACTTGCTGCCCTCCAGCTGCTTTGGGTAGAATAACAGGCTGTTACCAGAAATGATGGAAAGACCCTTGTGTCCTTATGACAGACTCATACCCTGGCTCCAGGGAAATCTGTTGCTCCTCTTCCAGCTGCTCAACCATCCTCGGCTCTCGCCACCTTTGCCCCTGTTTCACAATCTGCCCCCGATTGAGTAGCTGGGGCTTGTGCTGCTCCCGGCGCTTGGCAAAGGGACGAGGTGGGGAGCAAAGTGGGGTGGTGTTGGTTCTCAGAAGCCCATCTCTTCTCCTTAAGTTGCGGAGCTGCTGCTGGGGAAAATGTTGGCTCTGCAGCCTCTGGATTGAAGTCCTCCAGCTGAAGTCTTGGCATGTGTTCAACATTTTAGACAGATTAATCATCAATTGATAGCCTGCTGAGGGTAAGAGCTTGTGAGAAACTGCAGGGCAGGACAGACAACACACAGAAGCACAAACAGAAGACATTTCCCCCCCTTGCTGGCCTTAGCCCCAACATAGGCCATACAGCTCTGCTGAAGCTCCTGCTCCGCATGATGCTCCGGAGGGGATGCCTGTCACTGGTCTCACACTGTCCATCCTGCAACAATCTGCCTTAGCAGACCTGAGGCATCTCCTGATGAAACCACATTCCTCATCCCGATTAGCCACTGTTTTCCAGTTTTCCATCTATGGCTGTTTCGGCTGAGTGTTGTTATATTTAGCTCCTGTCCTTTGGAATTACTTGAATTCTGTTATTTTTAGGGTGAAAGAGGATTGCCTGGGCAGACTGGCCAAACAGGGAAGCGAGGATCACCAGGAGGAACGGGCCTTCCAGGGAGCCCTGGCGATCCGGGACCCAAAGGACAGCCGGTTAGTGATGAACGGAGCTGATCAGACCTGACTCCATGCTGTTTCCTGTGGGAGAGGGTGCAGATCTGCAGGCTGGGGTAGCAGGGTGAACCCTGGGTGGGTTTTTATGGGGGAACCCATAACCAGCTTGGGTGTGAGTGCAGGAGCATCAGCACAGCCCTCTCCAGCGTGCACACTGTCCTGCTCTTCACTGCTTGCTTGTGCATGGAGATGTCTAATCCATGCCTGTGGGCCTCAGTTCATGCCATGCTCATGCCTGTGGTGTGTGCTGGCAGCCAGGCTGCAAAGCCATCTCAGACACCCCTCAGCCATGCCTTCAACAAGACAGGTTTCCCAGAGAGATGGTTGATGCCCCATCCCTGGAAATATTCAAGGCCAGGTTGGATGGGGCTGTGAGCAACCTGATCTGGTTGGAGATGTCCCTGCTCCTTGCAGGGGGGTTCGTCTGGATGGGCTTTAAGGGTCCCTTCCAACCCAAACCATTCCATGATTCAAAGAGCCGTTACGAGTGGTGCATGCAGCCTGTGGGAGGTGACCTATGCACTCCAAGCCATCCAAAAGGTGCAAAGGAGGGTCTGTAGCTCCCCTGGGATGTGCAGGAGGTGCAGGAGCAGGCACCATCAGTGTGGTTTTGAGCCCAGTGGAGATGCAAGTTCAGAGCACATTGAGGGAGAAACACCAAGCGCCCTCCATCAAAGCAGAAGTTAAATTCCCACACCTGTCTCCAAGGCAGGCTCCTAGTCCTCACTGCTTTTATTTATTGTGCTAGTGGGATTGCCCCGTTTAGCACTGATGTGTCACACTTAGTCAGCCTGAGGCTGTATGGAGAATACCTAAGCTCTTTAGATCGGGACCACCATCAGAGGGTCCAGTTAGGCCACAGATGTAAAACTGACATGAGGAATAGAGAGATTAGGACTAATACAAATCAAGGGACAAGAGGAACCCCAACTACCTCAATTAAAATATACTTGTTTGTATATTTTATATAAAACCATCTGATGGCACTATTCAAGCTGAGAAATAGTAGCCAACAACATAATATCATTTTGCCTCTTGTGCCCACAAGTGGCAGGTTTATTGGCCCAGTATTGTCGTTGTCTACCGTGCTGCATAACTAGTGATCAGGTCCCCTTAGCTGAGGTAACTCCATGGCAATTAAACCCTTCTGACTTCCCATTTACTTTTGCCCAAAATTCCTCTAGAAAGAGGGCTTGGTTGGTTCTCCTAACGCAGGAAGACCTTCGTCGTCTGTTAGTAGCAGTTTTCCTTTCCAGGATCCATAAATGGTCAGTTAAATCGATTTGTATCCTTGGAAAGTTTCTTACGCTCCACCAAATCCAACCAAGCCCTTTCCTGCCAAGCAGTTTCTCACTGTTGTGGCAAGAAAAACTCCCTAACAGCGAGGTCTCTAGATTGCCTCTGGAATAGCCTTGTAATAGGTGGTGGAAACCCCATCGCTTGAGTCATTCAAAACCGGGCTGAACAAGACATTGTAAAACATCCCATAATGTACAATCCAGCATGGGTCACATAGTCCTGCCGAGTCCAAACAAGCCTTTTCCATTTCTGATGTTCCTAAGACCGTAGATGAATCATCTGGCGTATGTTTCTGACCCATGTTTTTTAATGTTGAATCATTTCACATTTTGACATCTGAGAAGCCCCGAATTATCAGAGGACATACATCTCAGAAGTGCTGAAATGAGGCTGTTTATAAAAGGCCATGCTACCCAGTGTGTTTTTTTTTATTCTCAGAGTGCATGCTATGTGCTAATCCAAGCTGGATGGCCTTCCAAATATTTTATTATTATTTTTATTAAGAAATTGAGCAAAAATCCCTGCAGGGTTGAACGGGAAATGAATTAGGAGATATGGATGGTTTTCCCGGGTTTGAGCAGGAGGTCATGTTGTAGGAATATGCACTTTGTTGACAGCTTGCATAAGCATAGTTTGAAGTTATCCTTTAGTAGATCAGCCCAGATGGTATTAGAAATAAAAGGTCTTGTTTTAAAGGGCTTTGAGGCTGTTTTTTGCAGCACAAACTTCCAAGATCAGTCTCAGAGTAGATGCTCTCCATCCTGCTTCTGCTGACTGTGGTCCAAGCTAGACAAGCATCTGCTAGAAATAGTGTAGGTGTGCTTCCCATTTTGGGGGCAAAAAAAGCTTAGTCTGTGAGACCTAGGTAATCTACTAGTCTTTGAGATCTTCTGGAGTTGCTTCTAGCCTGATGTTTGTGTAATTCCTCCTTCAGATTTGTTTCATACTTCTTTCTCATCAGTCCTGTTTAGACTAAAGAACACTAATGGATTTCTGGTTCTCTGAAGCTGCTGAACTCTTGGCGCGTCTCTGGCTGACCAGCCATTCAATGTGACCTCACTGTTGTTCTCTGTTCTTGTATTTGTCTTGACTGTTATTTGCAGGGAGACTTTGGCGAGGCAGGATTTCCAGGGATTGCGGGCATGTTTGGGCCGAAGGTAAGAGGCTGTCTTGTGACCAGTTGGCTTTCTAGTCTCTCTTTGACGGGGACAGACTTGTTGCAAAGCCCTTATTAGCAACTCTGCAGAAACTATTGACATTGAATCATGATTCCAGCTTCCTTTAGTTTATGCATCTTCATTTGTTAAATAAATATGCTTTGTTGGAGCTTATTCCTGTTAAAATGGGTAGATGGTAGGGGGAAAAGGGCTGTCCTATAGACCCCAGAGCTGTTTTCCCCACCTGAACGTCTTTCAGACACTTGTCCTACCAGCATCAGTCATCAGGCTGTACCTGAGACACCGATACTTTTCTGTAGAAAGTAAAGGGCTTGCAAAACAGGAGTGGGAAAAGAATTTTTTAAAAGTTGGACCTTCCCATTCCCATATACAAGAGGCAGCACCTCTGTCCTTGCAGCAGAGCTGTAAGCAAGGGCATGATCATGGAGTGTGTTTATTAAGGGGACCTGGTATCTCATTTTTGCTTGCAGGGCCCCCCAGGAGACCTTGGTTTCAAAGGCATTCAGGGACCACGTGGGCCGCCTGGTCTCATGGTGAGTGGTTTTTCAGTTTGTTCAGTTTGGGAGGATTTCAGGAGGTTCTTGGAATGCATAGATGGTAACTTCCTTCTCCAAGTGATAGAGGAGCCAACAAGGAGAGGTGCTGTGCTAGACCTTGTTTGCACCAACAAGGAGGGGCTGGTGGGGAATGTGGAGCTCAAGGGTAGCTTTGGCTGCAGTGACCATGAAATGGTGGAGTTCAAGATGCTTAGGGCAGCAAAGAGGGCACGCAGCAAGCTCTCTACCCTGGACTTCAGGAGAGGAGACTTTGGCCTCTTCAGGGATCTGCTGTTCAGAGTACCACGGGATAAAGCCCTGGAGGGAAGAGGGGCCCAGGAAAGCTGGTAAATGTTCAAGGATCACCTCCTCCAAGCTCAGGAAGTCAGGCAAAAATGCCAGGTGACCTGCATGGATGATCAAGGAGCTCCTGGACCAACTGAAAAACAAAAAGGAAGCCTACAGAGGATGGAAGAAAGGACAAATAGCCTGGGAGGAATACAGAGAGATTGTCTAAGCAGCCAGGGATCACGTAAAGAAGGCTAAAGCCCTGACAGAATTAAATCTGGCCACAGATATCAAGGGCAACAAGAAAAGCTTCTATAGGTACGTCTGGGATAAAAGGAAGACCACAGAGAATGTGAGACCTCTCCAGAAGGAAATCAGAGATCTGGCTACCTAAGACTTGGAGAAGGCTGAGGTACTCAACAACTTTTTTCACCTCAGTCATCACCGGCAAGGGCTCTAGCCACACTGCCCAAGTCGCAGAAGGCAAAGGCAGGGCCTGGGAGAATGGAAGAACTGCCCACTGCAGCAGAAGATCGGGTTCAAGACCATCTAAAGAACCTGATGAGATGCATCCGTGGGTCCTGAGGGAACTGGTGAATGAAGTTGCCAAGCCACTGTTCATCATATTTGAGAAGTCGTGGCAGTCCGGTGAGGTTCCCACTGACTGGAAAAGGGGTAACATCACCCCTATTTTTAAAAATGGAAACAAGAAAGACCCAGGGAACTACAGGCCCATCAGTCTCACCTCTGTGCTTGGCAAGATCATGGAGCAGACTCTCCTGGAAACTATGCTAAGGCACATGGAAGATAAGGAGGTGACTGGTGACAGCCAACATGGCTTTGCTAAGGGCAAATCATGCCTGACAAATCTGGTGGCCTTCTACGGATGGGGTTACAGCATTGGTGAATAAGGGACAAGGAACTGGCCTCAGCTACCTGGACTGTGCAAAGCATTTGACATTGTCCTGCACGACATCCTTGCCTCTAACCTGGAGAGACATGGATCTGACGGATGGTCCACCCTGTGGATAAGGAATTGGCTGGCTGGACGCCCTCGAAGAGTTGCGGTCAAAGGCTCAACGTCCAAGTGGAGACAAGTGCCATTCCTCAGGGGTCTGTATTGGGATCGACCCTGTGTAACATCTTTGTCAGCAACCTTGACAGTGGGATAGAGCACACCCTGAGTGAGTTTGCCAATGACACCAAGCTGTGTGGTGCCGTTGACACGCTGGAGGGGAAGGATGCCATCCAGAGAGACCTGGACAGGCTGGAGAGGTGGGCCTGTGCCAATCTCATGAAGTTCAACCAGGCCAAGTGCAAGGTCCTGCACGTGGATTGGGGCAATCCCAGGCTGGGCAGAGAATGGATGGAGAGCAGCCCTGAGGAGAAGGACCAGAGGGCACTGGTGGATGAGAAGCTCAGCATGAGCTGGCAATGCGCGCTTGCAGCCCAGAAAGCCACCGCATCCTGGGCTGCATCCCCAGCAGGGTGGGCAGCAGGTCCAGGGAGGGGATTCTGCCCCTCTGCTCCGCTCTGGTGAGACCACGGGCCTCTTCTGCCTTGGAGACAGTCATGCTGCTATGGCCACTGCACAGACCACTCCAGCTACACTGAAATCATCCTGTTTCTAGAATTTCTGAGGTTTTACAGTGGTTGTGACAACCGTATCATGAGGGCTTGTGTCTTTGGCCTTGCATTTTGAAACAGTTGTTCATTTCAGTGAATACCACGATCGTGTGGCTGAAAAGTAGCAAAAAGATTCAGTGTCTTTGCTGACTCTGCCATGGTAAAAGTGACCGTCGGTTCCCCTGTGATGGTTCATGCGTATCTTTTATTTTCTAGGGAAAAGAAGGAATTATTGGTCCGCTTGGCATTCAGGGTCCCACGGGAAGCCCAGTAAGTATCTGCTTTTTTTTTTTCTGCCTGTATTTTTTAGAAGAATATAGTGTTTGAGATCTGTGTTGGAGGCCAGCACAAATAAATCCCGAGTCCTGCTGTAACGAGGGAAACAAAATGGTCTTTACGATGAGCAGCTTGAGAGAAGGTTTAGTCCCTGGCTGCATGTATAGTTGCAGGGAGATGGTTAGCTTCAAAATGAGGAGCAACTCTACCTAAGCGCAAATTTTTTTGATAGATTGGCTCAGGCTTGAAGACAAGAATGTGACTGCAGTTTTTCAAAAGCAAGCTGCCAGATTTTCCAAAGAGCTTGGCCTGGGGGGAGGAAAAAAAAAAAAAAAAAAAAAAAAACACCCAGAAAAAAAAAAAAAACAACCCAAACTGATAAATATAAACTGGGAACAGATTGATTCTGGGAAGTGTTGAAAATCCCTGCCTGTCCCAAAATGCCAAAGGCGCTGAACACAGACTAAAGTTCAGGTCAGTGCTTCATAATACATGAGTGTGAAGTTACTCAGCGTTCAGTACAAAGTCTGCTACTGGCAGAGATGAAAACCAGTAAGATGGATTCGGACGTTGCCAAAACACCCAGTAATGCTATATTTTTACCTCGGGCTGGGTGGGCCAATGCGACACCCTGACCTGATCTGTTTAGAGATACACTTGGTTCCTTGCGAGGAGCTTCTGGGTGGCAACACATCCCGGAGGCACCGCTTGCTAAGGGTCACTGACAGCCACCTCGTCTTCTTTAACAGGGGCCCAAGGGAGACAAAGGCAGCCGCGGAGAAACGGTGAGTGCTGGCCCTCTCTTTGGGCAACCAAGAGCCACTGCGCCCGCTTGGGCTCGGTGGTGGCATCGGGCTCCTACGGGGCAAGACATACATGTGTGCACACACGTCCACGTGTGCACATACACACCCACTCTGCTGTTGACATTTCCGTTTACTTAACCCAATTACATAGCAAACCTAGCACTTCACAGATGCCCGTGGTGTCTCCAGGAGCAAACCACAGTGAGCGGCAGCTCAAAAAGCCCCCGGCTGTCCCTGCCAGGGGCACGGGACCCTGTCCAAGTAGCAGCTGTGCCAGGGCACCTTCTGCTCCTCCTCTGGTCGCCTTCTTGCAGGGCTCTGATGGCCTTTTGCACCTTCTCGGCGTTCTCACCATACAGGGGATGTGTGGGGTATACTGGACACGTGTTGTTCATCCTCCTCGTTACCAGTAACGCAGGTCCCCCTGCTCTCGGGTTGTTTCCTTTAGCAACCAACGGTTGGTCCTGTCTGTCCTTCCAATGCAGCACCCAGTCCTGGCACAGGCACCTTGGGAACTGTACAGGGAGATTTTGGTTTATTAATGAGCATCTTCTGACACCTTTTTTTTCTTCCTCCCCCCTCTTTTGTTTTCCCACAGGGTCTGCAAGGTCCAAGGGTAAGCATTTGAAATCACTTTTTCTGACTAATAGCTTTTATTTAAATAAAGAGGTTGCTTTTAGCAAATGTGATGCTGCAGGGTGGATAATTGCGCATACAGGGAATTTGTTAAGTACCTGGGGAGAGGGCATTAGTTATCGTTAAGGAGCTAAAGGCTGGAAACAAGGGATAGATACAGTAGGAATGGACCACGTGCAGACAAATGCACCCAAAGTCAGGAGATGGACAAAACAGGACCACCTCTCGTCTCCAGAAGGGTTTGAGGGAGAAGAGGCTGTAAAATGTTAAAAATCTGGAGGATTTCAGCAGGGAACAGACTCATGCTGGTGACAACCACAGGAAATGGAAATACAAACTGGAGACATTTCACTAACTGATGCCACTCTGTCTTTAGGGTCCTCCAGGCCCACGAGGACACCCTGGCCCTCCGGTACGTATACGGGGAAAGAGTTCAAAGACGTTATTGAAACAAGCTAAAATTATTGCCGTGATACTCTCCAGAGGGACTGCTCACTCACTGGGAAGTAGAGCTTAGCCCCATTCCTCATATGCAAAAATGTGTGTGAATGGACTAGTGTTTGTGGCACTTCAGTCCAAACCATCTCCAAGTATTTTATAGAGACAGCATCGTTGCCTCTCTCACTCATCTGCCCTGGGGGACTCCAGGGGGAAGAAGATTTCAAAAGGACCTGAATTAATATCTTTGCAGTAGTGACTGCCCTTCTTTCTGACTGATGCCCCTTTTTTTTGCTTTGATTTCTAGGGACCGCCAGGAATTCCAGCCTCATTTGTAAGTTGCCGTTTTCTGTACATTTGTTAATGATGATAATAAGTCATGCAGAGGCAAGGTGCTGATGGGACATCCAGAAAGACCTGCTGGGACCCTGGAGACACACACTCAGGTCCAGCAAGAGATGCTGTGTTAGCAAAGCAATGCTGGAATGGCAGCCCTAGACTGACTTGCATCAGGGCACGTTCAGCTTCTAACAGTCTCAGTTACTGTCTTTCTCACCCCACACTAGCAACAAGATGGCTTCGGAGCAGCTTTCCGGACACTAATCGACTCGAACACCGCGCTCAAGACAGAGGTATGGGAGTCCTTTTGAACTTACTGGTCTTTGCTGGAGCTGGAGGCTGGGAACAGGCACGGCGTTGCTTGCTCTTTGAGTGTGCTTAAAGTTGATATACACAGAGCTCCAGTTTGTTGCTGTTCTCATGTAACTGGAGTTTATGGGTGCAAAGATGCAGTTAATGTCCCATTCAGGACAGCGAGGGCTGTAGCTCGCTGGGTCCCTGCCAGCACAGCCTGTCTTTGGCCCACTGAGTTTGCCCACAGATAAACCTGAAACCCTTGTGGTTACACAGCACCTGGTGACCCCCAAGGCACACCTGACTTTCCCTCCTTTTCTCTCCAGGGCTACCAACATCCAGACCTTCTCATGCTGGACCACGGAGGGGAGATCTTTAAGACTCTACACTACCTCAGCAACCTCATTCAGAGCATCAAAAGACCCCTGGGAACCAAGGAAAACCCTGCACGCATCTGTCGAGACCTCATGAACTGTGAACAGAAGATGAACGATGGTAGGAAGCCTTGAGTGTGCAAAGGCTGCATCCTTCAAAGGGCTGTTTCACATGGCCCAAGCAGGCCTCCTTCTCTGGGACCAGTAATCCAGAAATCAAAACTTTCCTTTTCTGTGAATGAGACAAGTTAAAGTGTCCTTGTTAATCCATGACTCCTCTGTTTCTTCAGGTACCTACTGGATTGACCCAAATCTTGGTTGTTCCTCAGACACCATACAGGTCATCTGTAACTTCACCAATGGTGGGCAGACGTGTCTCAGCCCCATCACCGTCTCCAAGGTACGCTCAGATCGACCGCAGCGCGGCATTTTCCATATTGCTGTTAGGAAATATTTACCCAGGGTGTATTATCCGAGGACACCGGAGGGCGACCACTATGACACAGCACACTGGTTTCTCCTCGAGGCAGAGCTGGCGTAACTGTAACATTCAGAACTTCTGTCATGCAGTTAAAAAAACATACTTGAGCCTGTTATTGATTCTTGTCAAGACAAAGCAGTGTGTTTCCAGCAATGTTTAATTAACCCGTAACCTTAACGGAGGCCGGTAATTTTGCAAACACACTACTCCCAAGTGCTTTGTTGAATTAACTTCGTTCAGGTCACGCTTCCATTTTGTTTTCTGCCACCTGAAAAAGTGAGATCAGCTTAAATATACAAGTTTCCAGTGAACTTAATGCTACGGGATTTTTTCTTGAGGAAGTACCTGCACTAAAAACACCAGGAACAATATCTGGGTTCATCTGCAGATGAACTAGAACCTGCTGCTTTGCTTCTCTGCAGAAGCATGCATTGAATTCAAAGTTTACATTATTTTATTCCTACTTGAGGACCTGCCAGTTTGTTCTGAAAAATAAAGGGCCAGCTGTGTTCCCATGAAACCTTTCCAGGTTGACCTGGCATCTGGCCCTTATGCCCATACTGATGCCAGATCCAGTTCTGCGCTGGGACATCCACGCGTGGCCACCTCCAGACACAAGCAGCGTACAGGGACCACCCTTGCTGTCACATCTGGCGCTAACCCTGCCAGTAGCTCCCTCCAGTCCCGGTGCAGGGGTACGCCCTAACATCTCTGTCACCTTCGCAGCTGGATTTTGACATCGGTCGAGTCCAGATGAACTTCCTCCGCCTCCTGAGCTCAGAGGTGGTGCAGCACATCACCATCCACTGCCTGAATACCTCCGTCTGGCAGGAAGGCTCATCTGAGAAACCTTCGGAAAAAGCCGTGCGCTTCAAGGCCTGGAACGGACAGATGTTTGAGGCAAACGGGCAGCTCAGGCCAGAAGTGGCAGCTGATGATTGCAAGGTACGTTGCTGTAAAAGAGGGGAGAGGTGGAGAGGAATGTGAGGCTGAACCCGCTCAGGGCGCACAACAAAACTCAAGTTGTAACTGCGTTTCTTATTCTCCCCCCAAAAAAGGGGGGAAAGGGTCTGGTTTACCTGTTCACCACCTTAATTCTCCAGTCCTGGATGCTAGAGCAGCTGCTGTTAAGTGGATGGCCTTCAAACAGAAATCAAAAGATTAAATTCTGAAGTTACGTGTCACGTGTGGCAGCAGTTAAGTGGCAGAAGGGGGAATTGCCACGTGAAGGCGGTGGCCTTGGCTCTTGAATTGGTAGCTGTGTGTCTGCATTTCAGGTTCACTGCATTGGGAGTTTGTGTTGGTGCCCTTTCAAGCTCGGTTTCCATCAACTCAGCCTGGATAAAGGGTTCCCTAAAATGCTTTCTAAGCCTTATCCGGACCTGCTCAGCCCAAAGGGCAGCCCCTTGTCTCACACGGGGCTTTTCAAGCTTGTACCTCATGACACACATTCCTTTCCAGCAGGATTAGACCCCCAGTTAAACAGCTTTTTCCGTCTTTCCCTCCTCCCTGCACAGATCAAGGATGGACGCTGGCATCGGACTCTCTTTTCGTTTCGGACACAGGACCCTCAGCAGCTACCAATTGTCAACATCTACAACCTTCCCCCATCCGAGCCAGGAAAGCAATATCACCTCGAGGTCGGCCCCGTGTGCTTCCTTTAAACAAAGCCATCGAAACCGGGCTCCAAGGCTTTGACCCCGCGTTTGGCCTCTGTCTGTACACAGGCTCTCCCACCTCTCTGCAGCAAGGACAGCTGGGCCGTGTCTTTTGGGTCAACTCTTGCTCTAGCCTTTGGCTCAAGGTCTCAAAGAACCCGTGATCTACTGAACTCAGCAGATTGTTGAAAGGAAGAACAACAAGGACGCAGGGGAAGCGGGTATCCAGTCGGGATGTGAAAAGGGATCAGGGGACTAGATGTTGCAAGCGGTTCCACACACAAAGCTTTTTCCATGACCAAAGAAAATATTGAGAGAAACCTCAAGCAACTTGCAGCGTGTGGTTTTTCCCCCCCACCTCCCTGCCCTCATTTTGTCTTACCTGGTTCCTGAGTTACCAAATGTTCTTTCCATTGAAAAGTAATTAAAAGATAGAGCTTCCCTCTCAGAGCTTGTCGCCTTCTGGATGGCCACGTGCTGCATCAGGTCTCCCAGGCGGAGCTGCAAGTTGAATCTGGCTGCTCTGTGTACCGGAAGCATTTTGATGTGCAATATTAGAAGAAACAAAAAATATATATATTATATTATTTAAAGCAAAAAGAAAAAGAAAAAAAAAAACAGGAAAAAAAAAAAAAACCAAAAAAAAAACAAAAAAAG